>CM054937.1:5441859-5581642 GCA_029168755.2 Tillandsia fasciculata | reverse complement strand
CTCAAAAATAACAAGTGGTAGTCCATTTTGACCGTTTTCGCGCGCTGAATCCGAATTTGATGTCCGTTTGGCCAAATTCCAACTCTAAAAATTGCCGAAAGCACCCGGAAAGGTATTCGTAACCCAAATTTCGCGCTGAGCCCAATTTTAATATTCGTTTCGCGCGAAACCACCTCTAAACATCCGACGGGTCAGCCGATCACCCACGTGATCCAATTAAGCCCGAAGTCCAACACTTGTGTCCAAATTGTGCACAATCACCACCGACACACCACGTAGGCCTCCAGAAGCCACCCAACGCACTGCAACAGCTCTGCGGAGATCCAGATCATCACAATTTTTGTCTCACTCCGTCCACATGAGTGGGAGAAATTTTGCTTCCATCCCCACTTAATACCAAACTTACCAAATTATCGGCAGGATCTCTAAGCCTCCACCAATACTAAAGAAGCCCATTCTTTCCCTTATTAAAAAAAATACTGGTATACCCTTCTAAGTTTAAAAATAACTTATCTATCCTTCAAATTTTAGATTATCTTATATATATTCTTATAAAAATATCAATCTAACTAAATTTTTTATCAATTTTTGTTAAATTTTCTTTAGCTTTCAATCCCACCGACTTAAAATCAAAATATCAACTTGAATTCTAAAAAAAATATCATTCCATACAATTTTCATAAAAAAAATAATTTAAAGTTTAAAAGTCAAAATATTATTGATTAACTTAAAATCAGACAAATAAAAAAGTTGGATAGTAAAATTAAAAGTTTTATAAATTAAGTAGTCAGATTCAAAATGATAAGTAATTCTCATATATATTTTATATATTTTTTTTTTATTGTTCTTTTCTTTTTTTTATTTAAATTAAAAAAATTTTAATTGAGACTCTAATGCTTATATTTATAGCTGAGTTTATTTTGCTTAACGAATGAAACTGTGTGTGGTGCTATTTTTTTTTATTGAGGAATGCTAGGTGTACACCCTGGTGTACATCTTATATCCCACTCCATTCTGGAGTTGGTATTATTTTATTTCAAATGACGAGTAAAATTCACCCCATTTCAGAATGAGGTGGGGTGTAAGATATACATTCCTAAAGGGGTGTATACTTATATATATCTTTTTTTTTTATTATTTTACTTTTTATTATTTTTTTTTTTTTTGTAAAAAGAAAGAAAAAGCCAAAAGATCGGTCCACAGATGAGGTGGCGGACAAGGTCCAGGTGACAAGCTGTGGAATCGCAAAGAGTAGGCAGCCAACGGGCTCATCGATCGCGATTCGTGAATTGCGAGCATCGATCGTGATTGAGAAAGAGAGATGGCGACGGCGAGCGAGGGCGAGGGGCGTAGCCGGGTTCAGAGGGTGTTGGTGATGCGGCACGGCGATCGGGCGGACCACGCGGAGCCGTTGTGGGTGCTGCACGCGGCGCGGCGGTGGGACCCACCGCTGACGGAGCCCGGGCTGATCCGGGCGTGGACTGCCGGCAAGCGCATCCGCTCCCTCCAGCCCGTCGTCGACCGCGTCCTCGTCTCCCCCTTCCTCCGCTGCCTCCAGACCGCCGCCGAGGCCGTCGCCGCCCTCTGCGCCACCGTCGACCCCTCCCCCCTCGACACCAGCCACGCCGTCCACCTCGACCCCTCCCGCCTCAAGGTTCTTCACTATCCACAACCCTCCTCCTCTCTTTCTCTCCTTCTTCTTGCTTCCGCCTCATTTCTCACCATGCAGAGGTTCGAATCAATAATTTTAGATTCAACATTTTCTCTAATGAAGTGGCAATCAACTTCAATGTGTTTGATCCTCTCATGGAAAACTGGATTAGCGGCTATTTGAATTGCCGCTTGATTATCACAAAAAAAAGAGGAGGCATTGTTGTTGATACAGGCAAAGCCCAAATCAGATCTTAATACTCCGCCTCAGCTGAAGAACGAGCCACCGCATTTTGCTTTTTACTCCGCCATGTAACAAGTTTGTTGCCTAATACAGTAGCTGGAAGTGGATCGCCTATTATCATGTGCACCTGCCCAATCTGCATCGCAATAGTTGTTGATGTCACCTAGGTCCTGCTAGATTTTATTTGGTTTTTATTGATTTAATACTTGATTTTGGCTTATGGGGCTTTCTGGGTGGTCCAATATCAATGGACTTTATTTGGAAGCTCAATGCCTTGCTTACTACATGTGATGTTTAGTCCCATATTCGATACTCATCACATCCAGTAGCTATATTTTTATTCATTCTTTCTTAATGTATTGTTTAAGAGAAAGTGAGAGTAAGGACTTCTCTTAAAGACACGCGCCGGCACAAACCGGGTCCGGCGGGCAGCGGCGCGCGCGTGCGGTCTTGACTCGATTCACTTTTTATTTTCTATTTTATTTTGTTGACTTAGCCTTACCCGAGATCTAGCTGTTGGACTTTGCTTGGAGGTGAGCTGCTAGAGGTAGCTTATATATTTGGTTTAGTCATACAGGAAATTGATAGTACTCTTTGATCATCTTCTTTGCTTAGCTTTTACTTGTGCTTCCAACTTCCAATTGTTTGAGTTTTGCTGGATCTCTGAAAGTCGGCGGGTTTGTTCTGCACCATCCCGGAGTCGTGCCGACGCGATGGACAATGGCCGTTGTATCATTAGGAGTGATTGCCGGAGCCTCGCACGTGGAGGGGCAATCTTGCTTCTAGGACAGTGCATCGCACGCCTCGACCCACAGGCTTCATCTAATTCCTACTGTTTATTTATTTATAGTATACTAGTAATTTGCATGCAAACATATATTTGAATATTTCGGATTTAAATAATTTCAAAGTGATATTTTACTAAAAGAAATTATAAAGATAGTTTTCCAGCATTCTAGAAGCAAGATTAAAATATTTATCTTTCAATTTCTTTTAGTATTAAAGAAATAATACTGTTAATGATATATATATACACATACATTGCTCTGTTAATTATATACATCTTGTTGCATTGTATATATATATATATATATATATATATATATATATATATATATATATATATATATATATATTGTCATTGCACTGTTAATCAATATCTTTGTGTTATTATAAGTTGATATAATATTGCTATAGTTATATATGTATATATTGTGTTATTGTTGCACTGATAATTAAAATCTTAGTATAATTACTGTTGTTATGTATTTATCTCTGTCAACTTACATAACACAGAACTATTTACTGTTATAGATATTGTGCATTCTTGTGATATTGTAGTAGGTAACTTGTAAACAGATTCATATTGATGGAGGACTCGTATTCGGCGAAGCTATTTACTTTTAATGGTCGCAACTTTAGAAGGTGGCAGAACCAAATGAGGTTCTGGCTCACCACACTTGGGCTAGTTTCTGCTATCTCGGATCCTATCGAGAATGGCAATAAAACTGCACCTGATGGTGCTAACCAGCCTGTGGTAAATCGACCTCAGACTCGCAGCCAATCTCAGAATACTTCTACTCCTCCTGTTGTTGCACCTGCACCTCCTATTGATCCTAGCATGATTAACTATCATTGTCTTGACCGGATTCTTAGCACCTTATCAGATAAATTTTATAACATCTACTGTAGTGCTCAAACTGCTAGGGCACTATGGATTTCTTTAGAACTGAAGTATGGTCAGATTGATCCCACTAAGAAAAGATACCAAACTTTTGATTTGATTAAGTTTAAGTTGGTAGATAGTAAGCCTATGTCTGACCAGCTTCATGATTTTGAGTACATTATTGAGCAACTTAGATCTAGTGGAGTAGATCTTGATGAGAGCTTTTTAGTTGCCACTATTATACATAAGCTGCCTCCCTCTTGGTCTAACCATAAAAATAATCTTAACCACAATCAGAAAGAGCTTTCCCTGAATTATGTCCTAAGATCCATTAGGATAGAAGAAACCAATCGAGCTAGGGATAAGAAGCCTAGTGAGCCTACTACCCAAGACAACCTTGTAGAGAACCCGAAACCTAAGGGTAGAAACTTTCAACCTAATAGGAACTTTAAGAAGAAGCCTGTTCACCATATGAAGTTTAACCCAAACTTTAAGAAGCTTAAACCTGAGGGGTGTGGAGTTAATTATGACTGCTTTGTGTGCGGGAAGACCAATCACTTTGCGAAGGATTGCTATTATCGCAAAACTCAGCCTTCTGCACCAAAGAAGAAAAAGGGAGCGCCTCTTGAGCGCCGGATGAACATGTTGACTACTGAGCCTAACCCTTCGGACTCCACTATCAGGTCAGGATCTAGTTTACTTGAGATTAACCTAGGTTTTAGTTCTTCCGATAGGTGGATAGACACTGGAGCAAATGTTCATTCTTGCTCTGACCGCACTTGGTTTTCCACTTATCAAGACTCAAGTGGAGGATCGGTGAACATAGAGAATGCAGCTTCTTCTCGCGTGCTTGGGAT
Source organism: Tillandsia fasciculata (assembly GCA_029168755.2). Lineage (NCBI taxonomy): Eukaryota > Viridiplantae > Streptophyta > Magnoliopsida > Poales > Bromeliaceae > Tillandsia > Tillandsia fasciculata. Next base: position 5,577,225 of record CM054937.1, on the reverse strand, counting down.
CAGTCGAGTGGATTTGAAACTTACCTCTGGGAAGACCCTTACCTTGCACGGTGTGCATCACGTTCTCGATCTTAGGAGGAATTTGATTAGTAGTTCTCTTTTAGTTCAGTAAGGTTTTAAGTTAGTTTTTGAATGTAGTAGGGTAGTGATTACTAAGGGTGTGAACTTTGTTGGAAAAGAATTTTTGAGTTATGATTTATTTAAACTTTCTGTGATGTCTCTTTTATTAATGAAAGTGCTCTTATTTTGAATGTTGTTTCTTCTGATATTTGTCTTGGAAGATTGGGACATGTAAATTACAATACAATTAAAAAATTGATGCATCTTGATTTGATTTCTAAATTTGTTTCAACTGATCATAGATGTGAAATTGTGTACAAGCTAAGGAGTCTGGGAAATCTTTTAGATCAGTAGATAGAGATTGTGATCTTTTAGAACTTGTGCATAGTGATGTTTGTGATGGAAGTAGACCAAGTAGAGGTGGAAGCAAGTATTTTGTGACTTTTATGGATGATTATTCTAAATATTGCTATGTTTACTTGATTAAGACTAAAGATGAAGTTTTGAGTAAATTCAAAATTTATAAGTCTAAGGTGGAAAATCAATTGGACTAAAAAATTAAGATTTTGAGATCTGATTGAGGTGGTGAATATTCTTCAAATGAGATGACTGCTTTCTATCAAGAGTTTGAAATTGTACATCAAGTGACTGCACCTTATACACCTCAATCAAATAGAGTAGTAGAACGAAAGAATAGAACTTTGATTGATATGGTGAATTCTATGATTATTAGTTTAGGTGCACCTGAAAACTTGTGGGGGAAGCTTTAATTTCTGCATGTGTAATTCTCAATAGGATTCCCTACAAAAGTTCTTCCGTCTCTCCCTATGAGCTTTGGAAAGGTAGGAAGCCTAATCTTAGCTATTTTAAAGTGCGGAGGTGTCTTGCTAAGGTAAAAATTCCTAAGAACAAGAACAGGAAGATTGGACCTAAGATAGTAGATACAGTTTTCTTAGGTTATGCTTTAGATAGTAATGCCAATAGATTTTTGGTAGTGAATTATGAGATTAGTGAGATTTCTAACAACACTATTATTGTGGCTAGAGATGCAGTGCACTTTGAGGACATCTTTTCTTTTAGAACTAGAGTAGATAGACCTATTCCTATTGAACCTATAGGTAGCTCTAGTAGACTTAGAACTAGTGAACCTATAGAAGAGATTGAACTTAGGAGAAGTAAGCGTCCTAGGATTGAGAAATTTTTGGAGATGATTTTTGTGTCCTACTTGTAGAAGACACCCCATCTACTTTTGATCAAGCTATGATGTCTGCAGATGCATCCTTTTGGAAAGAGGCTGTTAATTTGGAGATGCAATTTATTCTATAGAATCATACTTGGGAGTTACCTGATTTACCTTCTAGTTGTAAGCATGTAGGTTGTAGATAGATTTTTAAGAAGAAGTTAAGACCTGATGGTACTATAGAAAAGTATAAGGCTAGATTAGTAGCTCATGATTTTTCTCAGAAGCTAAGTGTAGATTATTTTGATGTGTATGCTTCTATTGCTAGGATAACTTCTATTAGAGTGTTGATTGCCTTAGCTTCTGTCCATGATTTGATTGTTCATCAAATGGATGTTAAGACAACATTTATATATAGTGATTTAGAGGAAGAGATTTATATGAAGCAACCTAAAGGATTTGTAGTTGCTGGACATGAAAATAAAGTGTGCAAGTTAACTAGATCTTTATATGAACTTAAGCAAGCTCCTAAGCAATGGCGCATACACGGGAAGCCCCGCGTATACGAAGCATCAGTAACCTGCTCAAGTATAAAGAACCATACAAAAGAGCAAAACAGAGCTGAACTAAAAGTAAATATCAGACTAAAACTGTACCATAAAACTCCAAAATATAGATACATCTCCCAGAAGCGAAAATAAAAGATACAACCAACTGGCAAAAAGTCAGTCCCAAAAGTACAGTAGTCTGAAATATAATACAAATAGAGGGTACACATCTACAACCCAACTCAAAATGTAAATGGAAGGAGATCTATATATCTCACGATCCCTTTATCTCGATCCACCGGCACTGCTACAGCCATGGAGGACTCTACAAAAAAAGGGTCAACAGAGGGCATGAGAACTAGTAAAAACCAGTAGTCCTCAATGGGCACATCATCGAGAACTCCGACTTACCCACTAAGTCTACCAGAGGCAAGAATAGGAGAGAGCAGCATGAACAAGGAAAAGTAAATCGTTGAAATATAAATCTATCACTATTATATCTCTAATGCTGAAAGAACAGTAAAAATGATGTATGCATCAACTCCAATACTGCCGAGGGTAACCCAATCAACCGACCGACACGAGACCTAGTCCCAGCACTCGCATCACATATGATCACACAAACAACTCGTGGATCGCCGACGTGGAACCATACCCAAAGTGAATCAAGCCGCCTAACTCTAGAGTGGCACTCGAGGAGAGCGACCTGCTCGAGGAAATTAATCAGGTCGAGTACGTAGTAAGCTAAAGTCAAACACATGACCAAAGTGGATGACCCTAACCACTAAGATGTAATACCGGCCCAAAACCGATGCACACACACACGCACACACAACTACTCAGTCCAGCCCGAAACTTAGAATTACCTAGTTGTGATCTGATGTTATATGGTGGGAGTTGTATTGTACAGTTTTAATCTAATGTTTACTTTTAGTTCAGCTCTGTTTTGCTAGGTTGTATGGTTCTTTATACTTGAGTAGGTTACTGATGTTTCGTGTGCGTGGGGCTTTCCGTGTATACGACAGATCTGTCGGCGAGCCCGGGTTCTCGTTTATCCCCTGGGCGTGACATGGCGGTTCCCTACAACACACATGAAGCGATATCAGCGCATGGCCATAAAAGCGCTAACTCGCATAGAATCTAATCGGCTGTACCATGTGTGCGGTTTGTGGAAATCCAATTCACCGGCCTTGGTTCAAGGCGTAGTCCACCATTGTGCCCTCATACATAGACTTGTACTAAGTGAAGGTTCAAACCTGAAAGGTATCTTCGCCGAATACGTGGTATAAGGGATCTAGCATCTGTTTTAGTTATTTTGTATCTTATTTTGTTTTTATTTCTTTTATTTCAAGTTTTAAATCATGTGGAGGAATTTTAGATTTTATTTGGTTTTTATTAATTTAAAATTTGATTTTGACCTATGGGCTTTTTGGGTGGCCCAATATCAATGGGCTTTACCTAGGAGCTTAATGCCTTGCTTACCACATGTGATGTTTAGTTCTACATTGGATACTCATTGCATGTGGTAGCTATATTTATATTCCTTCCTTGAGTGTATTGGTTAGGAGTAAGTGAGAGCAAGGGCTTCTCCTAAAGAAACGCCCGCACGAGCACGAGCCACGTCGAGCCGGATCGGACGGGCGGCGGCGCGCGCGGTCTTAACCCGATTCACTTTTTATTTTCTATTTTACATTGCATGTTTTATGACCAGTATTGCTTTTGCATAATAATATGGTGCTTCTTCAATCATATATTTTTCTTCTATATTGATTTTCGCGAGCTTTCTTTTTTTATTTTCACAGGTCTCAATTGAATATGGGCTATGTGAGATGTTAAATACTCGAGCAATAGGTTCAAACTCTGCTCCTGCAGATGGAAAGTGGTTTCCTGAAATATCGGAACTTGAAGCTCTTTTACCAGCTGGAACGATAGATCATTCAGTAGTGCCTGTTTATGAGAAGGTTCAGCCAATTTAATCTATGGGGAAATTGTTTTTTTCAAGCACATTTGCAATTAATTACCCCATGAAAGAGTGAGAATTTAATGCTATCATTGTTCTAGAGAGCAGAAATAATCTGCCTGTTGCCTAGTTATCACATATGCTGATATGCAGCAGGTAGGAGCATATGGGGTTCACATTAGAATAACAAAACATAGTGAATATAACGAAACTATAAGAATACATGATAAAAAACACATATTAAAGAATCAAGAAGAATATATTTGCGAGTGCTTTGGATTGGTGCAGATGCCACAGTGGGAGGAGTCTGTGCAGGAGGCAAGGAACAGATTTGCGAGTGTTATTCAGGCTCTTGCTGACAAATACCCGCATGAGAATTTGCTTCTGGTCACCCACGGTGAGTACTGAAACAAGAGTATTTAGTTTCCTGCATTAAAATTCAAAGATCGTTTTTACAGCTTTTCGTGAATTAGCAAAGTTTAGTGACTTATTTTCAATAACTTTTATCCTGCCTAGTAATTTCTTTTCTGAGACAAGTGTAGCAGATTTGTAGCTCCCTCATGCTTTGTTGGCTTTGTCAAATTAGGTCTTGATTGGTTGGTTGAGACAAAGAAAGTCAAGTTGACCTCTTGAGATTATCTTTTCCTTTCCTTTTACTTTGTAGTTATGATAATCCATTTGTAAAATGGTTGCCGAGGACAACATTCATGTTGATATAGAATTAGTCAGCTCCATTTAGTGCCTATTTAGTCCTGCAGAAGCTATTGCTTCTTTCAGTAGTCTTCTCAAAAACTTTTGTGTATGTATAGGTACGCTAAACAGTTTGATCACATAATCAAAATGGTCAGACCAAACTATCTAACATAAATCACATTCGGCGCTAAAAAATCAGGAGCTCCTGTTGTGGCAAGAAGATAAAATGACCTTTCTACAACTCCCCAAAAGCACAACCTTTAGTTTGAAATATCTGTTGCCGTCATAGTGTAGAACCGTGTAACACCTGCAGTTGAAGGAGGTGGAGAAGAGATTAGAAAATAACTAAGAAGGAAGATAAGAGGGTTAAGAAGATAAAAAAGGAGTACTTAGCTTCTCTGAACGTAGGAGGGTTCCGATCTTCGTCTTGATAACATAATCCGGTGAGTCATCAATCGTCTAGGGAAGGGGCTGTAGTAGCTTGAGTGGGGCATCTATGGCGGTGAGAGGAAGGGAGAAGCTAAAGCATTGCGTAAGCGTTGGAGTAAGGAGCAAGAGTAGCTGAAGGTGTGGTGAAGGTCAGCTGTAAGGAGTGAAGAAGCTGGAAGGGTGTAGAAGAAGGGTAGTGGATCGGGTTTGGAGAAGATCCGATTCATTATGCACCTTACACGGAAGCCCGCGCCCAAGCGGCTTCTTCGTGGATTCCAGTCAAGTGGAGGTAGAGCTCGATAAGGGGAATTGGCTTGGTGGGCCCAGTGTGGAGAATTACAGTTACACCACAATAAGTGTCATAATTGCGGTTCAGTCCTAAGTTTAGCTCTATAAATAGTAGAGTTGTAACAGAAACAGTTACGATATCAATATAGTTGTTAATCATCTTCTTTCCCAGCTCATTCTCTTCTTCCTCGTTCTCTTTTCCTTCCTACCAATCTCCGCTGTTTCCCTCATCGAGATCCTTGAATCATCAATTCTTGGGCCATCACACTCGGTTCATCATAGTCGTCGTGGTCTCAAGCGATCATCATCGATGCACGCGACTCCGAATCGAGCTCAAATTTACCGAAGATCTTCATAATCGCCTTCCTCCTCCAAGGAATCCCCCACTGGAGTGGTTGCGACTCGGATCCAGGCCTTACAAACCGTTATATTTTTTTAGTTATACACTGAAACAACACTTCTGTAGAAGCTTGTATCGGTCATGTTCTCTTATTTTCAGGTGAGGCCGTTGGGGTTTCAATTTCCTACTTCAAGAAGGACGCGGAAGTATTCGACGTGGAATATTGTGCATATTCTCATCTGGAAAGAGAAATTACCTTCAAATCGGAAGAGAAATTTACGGCCGGAAACTTCAAGGTTGTAACTAAAGATGGCCAGACGGGCATTCGCTATACTTACTCCACATTAGATTGATTTGGATGGTATTGGAAATATGCGAATTCCAAATTACAAGAATTCACAAAACTTAGAATTATCTTCTTCTTCTTGTTTGAAAGATCGATTTAGTTTAAGTATTTCTTTTCCATATAAGTTCTTGAAAGCCATCATTTTTGGCAATACATTGTTGCTGATTTTGGTACGAAATGTTTTATATTTTACTAATTTTCTCATGACAATTTGTGAAGTAATGCTCATTGTGAGCACAGCAGTTGGATTTTTTTGCCTTTTCCCTTTTGTTTTTTTATTTTTCGCTGTTAATAGATCTTTTTGGTGTGATTTTATTGTAAATACAGTATAATTTTACGATACATACAATTGAAAATACAACAGCTTTATTTGCATATTTATAGCTCACTTAAATATATAGTTGAGAGTAATACAATTACAAATATTTTATTTGATGGCTTTGTTCAAATTTAGTATGCAGATGCAACTGCAGATAACCAACAAGATATTTTTTATTTGTGTGTAGTTTTTTCACTTTACTCTCTAATTTTCAACAGTTTATATTTTAGGCCCTCAAAAATTCAAGTTGATGCCTTTGGTCCTTTTTTCGACAGTATTTCGAAAATACTCTTCAAATAATAGAAAATATATTAAAAATTAATTTTTTTTTTTTTTAAGAATAAGGATAATATGGTTATTTCATCATCTTCATTAATACCGTAATTCTTTGGAAGTATTTTTTGATATTTTAAGAGGGTAAAATATAAATTTTTGAAAGTTAGAAAAAAAAAAGTGAAAAAATAGATATTTGTAAGGGGTTGTCTGTATTTTAGCCTATTTGAAATTTAAGTTGAAATATGAAAGCAACCAAAGAGTTTCCAAGTGCAGGTATAGACTTTATATGTTCGGATTCATCCTTAATTTGTTTGGATCCAATTTCTCAGTCAATTTTTTTGGGGATCCGATTATTTTCAATTTTGCTACGCGTAATTCCAAATGTTGAAAGTTAACGAGGTTTTAATTTAAAAAATAAAAATAAAAAGTACGTAACTTATTTAAACTATAAATTATTTTCAATCAAGCTACCTAATTTTTTAAAATTTGATTATATTATCATAATTTTTAATTTGTTTTATCACTTTGACTTCATCATTTGAATGCATCGTTTATCTCTACAGATTTAGTTAGTATAATTCATATAATTTTCATAATTATAAATTTATTAAAATAAATAATTGATTTAAATTTTGAAATCAAAGTTTAGTTGAGTAACTTAAAGATTGGATATATAGCCGACTCAAAACGATCCATAGTTTAAGTTCTATACGTTTTTATCTTAAAAAAAAAAAAGGAAGTGCAAATTGGTATTTGAAAAGGGCATAAAGTTGAGGACATCATTTACTCAAAAAATTATTGCCAAACCAGACATATTACTCTTAGATGACAATCATAACCTAAAATTATTACTGGATTTTTATGAATGTGTGAATATGTTATTCACATTTTTTTTTTTAATTTACTCAAGAAATTTAACGTATTTGAGTAATAATGAGCAAGATCAAACGTCTTGAAGTGAAATATGCTATCATATCAAGTTATGGTAGACAATTTTTTTAAAAAAATTAAATTTAAATTCATAACTTATAACTATAAAAAAAATCATAACAAATAATTTATTTTGTTTATGAGTAGAATCACAATGTATAAATTATTATTGAATAATTAATTTTGGAGTCTGGCTATAATGTTATCAATAGTATCAAGCACTTGGTATTACTAAATTTTTCGTCATTAGATTTTATACCTTTGACCTTTTTTTATCAATAAGAACATACTATTTTACCAACCATCTACGAAATTCTAGGATCTTGTTTGATTGGGGAATAAGATGGGCTTCCTTTTGTTCCCCAAAAGAAAAAAAAAGACAGGGTTGTAAAAAGAGTTGTTTTCACCCTTAGTTATAACAACTCTTGTTCCTTCCCCCTCCCCTTTCCTCTCCAGCTTTCCCTTTTCGCTTAAAGGTACTTGCGGAATTTGTTGCGAAGCAATCTCTTCCACGCCCGTCCTTTGCGCCCTTGCCTCTGCATGCCGATTCGTCTCTCCGATTCACTCCTCTTCCTCTCTCCCACCCCCTTTCGTCTTCATGACGTCTCTGGGGATGCCGTACAACTGCGATCGTCTTCTTCTTTCTTTTTTCTCTCAGCATACAAAAAAATCTTTACTACTAATATCTCCATCTCCTTAAAAATCTCGACAGTTTTTTCTTATGATATTCTATCACTAAAACGTCCATCTCCCTCTCTCCGTTGTGTAATTATGCATTCACTCTACTCCTTCGTACTGTTGTGTAATTATACATTCATTCTATTCCTCCATACTGCAAACCTAAAGAAAAATCTCCATAATTTTTCATCTCTACGATTTTTCATCTTCACGATTTTCTATTATAACATTCTATCACTAAATCTTAACACACAAGCCTCGAATTTTTTTATATTTTTTCTTTTATTTATTATTTGTATACATTTGATTAAATTTTTATGTTGTATCTCCTCCTATCAAAATACACCAGATGAAAGTATTTATTTTTTTTTTTTTTTTTGTATTTTATGGAGCCTACTAACATAAATTATTCACAGCCTATCGTATTAAAGCCTTCTTACTTATAAAACTATTAAAACGTGATTCTTACAACTTTTTTTGTTAAAATTGATATTTTCTAATTTTTGCTTTAATTATAATTAAGTAGATTTTATTAATTAAATTAAATATTTTATAGTAATTAAAAATTAATTTTGTTAAATTAAAAAATTAAATAAAATTTAAAATTTTAAAGATGAAAACCCAATTTCAAAAAGTGCATTTAGATGAAGGATTTCCAAACATATTCTTCTAAAAATAAAAGTTCTAGAATAATTTTAGATTGTATTTTATTCCAAACAAATATTATTTTTTTTGTGACTTGCATTATACATGCATTTAGCTAGTTTAATTTAAAAAAGAGAGAAATGGGTTACATCTGTTATTGTTTATTTAGTTTTTAATTAATTTTAAACTTATTTTTTGCCTTTGGATTTTCTGGGTAGCTCAATATGAATGGACTTTACTTGAGAGCCCATTATCTTAGCTCTCCACATGTGATGTTTAGTCTCACATCGAATACTCATCACATGTGAAAGCTATTTATATACTCCTACATATTTGCTTGTGTGGTTTAGGAGAAAGTGAGAATAGAGACTTCTTCTAAACAAGCACGAGCAAGAGCCGGGTCGGGTTCGGTTGGCGGCGCTTGCGATCTTGACTCAATTTTTTTTTTATTTGTTTTTTTCTTTTTGTTTGACTTAACCTACTTTGGAAAAGTCTTTCTTAAGTTACCCAAGAGGCTTGTCTTGGAAAGTGTGTGGTGGGCTGTCCAAAGCCCTCCTTGGTAAGGTCCAACGGCTAATCCGAGATCTAGCCGTTGAACCCTGTCTCAAGATGGGTTTGAGCCCTATTTATATATAGGTGTTCTTGTTTAAGTATAGACAGCTATTTTTTATTTTCAGTACTATACCACACTGAGCTTTACATACTCTTACATTGAGGTTTTCCTTTTTACATTGAGCTTTTCTTTTGCACAATTTTTGAAAGTCGTCGGGTTTGCTCTGCGTCATTCCGGAATCGTGCCGACGGGGTGGACAGCGGTCATTGTATCGTTATGAGTGATTGCCGGAGTCTTGCACGTGGAGGGACAATCTTACTTCTAGAACAATGCATCCGCACATCTTGACTCACAGACTTCATTTAATCCCTACTGTTCCTTTATTAATAATATTATAGTAATTTGCATAATAACCTAAATTTGAATATTTTGAATTTAAATCAATTAGATATTATTTTACTAAAAAATTTTATTTGAAAAGATTTTCTAACAACATCAAAAATAATTATTTTGTATTAGAGGAGATGTGAGCCCCCTTTTATTTTTTTTTTTCTTGAAATATAAAAAAAGTTTGAATCCCACGAAAATTCATAATAATTTATAGATACATATATAAATATATAAATATAAATTATTTTTTTTATAATAGATTGGTCATGATTGGACCATAATTAGACCAGATCAATTTTAATCCGATTTTTAAATATTAGATTCAACACAAATTTACCTAACTATATTAATAAAATTACCACAATATAATTTATTTTTATAGAAACTGATATTATATATTATTTTATACTAAATTAATCATGTAAAAATCATATTTTAGCATAAAATCTATTTAGATATTTTAAAATTTAAGAAATACCTAACTTTGTTTATTTCTTATACTAAATTTAAAATTTTGAGATAAATATAAAATTTGCATAAATATATTTGACTCGTCTGAAAAAAAAAAAAAGAAAAAAAAAAAGGGAGAAATTGGGTTTTCAAATATCTTGTTTTTTAAGGAATTATAAATTTCATGCAAATTTTTAATTTATGCCTAGTTAAATTTATATGACAAAGTAAATATAAAAATTTTATAATTCTGGCATCTCTAAGACATTATAAAATTACCGTAAACTAAATAAAACTAAATAAAATTCAGTATAATTTTTTTATAAGAAATAAATATAAAATTTAAAAATTATTATAAGGGTATATTGGCAATGACTCCATGAAAAAAAAAAAAAAAAAAAAAAAAAGTATAGCTTTTTGCTGTAATCCTTTTTAGGTTTTAAAAAATTTATAGGGGTCTATTTTGTTCTAAGATAATGAATATTAAGATAAATTATTTTATTTTCAAAATAATTTACTATTTAAAAATAATTAGAAGGGAAATTGTATTTAATTTATAAATATGCTATTCTTAAGAATAATTTAAAGTGTGTTTAATTAATTTTATAAAATAATAGCGGTTATATAAACAAAAAAAACACGGGTTTTTTTCCTTCTAAAAAAACCGGTCCAAATCACACTCCCTTTTTTTTCGTCTCCTCCATCTTTTACTCCTCCTCGTCCTCGTCCATGGATCCCAAACTGAGCCCTCCTCTCCTCCTCCTCCTCCTCCTCTCCCTCTCCCTCCTCTCTATTGCGGTAAGGATCATCTCATCTCCAAAATCTTTGTTTGGATTCTCCAACTCTCACTCTCACTCTCCTGTGTTCGTGGATCAACAAGGTGGGGATGGTGGAGGTGGATCCGGCGCTAGGGCAACCCGTGGTGGTGAGCACGTGGGGGTTCCGGGAGGCGGCGAGGGCTGCGTGGAGCGCCGTCGACGGCGGCGGGTCGTCGGCGGTGGACGCCGTGGTCGCCGGATGCTCCGCCTGCGAGGAGCTCCGCTGCGACGGCACAGGTCGGTGTGGGGGTGGTTTAGGGTTTGATTCAGTTTTCCCTTAACCCTAATGCTTCGTCTCATTCGCTTAGTTTAGTTCGTTGTCGTTGTCTCTGTTTTTGATCTTGTAAATGTATTGCTGCAATTTTTTTTTTAAAAAAAAATAAATAAATAGAATTTTTGTATGCAGTAGTGTAGGAGTGGATGATGAATTGCTTGTAACTTTTTTTTCTTTTTTTTTTTGGTTCAAGTTGCTGAATTGCTTGTAATTTTAAAATAGCTAAAAACAAAAAATTTACTATTTTCTTTTATTATTTTTGTTAAATGAATCTGGTAGATGTGCAAAGTGCAAGACCCTCACACTCCATTGTGGAAAATAAATGACAACTATACCAATCAAGAGCTTACTTTCCTTCTTTCCGTTTTTAGCCAATTTTACATTAGATGTTTGTAGGTTGGGTTTGAGTTCTGTCTCTTGGTGAAATATTTGGAAAAGATATAATAAAAACATTGAATTTTTGGAAAAGAAAAAGGGGGTTGAAGTGTATGGATGGTCCCTGTAGTATCCTGATGTTGCGATTTAGTTCTTTAGTCTTGTAAGGTAGAGAATATAAAATATTCAACTAAAACAACAAAATGTCAGAGAGAAAAGATGAGGCCCGCGAAATCCTCTACAAAACCCAAAGATATCACCCAGTAATCCTGGTGAAATTTGAATTACCTCTTAGTATTCGTAGGAGTCATGTGATATGGCATGTATTGATAGATTAGAGTCAGTGATAGGATGGGTATGCATTGCTCTTGGATCTGTCTTATGCTGGTTAAAGTTAATGCTGCTTATATGGTGATTACATGGACGTTTTTATTCATTTAGTTAAGAACTTAAGAATTTCGAGCATTATGTATTCATTGTAAAAATTGAAAGATTGGGCATCAAAGTGAACGTCCACTAGAAGATGCCGACTTGTTCCTATGAGACTCGTTGTTACCTATTCTTTGAGTAGCAGTTGAGCTATTGCTTATTTGTAATAAAGGAACATACCACTAAATTTTTCTTTGCGGGCTAAAATTCAGTTCGTTTTGTGAACAGTTGGTCCAGGTGGTAGTCCAGATGAGAATGGAGAAACTACATTGGATGCTCTTATTATGAATGGGGTAACAAATTACACAATTACATCTTGGAATAAATGTTGCTGTTATAACTGCGAAAGACCATGATCTATTGCTTATTTGTTTTAAGGACGTTAGTAGACAACGATGGAGGTCGGATCTGTGGCCGGCATGAGATATGTTAAGGATGGAATTAAGGCTGCTAAGCTGGTTATGGATTACACGAAACACACTCTGCTTGTTGGAGAGAAGGCTTCTCTTTTTGCTATTTCAATGGGCCTTCCTGGACCAACTAATCTTAGTTCCCCAGAGTCCATCGAGAAATGGAATAACTGGAAAGAGAATAATTGTCAGCCTAATTTCCGGAAAAATGTCATCAACGCAAATGGCTGCGGGCCTTATCATCCTGAATTTGAGAACTCTTGTGATCATGGTGAAGAGAGAGGAAGCAATATTTTAAGAGCAAAGTCAAACTCTGACGTTATATGTCGTCACAACCATGACACTATCTCCATGGCCGTGATTGATAGAGTACTTCGTTGTAACTTTTTCTTTTTTTTCTTTCCTTTTCTTCTTTTGTTCTAGTATTGATCTTAATGTTTTTTTTCACAATGCAAAGATGGGGCATATAGCAGTTGGGACATCAACTAATGGTGCTACATTTAAAGTTCCTGGCAGGTAAAATGATTTAATAGAACTATTATTTCAAATGCTTTTAGGTGATCAATCTTTCTTTCCTTAAAAAATTGTAAAATCAGTTTGTTACATGACAGTTTTTCCATGCCTTGAGCTACATCATACTGCCTATGATAATTACCTCTCCTCTGTTTTACATCAGTAGGAATATATGGAGACCCCATAATAATATATAGGCATTTTAAACTATGCCCTCTGGTTAGATTTTATTTTGGTTGGCACTTTCGTAACTTTTTCTGATTTAAGTTCTGTTTTTTCATTTAGACCACCAACTACAGGTTTGTTTGATGATAAAAATGGATCATTCTCCTTTGATTGTCTATGCTGGCTCTGGACATCACAGTTTAGTCATATTTCTGTTCAAACAGTGTATGTTTTTTATATTTACAATTCATTTTCATCCTCCCTTTGATGGGCTTGTAACTATGTATCGGCCTTTTTATGTTCTTCTCTTTGCTGCTGCGCTTCAAACTCAGGAGTGTTGTTTGGGTAAAAGCATATACATATGCCTTAAACTGCCAGCCATTGTTAGCAAGTTATTGGGCCTAAACCATTGGTCCAACATACCTTAATGACCCCATTAGCCCTCCATCATATTCTGATATGAGGCTTTGTGGGTTCTGACAAAACTACATAAGAACAGCATGTTGTACCTCTAAGCTTGTTCCGATATCTTCTAATTCTGCCAAGATTAGGAAGTGTACGAAACTCCAATCTCCTAGTAATGAACTACAAACATAAACATATAAGCAGTTTTAGAACTTTCTTTTGATTCTAACATGAATTGTTCGATCATTTCCGGTCTCATTCCAAGATGCTATCTTATGCTCCTACAAATTAGTGTTAGCCCCTTTGGTTCTAAGAAATTGATATCAAGTCTCTTGGTTCCAGGGTTGGTGATGGACCTATAGCTGGGTCTTCAGCATATGCTGATGATGAAGTTGGCGCCTGTGGTGCAACTGGAGATGGCGATATCATGATGCGTTTCCTTCCCTGGTAATGAGCTCAATTTTTTCTTATTTTTTCCTTTCCATTTTGCTTTTTCTTTGCGGAAATCCTTGCTTTGCCGTTCTTAGGTTTTGTATATAATCATTTATTCATGAAGACGTCCCATTTATGTTATAGGACCATTTTTGTTATATTACTTAATCTTATCTGAAAACAGGGCTGGTTCTTTCCGTGTACTCTGATTAACAAGCAAAAACCTGATAGCATTCAAACATTCTTTGTTTAGTCAGCGACTTGTTTCCTATTTTAGATTCTTCTCGTATTTCTTAATAAACTTGCCTACTTGCAGCATACTTGGTTATATAAGGAGCTACTAAGCGCCAAAGCGGAAGGCAACAAACTCCAATTTGAAAAAGAGCTTCTGCTTCTCTTATAGTGCTTTTATGAACAGCTTTACTTTACAGCACTCCTGCAGAAATGCCAGCTAGACCAAACAAGTCCTGACCGATAGTTTCCATCTTATTTGCACTTTTTGCTGAATTGCATAATATTGCTGTCCTATCTAATGGAGAGCACTTTTACAGCTACCAAGTTGTGGAGAGTATGCGACGAGGGATGGAGCCGAAGCAAGCTGCTGCTGACGCTATATCCAGGATTGCCCAGAAGTATCCGGACTTTGTCGGAGCTGTTTTCGCTATAAATAGAAAGGGCAAGCATGCAGGAGCTTGCCGTAATTGGACTTTTCAATACTCTGTCAGGAACTCCAGCATGGATGATGTGGAAGTTTTCACAGTGGAGCCTTGAAAAACACCTACAATTTCAAATGTCGCAGCTTAACTTTTTTTATTTCTCTCCTCCCGTAAATATAATCCCTATTGATGTTGCAAGTTAACGCATTTACTCCCCTGGAAGTTCTCAAACCTACAATTGATCCCATGTAAGTGCAAGGAAATTATGGATTTCACAAAAGCGATGAAATGTTGTAGTTTAAGGGAGTAATATGCAAGATTCAACATTTCAGGGGGACAAAGTGAAAACATGAAATTTATAGGCAGTTTTCTGCAATTTCTTTCTTGGTGCTGTTGCTTTTGGTACTGTCTCATGGACTAGTTTGCAATTCAGTGAAGGTGCATTGTATGAAAAATACTGTGAGATTGCAGAAACTAGTGCTTTTGATGTTCATGAAATTGAGTTTTTTTAAGTACTCTTGTTTATGATAATTATTCAATGCTGCAAGGTCACAAGCTGTTTCTATATTTCTTGTTCATCTTTCCGATCTCAGATAATTCTTCATTTCCTGTTCAAACTTAGTGCGTGCTTAGTTTATGATCAAAAAGAAAATGAGAAATGAAATTGGACTATACTGGAATGAGAAACGAAATGACGAATCATCAAAAAAAAAAAAGTTTGGTTTATTATCGAAATGGAAATTGAAATGGACAATTGAGGGATCTAGAGTTTTGAAAGAGAGATTTTGGTCGGGGAAGAGGAGAGTAATCAAAGAAGAGAACGGAAAGATGTGTGTTAGAAGGGTTTTGATTAGTTATTTTGGAATAGATATGAATTTAGGGTATAAAGCTGAATTTGGACCATAATAATGAATGGAGCTATTTTCATTCCAATTTGCAATGGGAATTGAACTCTAATTTCTATAGCAGAGAATAAAATAGGTGAATTGAACATGCCCTTACTGCACTATATTATAACAAACAAAATGAAAAATATGATGACTAAATTAAAATCCTCCTGAAACTTGAAGTACTAGATTTGTAATTAATTCATAAAAAGAAGATCAATATCATTCATACATTTCAAATAGAGTGTATGATATACATCCCATTTATTCTAAGAAAGTCAGCAGCAGAGATGAACCCTCACTTCAAATAATAGAATTGTTAGAAAAATATAACTATACTATTTTTTTTTTTGTGACAGAAGATATTTTTTTCATAATTACAGCATACAAGCCTAAGTTAGTGGTCTTATTTAGATATTTGAAAAAAAAAAAAATTGAATAAATTATTTGTATGATAATTTCTAGCATAATTATGAGAAACGAGTTTGGTATTTTTTACTTCTTTAAAGATTTTATTATTTATGATCTGTCAGAGTAACATATTTTATCTACAAAACGATTTATCTTATTTTAAAGAAATAAATTAAGTCTGAATATAATACTTTATTTTAAATATTTAATCACACTTCTTATCAATCATATATATATATATATATATATATATATATATATTTATAGAATTACACTATATATATTTATATATATATATTTATATATATATATATAAATAAATTTTTTAAAAAAATATTTTTTATTCATGCATATAGAATTACTGCTATTTCTATTAATCCTTTTACTATTGGACCTTTTTACTCTTCAGGTTATTACAGTATGCAAGATAGAAGGAAAAGATTAGGTACCAAAGAAGCAAAGGATAGAGACAGATAGTGGGAAGTGCTTGTAAAGGTTAAGAATCTGATCGCAAAAACTAAAAAACTTAAGACTAAAATAAATAATTGTGTAAAGGTTGGGGACCAATGGTGCGCAATTAACCCTTTCACTCTCTTACATCAAATTATAGCATGCCTCTTAAGCAAACAAAAGAGCTATGTGGCACAATATATCAGCGCATCGAAACACGCCCGTAATCAACAGTAAAATAATCTGAGTTTGTTAAGGCCGAAAATAACAGGATTACAGGGTTCAAAACAATACAACAATGAACTCATAGTGTACTCCACAATTTGTACATCAGAGGACTAAGGACTAAGCACCGAAATCAAAGCATACAAGTGATTTTGGGTAATTGTTGGCCACACTTTTCCTTTTGCTGCAATCATTTTTCCAACAATACGCATATATAATAGCAACCGAGAAAAAGTTACATAGGTTAAAAAGATAACTCCCTGATACCACATTTCGAACAGAACCTGCCGCCACAGGGAACTCATTTCTAACACAGGAAAGGCAAGTCATATCGGAGATCTTGGACCTCGAATTCTTAGTGCAATCATTAGTCGATATGCTAGATACTTTATCAATTTAATTCTCGTCGTCAAGTAAATTTTCGAGTAGAATAGTCCATTGAGCCAACACAATAAAGAATGGTATTGAAGGAGTTCTGCCAAGATCGCTTCCGGTACGACATCTCCTGTACCATATAATGATGCTGGTGTTTGAATAGTTGACCTCTAATGTGCTCATAGAAGTGGGGAAAACACCATCAAGCACTTTGAATCCTTTCCAAGGTTTCTGATGATCCATCTTTCTAATACCTGATATGCACCAGCAAGAGAGAAGCCCTTTTACCGAGACTATCTTTCGAGTTCCCTCCCTCCCCCCCTCCCAATTTCACTTTCCCCTTCCTACCTCCCTCAACAGAATGATTTCTGTTCACAGCATTGCAGTTACCTCTTCTGCTGCTTTCCTCTAGCCTACAGTGCGAAACCAAAAGAGAAAGGGCAGAAACTAATTAGCATGAAAAGAACATAGCAGATGCCAAAAAAGCACAGGAAAGGTCAAAGCTCATAGTACAATATACATAGAGGAATCTTAAGTAAAGTTAGAGGCGGCGTCATCTTCCGAATTTTGGAGAGGTGAAAATGTAAAGAGACCTGCTCAACTATAGTCCAATTTGAGACAGGCAGACCCGACTTTATATTTTTCGGTTGACACTTATCAGTATTCCAGACTCAGTCCCTGTAGCATACATACCTCCCCATGCTTGTATAATATGACTCTTCTTCTATGGCTCGAACAGTCTTTAACAGTTGCACTAGAATCAACAATGAATTCATGAGATCGACAGCATATAAACACTTGGATTTACAACTTTCGCCTACACAACAAAATAATGCTTCTCACAAATAGAAAACTAAATCTTTGATATGAGATCACTGTGTGTATGTAATAGCATGTACAAATGTTTCTTTCCAACAAAGAGTCTTTCATGAAATATCTGCCCGATAAGTAGAATCGCTGTAACAGAAGGTACATTATCGTCATTATAATCACATAACTGGAAAATGTTGATAAACAGTTCAGCATTCCTGGACATTGGCTTAGTGAAAACCTTGAAGGAACATAATTAAAGAAGTGTAATCTTTTCGGCATTTCAGAGCAGTGACAGTGTACAGCTACAACATAGCTCGCTTGTTAGTTCAAATGATCTGATATACATGTTATAGATGAAAACAAGTAACATGGCCTTAGTCAGAAATCATCACATGCAACAATGCACAAATGGAACTTGTACTCCATTAAGGATATTAAATCGATTGTTGGCAGTCATAAGATATACCTTTATGATGGGAAAGTCGAAAGATCCTGCAGGCATTGGCTTGGCAATTAGAGTGCCAACCCTTCACGGAGTATAATCAACTCCAAGGAATTTAAACCATCTAACAACTTTTTTCCGGCCGAGGAGAAAATAAATTTTTCCTGTAATACTCACTATGGGTTCTAGAAGAAAAGCACTCCAACCATTGCTTAGGAGCAGCAGGATGAACACTAAAAAGGTTGAGCATGAACCTCTTCTCCGAATTAGCAAGGACGGTTGCCGGAGCAAAGGGCTTCTTGAGTAAGCCAATTTCTTGAAGCCAATTAAGTATCCTATATCGGGGCTTAATCCTATTCTCCAAATCGAAGCACAAAAAGGCTGGGAAACTATCAAGGTATTCCAGAGAATAGCTCAAGTCATTGCAAAGGAAATTAACCTTCTCTTGGAGCATTTCTTTGCTCTGATTAAGTATTTTCGGACGCGCACTTATCATTCTACAAAGCATAGGGTATTCGAACCCTATCTCAAGAAGGCAATCGAATCGTTCATCCAACTGATCCTTCGTGCCGTTTAACACGGCAACTGCTCGCGCCGTGATGCTATTCTGCCCAAGCCCGATACCGAGTAAGAACTCCACCTTATTATCCACAAACTGCTCCTTTTTCTCGGATTTTATCTTTTCTATGCCTTGGACGAAATCATTCTCGATCTTCTCGTCGTGCGAAGTAGCAGAGACGAATTCAGATGAGAGGCAGTGATGATTACCCTCAACAATCTTGCTGAGAAGCCACTCAGCTAGACACATAGCTCTCATCGAACTAGGCAAATTGCCCAATTTGTTCCTACCCATTACATAGGGATAACTATGAGACAATTCAGCAGCTTGCTGAGGGCTTAATCTGAGACACCGCAGATACCCCGGCATAGAAATGGCCGGATTCTCGAGATCAAAATCAAAGAATTTAGGGTTTTCTAGGAGAAATTTCGCAATCTCCTCCCTCTTCATGCCTAATCTAGCAAAAAAATTCAATTTTTGAGCCAACAACGATTCGTCGAACTCGAGAAAGACCCTAGGGTTCTTTCCCATCATCTCGCCCATCGATCCGGGCGGGGACCCTGAATCGTAGAACAGGCGAATTCTTCCGCAGATGCGGAGGAAGGCATCGACATCATTACGGGCGGAGGCGGCGAGACCGAAGTCGACGAAGACCGTTTTGAGGTCGCGGAGGAGGAGGTCGACGTCGTCCCCGGGGACGGAGTCGACGGCGAGGGCGGAGGGGAAGGCGAGGCAGATGGCGATGAGGCAGACGCGGCGGCGGGGGCCGAGGCGGGCCTCGAGGGAGCGGAGGCGGGCGAGGAGGCGGTCGGGGTTGGCGCGGAGCACGGCGGAGCCGTAGAGGAGGCCGAGGCGGGTCCAGGGGAAGCCGAAGCTGGCGAGGGCGGTGACGGCGGCGAGGAGGGAAGGGTCGTCGGAGAGGAAGAGGGAACTGGGGCTAGGGCTAGGGCTAGGGTTAGGGCTCAGGCCGATGGACTCGAAGAAGAAGTCGAACTCGTTGACGGGGCGGAAGGAGAGGAAGCGGCGGAGGGTGCGAGGGAGGTCGGAGGGGGGCAGGGAGGGGGGGAAGGGGACGGAGGAGAGGAGGGAGGAGAGGGAGAAGGGGGAGTGGGAGGCGATGAGCTCCGCGTGGGAGAAGGGGAGGGACCGGGTCGAGTGCAGGTACTCGGTCAGGGCGGAGCGCGCCTCGGCGAGGGCACGGGCCCGGTGGCGGTAGCACAGGTTCTTCAGCTTCGGCGGCGGCGGCAGCCGATGAGGATGCGCCGCCGCCGCCACCGCCACCGCCGCCGCCGAGGAGAGGAGGCGGCGGCGGCGGTGGAGGAAGAAGAGGAAGAAGAAGAAGAAGGGGGAGGAAGCGCGCGAGGAGGACGAAGCAGAGAGGACGAGGGGCATGGGAAAGGGGCGGATCAGGGTTAGGGTTTGGGATTGCGAACTGTACGGGCCATTTGAATAGGAGGTAGGGTTAGGGTTTAGGAGTAGTTTTTTGAGCCATGGGAGGAGGAGGAGGAGGATGGGAATGACTAGTGAGGAAGAAGAGAGAGGGAGAAATGGGGGGGATTTTTTTTTCAACTGACCCTAATAATTTTAGAAAGGCTAAATTATAGAAAATTTTTCGGTAATATTTTGTTTTTTTTATTTTATCCCTATTTTTTAAAAGTTTATATTTTACCTCCTCGTAATTACCGAATTATCTTTAGGGGGCAACGGCGTTAACGGAGAAGATAAATTGACGAAAATGCCCTTATCTTGTATTGGAGAGAGAATGAGTTTTAGCTTATTTTTCGCCATTCTTGAAGGGTATTTTGGATATATCTAATAATATTTTTTAAAAAAATTGACGGTTCAATCACGGAATGCTGACGGCGGGGTAAATGCATATTTCGATAATTACGATGGGGCAAAATATAGGCTTTTAAAAGACAGGGGGCAAAGTAAAAAGCGAGATATTACAGAGAGGTTTTCTGTAATTTAGCTATTTAGAAATTTGGAAAGTAACTCTGTAAAAAAAATATTTGCAAGAGTAATCCTGCTTTTGCCAGCAGGGCGCCACGGAGGTAGAACAACCTGAAGTGTACTTCCTGAAGGCGCTGAATCATTCAGCATCTTCATAAAAATTCTGTGAAGACGCTGAATGAATCAGCGTCTTCATAGTATGTGCTGAAGGCGCCGAATCAATCAGCGCCTTCAGCATATACTCTGAAGGCGCTGAATCAATCAGCGCCTTCATTACATATGCTGAAGACGCTGATTCATTCAGCGCCTTCAGCATATACTATGAAGGCGCTGAGGACTTGGCCAATTTTCGCGAAAATTAGCTAAGTCCTCAGCGCCTTCTGCTAAAGGCGCTGGATAATTCATCGCCTTTAACATGATATGTTTAAGGCGCTGAACCATTCAGCGCCTCTAACAAATATGTTAAAGGCGTTGAACTATTCAGCGCCTTCTTCACTACTATATCCACCCGCGCGGGCAGCATTGCGCTCATTTCCTCTCTTCAATCCCGCCTCCGTGCCTCCCTCTCCCGCACAGTGCCGACCTCCTCTCCCGCACAGTGCCGAGCTCCTGTCGCCGTCGCCGTCGCCGAGAGGAAGCACATTGTTGCCGTCGCCATCTCTCTCGCTCTCTACATCTCTCACTATGAGCCCCGCTCCCTCTCTCTCCCTCTCTCTCTCTCTTTCTCTCTCTCTCTCTCTCTTTCTCTCTCTCTCTCACTGTGAGAAGGAGATCGCTCACAGTGAGCGATCTCCTCACTGTGAGATCGCTCATAGTGAGCGATCTCCTCACTGTGAGATCGTTCTGTGAGGAGATCGGTCACAGTGAGCGATCTCCTCACTGTGAGATCGCTCACAGTGAGCAATCCCCTCACTGTGAGAGTTATCTCATAGTGAGGGATCCTCTGTTCTCACAATGAGGGATCCCTCACTGTGAGGGATCCCTCTGTTCTCACTGTGAGCGATCTCCTCACTGTGAGAGTTATCTCACAGTGAGAGATCCTCTGTTCTCACAGTGAGGGATCCCTCTGATCCCTCACTGTGAGAGGGATCTCTCACAATGAGAGAGTTATCTCATTGTGAGAGATTCCTCACTGTGAGAGAACTCTCACAGTCCTCAATGTGAGAGAACTCTCACAGTGAACTCTCACAGAGAGGGATCTCTCACTGTGCGAAAGATTTTACTGTGTCCGTGCGAGATCGCGCACTGTCGCCCTTAGCATTATCTTGCGAGATCTCACTGTGAGAGGTTTCACTGTCGCTCTCTCACGGTGAAGTTCAAATTAGTATTTTAAGTGCTTAATTTTTTTTGTAGTTAAAATGGCTAATCGTCACATATCGCTAAGCGTTCATTGGGATGGACAGTTAGTTATCGATGAGAATGGTCCAAAATATATCGGCGGTCGAAAAAAATTAATCGCGATACCTTCTGATTCTATATATACTAGTTTCGAGACGAGAATGTATCGTTTAACAAATTGTAGAAGAGAAGAATTTCGTTTAAAATTCACTATTCGTTGCCCCAGTGTCGGTAATGAATATTTAGCTTATGAAGTAGTAGATGATGAATCATTGGAGGGAATGATTGGATTATGTGAACATTATGGTTTTGTGACGGTATACATTGAGAAAGAGTTACATCCGTCGGAAAATTTTGAACCGCAAGGTTATTACACGAGAATGCTCCACAATTATATTGATGTGGGTCCTTCCGCCAATATAATGGATGATCTAAATTTTCTAAGCCAAGGTGGTGTAAGAATTATAAGGTTAGTAAAATAACATAATAAATTGGTGATTTGTAATTTTCTGTAATTGGACTTAATCATTATATATACTGCAGAGAAAGTAAGTATTCGCCTATTGAGAGTGTTGTACCTTGCTCGGTTAGTGTGCCACTAACAACCACATGTGTGCCACCTACGACCACACACACGCAAGCCACAACCTCATGTGGACACTGCACGACCTCACGTGGACAATGCACGACCTCACGCGGACAATGCACGACTTCCCGTCTAGAACATGAATTGTCTCATTTACAACTAGAACCTTATTATTGGGGGTAAGTACAAATCAAAGTAATTTTTAAATTAATGGGATGTGGAGGTGGTAATGTTTACCAAATGTGCAAGTTATCTACTTCCTATGAATATTGGAATAATCCTGCTGTTAATGATTTTGATACTAATGTTGACGAAGGAGGTGAAAATATTGATGAAGGAAATGCTAATGTTGACGGGGGTGGTGATAGTGATATTAATCATGAGGATTCACCAATCAATGATGATTACAATAGTAGTGAGGATGAAGATTTGAATGATCCATCATATAATATAGATGATGATCATGATGGAGGGTTAAATTATCTTGCAAATGCCATTTTCAATGAAATGGACAACCCAGAAATAAGCAACGAATATGTTGGCAATCCTGACGAGGAAATTGAATTTGTTGATCATCCGGAACGTTTTCCTACAGATAATAATTGGATGATCAGTATGTTGTAGATCCTACCGAAGGTGATATTCGACAAATCAATATTAGTCTCCCTAGCATTGACGGGACTTGGGTTGGCCGCGTCTTTCGTGATAAGGCATCTTTATTGAATGCTCTAGACCGGTGGCATATTGATCATAATGTACAAATGAAAGTTTTAAAATCTACTAGAACGACTTATACTGTCAAATGCTTCGTTGAGGGATGTGCATGGAGATTACATGCTTCGGTACCTAAAGATACGACGTACTTTAGGGTTAAAACATATGCTGGTCCACACACATGTGTAATTCCAATGCTGAACGCGGCACACCGTAATTATAATTCGAGCCTTATATGTCAATTGATTCTCCCTACATTAAAGACTAGACTTAATATGACACCAAAAGAAATTCAAGAAACGCTGCGAGAGACTTACCATGTTGACATAACATATTGGAAGGCTTGGCAATCAAGGAGTAAAGCATTACAGCTTATTTACGGGAGCTGGGAGCAGTCATACACAGATTTGTCTCGTTACCTTACTATGGTGAAGGAATCTAATTGAGGTACTTTATGGCGTCTGGAACATAGGTGGCCCGCTGATGGGATTTGTCGCTTTGGTCGTGTTTTTTGGTCATTTGGACCTTCGATTTGTGGATTCGCACAATGTCGGCCGGTAGTGAGTATTGATGCCACACATATGTACGACAAATACGAAGGTCATGCGTTGATAGCGACGGCTGTAGATGCAAATAATAGACTATATCCTTTGGCATTTGTAATTTGTGAGGGCGAGAATGGCGGGAGTTGGCGATGGTTTTTGCAAAACCTGCGTCATTATGTTACCCGCGATAGAGCCATTTGTTTCATATCTGATCGATTTTCTGGATTGAGGAAAATAGTGGCTACTATCTATCCTCCAGTATAGGGTCAAGCGCATCGTTGGTGTCTTCGACACATGAAAGCAAATATGAATAAGCGCTTCAAAAACAAAACTTTGTTAGATAAATTTTGGCAGATCGGAATTGCTTCAACACCGACGGAATATAATCAGTTGAAGGAAGAATTAGAAACGTTGGATCACGATGCTTAGCAGTGGGTCCATGATCTTGATAGATATAAAGAGTACTGGGCAAAGGCATTTGATGGAGGCCGCCGGTTTGGATTGAATACTACGAATCTATCTGAATCGTTAAATGGGGTACTTAAGGGCAGTCGTGGTTTGCCTATCACGGCTTTTGTTGCGGCTACATTTTTTAAGCTGAATAAGTATATTTTTGATCGCCGTGCTTACGGTGAAAGTATGACGGACGCACTAACCCCTAATATCAAAAGAATAATTACCGAAAATATAAATACGGCGCGGGGACATCGGGTTGACCGATTTGGACTAATAGAATTTGAAGTCAGATCTGAAGATTTCTCCTTCAAAGTGATCGTGAATGAAACAAATGCAGAATGTTCATGTGGTGAATTTCATCTAACGGAAGTACCTTGCTCGCATATCTTAGCAGTTTGTAGTACAACACATATGAGATTAGACTATCATATTTTTTGTTCGGTCTGGTATAGTACGGACTGCTATCGTGCGACGTATGCACCACATTTTCATCCTGTTCCTGATAGACGGCACTGGCCACGACCCCAAGGTCCCCCGATTGTACCGCCTCCTATACGAAGGAAGAAAGGTCGTCCACGATCTACACGTATTCGTAATATAATGGACGAGAGGGGTGGCCGATGAGGAACATGCTCCATTTGTAAACAGGCAGGACATTATAGGAGCACTTGTCCACAAAATGTACAAAGAGTGCAACAAGGACGTCGGCGTATGACTTCCACAATTTTATTTATCTTGTCTTAATAGCTGCTCTTTTTTAGCTATTATGTTACTAATATGTAGATTATATATTGCAGATGGCAGATAACGAGGACGCGAGACTAGTTGATCCGTCAGTCCTATCAGAGCAGCATCTCCATAGGTCAACATTTATTAGGACTGAGGTATGAGCTATAAAATTTCATTTGATATTTTATTGTAATACAAATAAGCTGAATTTGTGTAAAAGCTAAGTATATTTGTTTTGGCATTACAGGGGTATTGTGCGGTGGAGTTCTCAGAGCATAGGCGCAAGCTCAACCAGTGGGAGCTTGACCATCCAGCTGTACTAGATCTACTCCTGTCACGCCCCGGGGTCGAAACTGCGACCCGGGCTCGCCAACAGATCCGCCACCTATGCCAACCTGCATAGGCGAAGCGTCCTACCTGCAAGGAAAGTACTACAGCTAAATAAAATATCAGAGCTATAAATGAAAGATCTGCTGTATAACTAAAATCAATCACTGTACAACTGGAAATAACACAATAAGTCTGTCTCCCAAAAATGATAATCATACAATATCCTTATGTACAAGCTTTGGACTCAACCGGAAGGTATCTCCAATAAATACAACAGTGTACAGCCTCTCGGTACATAATATGTCCTCACTACATCAGTCTCTCAAAAGAGAAAAAAGTAAAACAACTAATCTGCTGTAGATCTCCTCTGAAGGGGTACCGCTACTCTCCAACGACGGGTAGGGATCTATCTCGCGACTCTCTCGCCTCGATCAACAATCGCAGAATCAGCAACAACCGCTAGGACTCTACAAAATAGAGGAGAGGAAAGAAAAATAGGGGGAAAACCCCCAGAGGGTGTGAGAACTACACCAAAAAGGGAGTTCTCAGTGGGTACCACCGCCAGACCCGACGGTCTGCCCACTAAGTCCTCAAAATACAAAAAGCTAACCAAAGCCGTAAAGGCTGAAAAAGAAGGAAGCTGGAGACTCTCAACAGCTATCAAGCCTCTATGCCTGCTATGCCCGCCATGCCTGTTATGCCTGCTAGGCCTGCCATGCCTGTTATGCCTGCTACGCCTGCCATGCCTGCCATGCCTGCCATGCCTGCTATGCCTGCTAAGCCTGCCATGCCTGCCATGCCTGCCATGCCTGCCTATGCCTGCTATGCCTGCCATGCCTGCTATGCCTGCCATGCCTGCTATGCCTGCTAAGCCTGCCTATGCCTGCCATGCTTGCTAAGCCTGCCTATGCCTGCCATGCCCGCCATACCTGCCTATGCCTGCTATGCCTGCCATGCCTGCTATGCCTGCCATGCCTGCCTATGCCTGTCATGCCTGCTATGCCTGCTATGCCTGCCATGCCTGCTATGCCTGCTAAGCCTGCCTATGCCTGCCATGCCTGCCATGCCTGCCTATGCCACGGTCAACAACTCACAATGACCCTGGGACCACCGTAACCCCAAACGGTTCCCAACAACACTAGCACTGGTCTAAACACAGCTACTAGACTCCACTCGGTCCCCTTGACACGAGTGCAACTATAAGGCAAATATCTGTAATAAACCCAATCTAATGCCACCAGTAGAACTGGTACTGCCTGCTGTGCCTGCCAAATCGGGTATGCCAGCCTACGCATAACACCGATAGGGGATGGGAGTCTCAGGGACTCGAAGTCTGAAAATCGCACACTCCGGAGTGGCACTCGAGGGGAGTGACCCACACGAGTAAAGTGCCTCAGTAACAAGTATCATAAATCAACAGGACTGGATCATGACTCTGATCAAAGTGGGAGAGCCCAACCACTAAAGAAAGCCTTGGTCCTCAATCAGATACAAAAATACTCAAATAGTGGGAAACTCTGTCCACTAGAGAAATTAGATACCCAATCTGGTGCATAAATAAATGTCCGGTCAACCGCCCAGTATCCGTGGTTGCCGCCAAGCCCCACAACTAATCCAACCTGTCCCAGACACCAAGTCCCGACTACACTACCCAGAACCCCTGCTCGAACCTGAGCAACACAGACCACCTGACTAACAAAGAATGAGAAAAAGATAACATGGTTTCTCCTAAGTCAAGTTCCAAAAGTAGTGCAGCAGTAAAAGATGGCCTAACTACATGTCCATGCAAGCATGCTTTGTCCTCAGAACAATAAAAGTGGGTGAAACATATATTAGTAAAGCATGCTAAAATATTCCTACTATGGTATACCAATCTCACCCAAGTAGGTCATTCCTTGCTTACCTCTCGCTCATATCGGTTGTACAACAATATGCCTGTTATCAATCATAGAGGGGTGATATCCCCACATGTGCACTTGCATTCATCATGATATAAAACCTTATACAGTTACCAAAATTAAGCTTACCCACCTGAAGTGCTCAATCCAAGGCAAACCTGGGGTCGGCGAAGAGCGCAGACGCTCACAGTTCAAATTCTGCCGAAACTGCATCCTCGGTACATGTCGCGAAAGCCTCGGCTCCAAACAGCAGAAAGTACCCCGAAATCAGAGTCTTCAGATCCAACGAGTCCAGCAACACTTGCAAACACCCCTGGGCACAACAATAAGGTTCAACGTCACACTTGTATTCCAAAGTATTCCAAGTTATACACAATCTGCGAACACAGCCTCAAAGATGTGAAGTTTCCACCTGCAGAACGGGCTCAGAAAAATCCAACAAAAATACCGTCGCGTTCCTCGCGTCGATACCTTCGAAACAAGTACCTGCACGCCAAATTCCGAGCCCCGTAGGCCGAGTTACAAATTCCACAACACAGGGCACTCACAAACACACAACTATATATCTGTATTTCCATGCACAGATAAAGGGAGAAATATCTACCTCCGTGCAAGCCTCAGAAAAATCCAATAAAAATACGGCGATAATCCTCGCGTCGAGTAGATGAAAAAAGTGTACAGGCACGTCTATATCTGATGCCCGGTTGCGGAGATAAAAATTCGGCAAGGTGCCGCTGTCCAGAAATTCCATCAAAAAATAGGGTCCCAGTAAGCATGAAAAAACTCCTCAAAAAGTGCGAAACCAGGGAAGAAGAAAATACCATGATCGTAGCTCTGTCAGTCGCGGATCTAACGGCGAAAGAATCGCCTGAAAAGGAGGTCGGAGTAGGCCGGGGGAGCTCGTGCACCGAAACGTGACGGAAGGGAACACAAATGGACGAGCATCGCGCCGCGCCGTAAAAATGGAAACCTCGATAAACGTGCCACCAAAAATCTCCAAACTCTGCAGATGGATGCAGCACAGGGAGGGAATCAACTTTGCTGAGGGTCACTCTGCCAAAATCCGCACGGAGGAGAAGTTATTAGAGCTGGAACAGGGGGTTTTTATATAGGCTGGAAAACAATTGGGAAAATACCCACCATGTCCTGGTTTTCGGGCGCCCGGAAATTCCGGGCTGCTACAGTGTTGGGCCTGGCCCAACACTGTGCAGGCCCGGATCCTCCACGGGCCTCCACGTAGCCCGCAAAACAGCGGACAGCCACTGCAGCCAACCCCCGCGTGCCACGTGGCCAACGCGGGAGCCGGCGCGTGGCGCGCCGCTGGTCAACGCGCGCCAGCGCACCCATGTGCGCGCCTGGTGCGCCGCCCTGCGTGCCGCCTGGCGCCCCTGCCAGGCACGGTTCCCGAGGCACCGCCCGCGCCTCGGTGGACCACGCATACGTGAGCCAGCCAACCGCAACTCGACACGTGTCCACCCCCGGTCCTTGCACCACCCCAGCCACTCCGTCAACCGCGCCCACTGCACCGACCCTATCCCGTCATGCCACGTGGCCCGCCTCCGGTGCACGCCGGCGCCGTGGACCGCGCACCTGCCTGCGCGCCTGCCCGCGCGCTGTGCGCTGCCCGCCGCCGCTCCCGAGCCTGCCCGCCGCCGCGCCGCCGCCCTTTGCCGTCGCCGGAGCTGCCCGCCAGCTGCCGGAGTTACTGCTCCGGCGTGAACAGTAACCGTGGCGTAGAAATCAAGTAAATAGCCCAATTTCATCGTTTTCGCGCGCTGAATCCAAATTCGATGTCCGTTTTGCCAAATTCCAACTCTAAAAATTGCCGAAGGCATCCGGAACGATGTTCTTTTGTCCAAACTTCGCGCTGAGCCCAATTTTAATATCCATTGCGCGCAAAACCACTTCTAAGCATCCGACGGGGTCATCAGACTACTCTCGTGATCCAGTAGACACTCTGGGTGCAACACTAGTGTCCAATTGGTGCACAAACACCACTGACGCGCCAAATAGGCCTCCAGAAGCTGCTGGTCAACCAGTATTCTCGTCGGGGGATCCAGGTCCTCACAACTCCGACTGTCTGGATTTTACGGGGTAGCACGCCTGAGACGCATGCAGCTGGATCAGGCTTCACTAGCCGCCCTTGCCGAGAGGTGGAGACCGGAGACCCAGATGTTCCACTTTCGACATGGTGAGATGACCGTCACACTCCAGGATGTGGCGGTTATTTTAGGTCTCCGTGTCGACGGCCCACCAGTGACGAGAACTTCACTTCAAGAATGGGTGCCGCTATGCGAGGCATTGTTGGGAGCTGTGCCCGACGAAATAAGCGGGTCGCAGATACGCCTAACGTGGCTATATCATCAGTACAGCCATATACCACTAGATGCCCCTGCAGAAGTAGTGGCAGCTACAGCCAGTGTATATATGTTATATCAAATCGGGTGTAGTTTGTTTCCCAACCCCAGCGGACACAGAGTTCACCTAAAGTGGCTATCACTTTTGGCTGATTTTGATCTCTGCGGGGCTTATGCATGGGGTGCAGCTGCCTTGGCTTATATGTATCGAGCGCTAGGACTTGCCTCACTATACGGGAAGGCCGAGTGTTGTTGTTTTGGGACGCTATTGCAGGTATAATATATAATATTTTGATTTCATTATTATGTTAATATTGGTATTTAATATTTTATTTCTAATATTAAGTCGTTTGTATTAATATATAGATTTGGGCTTGGGAGCATATTCATATCGGCCGACCTACAGGCGTCCTAGCGCTACCCGACATTGTAGATCTCCCTCTGGGTTGCCGGTAAGATATTTATTTAATATAGTAGATTTTTGTATTTCAAATGTAATTGAAACTAATATATATATTTTACAATCTAGATGGGCAAACACTGGAGGACTACGATTCAAAGCCACTGCAGGCGGCATCCATATACATGCAATGGTACTGGACGATTACGAGGAGATGGATATATCGTCCAGTGCAGCGTCCTTCGCTGACTTTTCATCCCCGTGGGCATATCGAGAGGACAATGGTATAATAATTTATATATATAAATTTAACATGTTTTGTATATTTAATATAAATTTAATTTGTCTATTGAAATGCAGGCCGACACACTACGACAGATGGATACTACTATAGGCCAGTTATTGCATGATCGTCCGTCGCTTACGAGGATATTCGGGACTCTGACAGATATGCGCGAGCATATTCATATGGTACTGCAAAATGTACCGTCGGTACCTACTGTCAGAGTTGCTGAGGGACGAGGAGATTATGCTCACGCATCGTCCTCGAGTCATCAAGTACCTTTATATCACTAGAAATTCCAAATTAAGTCTTCAAATTCAAATTAACTAACTATTTACGCCATTTCAGGTGCCACGATCTCCATCTCCTCCTATTCAGGCCCCTATGACATTTCCCTCGACGTCAGAATCACTCTCGCCTCCTGTATCACGGATATCATTTGCATCGACATATTCACGTCGTCGTCCCTCGTCATCATCACCACAGGAGATCCAACATATTGCTGAGCATGATGAGGGTGTTATTATCGAAGAGCTCGATCAGTTGGCAGCGGTCGAGCATCTTGATGATATGTCGATTATCGAGCTTGTTGTTCCTCGTGGGCGTGGGCGTCCGCGAGGGCGTGGACGTAGGCGTGGCCGAGGAGGTTGAGGGAGAGGATAAGCTCAAAATTGAGTTTTATCTCAATTTTGAGTTTGAGGGTGTATTATTAACATTTTTGTGATTACATTTTTTTGTTGTTACTCAACTGTTATATCTGAATGTTGTGAAATTATTCCACATTATTTCTGAATGTTTTAGCTCAATATCTAGATGTTGTGAAACTTGTTGTATTTTTCATTCTGTTATGAAACTTGTTGTACAAATTTTATTTTTTTGACTTGAAAAAAATTCCTTGTTGTTACTGTGGTTAAAGGTGCTGAACCATTCAGCGCCTTTAACATAAATGTTAAAGGCAGCGCCTTTAACATTCCTTTAACATAAATGTTAAAGGCGCTGAACCATTCAGCGCCTCTAACAAATATGTTAAAGGCGCTGAATGATTCAGCGCCTTTAGCATATGATGTTAAAGGCACTGAACCATTCAGCGCCTTTAGCAGTTATATCTGAGGATTTAGCCAATTTTCGCGAAAATTGGCCAAGTCCTCAGCGCCTTCATAGTATGTGCTGAAGGCGCTGAATTAATCAGCGCCTTCAGCATATATGCTGAAGACGCTGAATGAATCAGCGTCTTCAGCATATATGCTGAAGGCGCTGATTGATTCATCGCCTTCAGAGTATATGCTGAAGGCGCTGATTGATTCAGCTCCTTCAGCACATACTATGAAGGCGCTGATTCATTCAGCGTCTTCACAGGGTTTTTGTGAAGACGCTGAATGATTCAGCGCCTTCAGGAAGTACACGTTTTCAGGTTGTCCCGCCTCCGTGGCGCCCTGCTGGCAAAAGTGGGTTACTCTTGCAAATATTTTTTTTATATAGTTACTGTCCAAATTTCTAAAATTATTAGGGTTAGTTTAAACAAAATCCCAATGGAGGAGCCCTTTGCATTTTGCAGTGAAGCAGAATTTGGGTTGGGCCCGGGACTTGATTAGAGCATGGTGAGGCCCATATAACAAAAAGAGACCTCACTGGATAATTATTTTTTTTTTTTTAATGAGATTTTTTTTTTTTTTTTATGAGTCAGAATACTGTATGCTTTTAAAAGTACCAACTAATTTATGTCTATTCTTTTTATTAATTTTACTCTTTAAATTATACTATTCTATTAATCACCTACTAAATTTAAAGGGTTTACTATCATTCTAACCGCACATCCTCTCATACAAGAGTTAAAAATCTACCTGCACGACAACTTGATACTTTTAAAAACATAAAAATTCAATTATTTTTTTTGTTAATATTTTATGATTGTTTGCAATGTTTTAAAATTCGGATCTAATGTCAACCAAATAATTTTATTCAGTCAAGAATCACTAGTTCAACCAATGGATCGGCCACTAGTTGAACCAGTAACACCAGCGCGACATTATAAATATTTAATTTTTATTTTTAAATTTATTATATAGAATAATATACATATAATATTATTTTAGTATTAGATATAAGTTTTTGAGTTTCACCTTCCATAAGAGTAATATGTGCTAATAAAAAATTAAATCAGTTAAGTTGATTTTAAGTAGTTGAAATTTAATATGACTTGATAAAAAAATCTGACCGATTTGATTAAAATTAGTATGCTTTCGTCGATTTGATGGTTGAATTATTGGTTCGAATGGTTTAAAATAATTTTTTGATTTATCCAATCCAAGGATGAAACTAAATCAATGCCATCACACTTTACACTTTGACTATCCAAGTCAAAGAAATAAAAATCTCATATTCCAAGAGCACATAGTTTAGTTTCAAGAAACAATATGAACATATCCTTTGATGCACTCTAACTTGATTCTCCTTTCAAGCTCCAAACTTAGCCAAAAATAAAGATATCTTCCAAAAATAATCCAAACCATAAATATTTTAATTTTAATCCAGCTTGTAGACTATTTCCACTCATGCGCTTTCCACTCGGGTAACTGTTGAATAATTAGCTGCGTAAAAAATGAGAAGGATAAATATTTTTCATTTTAAATCAAATTAAACTTGCCAAACAATTAGTTGCTCTAAAACCTTTACCTACTAAAGAATAATATTTCAAATATTTAATATGATGAAAATTAAATAATATAGAA
The DNA here is from genome assembly GCA_029168755.2 of Tillandsia fasciculata. NCBI lineage: Eukaryota > Viridiplantae > Streptophyta > Magnoliopsida > Poales > Bromeliaceae > Tillandsia > Tillandsia fasciculata. Next base: position 5,544,183 of record CM054937.1, on the reverse strand, counting down.
GGCTAGCTAATAAAGTTGGAACTCAGCATATCCTTCAATTATATCATGTAAAATAATTGATGCTCTAAAAATTTAAATTACTAGAAAATAATATTTTTAATATTTCTCAATTAAAAGAGAGATCAAAGTGCTCGATTAATAATATATATGTTTTATATATAAAGAGAAGGCTAAATTACAAAAAATTCCGTTTTTTTATTTTGCCCTTCTATTTTTTAAAAGCTTACATTCTGCCCCCTCGTAATTATCAAATTATCTTTAGAGGGCAACGGCGTTAACAGAGGAGATAAATTGATGAAAATACCCTTACCTTATATTGGAGAGAGAATGAGTTTTAGCTTATTTTCTGCCATTTTTGAAGGATATTTTGGGTATATTCAATAATATTTTTTAAAAAATTGACGGTTCACTCACGGAATGGTGACGGCGGGGATAAATGTATATTTCGGTAATTACGATGGGGCAAAATGTATGTTTTTAAAAGACAGGGGGCATAATGAAAAAACAGAATATTATAAGAAAGTTTCTGTAATTTAGCCTAAAGAGAATTATCTGAAGTCAGCAACTTACTTGGCCTCTAGAATCATGTTTACCAACTACAGTCTGGCATGCTAATCTCCAAGTCTTGGGTTTCTGAAGAGATTGTAAGAAACACAAAATAAATGCCAATGCAACAAACATGAAATGTAAGTTTAAAAAAAGAAAAGAAAAGCTAGTAATTACCTTCTTAAGTTTTTCCTTTTCTTTATCTGTGCGAGGAGAAAGAAATTCCTTGCCTTCAACCACCTAACAATTCGTCACAAATTTAAAAAAAAAAAAAAAAAAAAAAAAAAAAAAAAAAAAAAAACCTAGGCTTGATTAATTAATCTCTTTAAAGTTTACTGAGATTCTGCAAATATAATTTGGACCTTTAAATTGCATAGCTTATTGAAAAATATTATGGAAAAATGGTCCATAATTAATTTCATTTGCGTATATAGTGAATATCGGATGAATCATACCACATGCACTGACTGAAGAGATAATGTACAAAAATAATAGCCACATAATGCATTTAAAATTTTTTAGAACAAAAAAACACTTAAGATTACTTTCTGACAGGACGAAGCCAGAATTTTAACTTTACGGGGGCCAAAAATATATTATACAAAATATATTAATTTTTAAAAATTATTAATAAAAAATTATATGTAAGTATTTTTTTTTTTTGTCCATTAGCTTTCGAGTTTTAATATATATTTTTTTACAAAAAGAATAGAATATAGTTATTTTTATCATTAAAATAATAATATTTTAGATATCTATAAAAAAAAATTATTTTAAAAAATCAAGTATTAAAATTTAGTATAATTTACAAATCAAGTATTACGATATATCAAAAAATTAAGTATTAAAATTTTTTATAATTTTCAAATCAAGTATTACGATACATTTGAGTCAATTAAATTTATATTTGGTGGCCACAAGATAATATTATTTTTTAAAAAAAAAATTATTTTGGCCCCTAAAATTTACACTATTTTTATTTTTTTTAATAATCTAATAATAGACTGTTATGTAATTTTAAAAATATTGGGAACGGGGCATGGTCACTGTGAATCTCCACCTAACTTCGTCCCTGCCTTCTGAAATTAAATTATTCAAAAAAATTGATCCAATAGTAGTCTTAACAAGTAGATGGAATTGAGATAATATATATAAAGTATTTGGCATTAGCAGAAGTTTGTTCTTTGAAATTAGTGCAAGAAGTTGATTCTAGGCATTGAGATAAAAATAAAATGTAATGAGGAGAAGCTTACTAAGGCCCCGTTTAGAATCGGGATGGAATGGGGAATAAGAGGGATATCCTCCTTATTCTACCAAACGCATCTGGAATCAACCGGTATTGCTTATCCCAGTACAAGCAGAATAAGCTGGAACAATAATTCTTACCCATTATTTTATAAATTTTTTTTTTTACCAAATTACCCCTCCTCCCCTCCTTTTTCTCTTCCCAATACACTCTCATCATCACAAATCCCTCTCTTTCCTCTTTCTCTCTCTTTTACTTCATCCCACCTTCTTTCTCTCTTCCCAATACACTCTCATCATCACAAATTAATATTATAAAATTTTAAATTTTAAAATTTAAATATTGAAATTTTATGTTTGAAATTTTAAATTTAATTTGAGAAAATAAAATATTAAATTAAATATTATTTTTAAATAATATAATTTAATTATGATTATAATTTTATTTTTATTTTTTTAAACCATTAATCCATTAATTAAAACGAGAAAAACGATTTTACCAAATTTTTATCACATAATAAAGCTTGAGGGCAAAAATTTTCAAATATTTAGCAAATATACGATTTTTACAAATTTTTAAAAAATCTTATGTTAAAAATTTATTATTTAAAATTAATATTATAAAATTTTAAATCTTAAAATTAAAATGTTGAAATTTTATATTTTAAATTTAAATTTTAATTTGAGAAAATAAAATGTTAAATTAAATATTATTTTTAAATAATATAATTTTATTATGATTATAATTTTATTTTTATTTTTTTAAACTATTAATCCATTAATTAAAACGAGAAAAATGATTTTACCAAATTTTTATCACATAATAAAGCTTGAGGGCAAAAATTTCCAAATATTTAGCAAATATACGATTTTTGCAAATTTTAAAAAAATTTTATGTTAAAAATTTATTATTTAAAATTAATATTATAAAACTTTAAATCTTAAAATTAAAATGTTGAAATTTTATATTTTAAATTTAAATTTTAATTTGAGAAAATAAAATGTTAAATTAAATATTATTTTTAAATAATATAATTTAATTATGATTATAATTTTATTTTTATTTTTTTAAACTATTAATCCATTAATTAAAACGAACTAATTAGATTTTAACAACTTTTATTACATATTATAAACTCTTGAGGGCAAAAAGGTAATTTATCCAACTTAACATCTTTATTCCTCTTATTCCTCATTATTAAACCAAACACAAAATCTCTTATCCCTGGAACCATCCCAAACGCTTTTTCACTCTAGTTCCGTACTTTATACTTATCCCAGAATTAACTAGTTCTATCTTAACCCGTTTCGAAACGCACCCTAATGCACCGTTTGGGAACGGTATAAAGGGGGGATATCCCCCTTTATACCCAAACGGTTTGGGGATATCCCCGTTTGGGGATATCCCAGACAAACGGGGATATCCCCCAAACCCACCCGGGAATATCCCACCCAACCCTCCCTCACCAGGTATATCCCACTCTCTCTCTCCTCCCTCCCCCCCTCTCTCTCTCTCTCTCTCTCTCTCTCTCTCTCTCTCTCGGTCCCTTCCCAAGGCAGTGCCTTGGGAAGGGACTTTACCTTTTTTTTTTTTTTTTTCTTTTTTTTTTCGTTTTTTTTTTCTTTTAGCTTCAGGATTTTTTTTTTTTTTTAATAAAAATTTTTTAATTATAAAAATATTTAAATTTTAAATTTTATAAATTTTAAATTTTTTTAATTTTATATTTAATAAATCTAAAAATTTTATTTTATTTTTAAAAAATTATTAATTTTAAAATTTATACAATATTTTATAATTTTTTTAAATTTATATACATTTATAAATTAAAATTTTTACTCCTACATAAAATATTTAAATTTTAATTAGAATATTTAAATTTTACTTAATTTTTTTAATTAGAATATTTAAATTTTAAAAAATATTTAAATTATAAATTTATAAATTATTTAAAATTAATTTTTATATTTTATAAATTTATATATATTTATATTTTATTAAAATTATAAATATATTTATATTTAATTATATATATATATTTATAAATTTATAATTTAAAAAATAATATTAATTTTAAAATTGTAAAATTTATATAATTTTTTTATAATTTTTATAAAATTTATATAAATTTAAAAATTAAAATTTTTACTACTACTTAAAATATTCTAATACATTCTTTAATTATCAAATTTATAATATACATAAAACAAAAGGTCACATCGTCATTAAACCAAAAAGTCAACTTTATACACCTTTTTCTCAATCCCCAATCCAAACACCTATTTTCTTATACCAGGTTTAAACCAGGTTTATCCCTCATTCCCAACCAAACACAATTTAGGTATATCCCAGGTATATCCCTTACTATATTCCTATACCTGGTATATCTCATTCCGGTATATCCCGCTTCCAAACGCTACCTAAGTTAATTAAACTTCAGTAGCCAACCAAGAACTTATAGGTATCTAAGAACCCCAAAAAAAAAACAAACAAACAAAACACACACACAAAGGCACACAGAGGCAATTGCATTAATAGATAAAAATTCACAAGCACTGCAATCAACTCCCTATCTTGTCATGAATTTTTAAAATATGCTAAAATAATCATCTTTTTATTTATTCATCATTTTTTCCCCTTCATTACTTGAAGGGCATGTAATATATAAGTGAGGAAATATATATCTATCTATCTTTCTCCTTTAAGCATTGCAAAAATAAATAAATATAAGAAAAAGAAAACTCAAAATAACAATAACTATCATTATAATAAGTTTTCTAATACCCTTCTAATTAGAAATAGCTATATATATATATATATATATATATATATATATATATATATATAATATATATATATATATATAATATATATATATATATATATATATATATATAAACTATTTGTTTTCTTAAGGAGGAAGAGAAAACATTGCTTAGATTTACCTCTACAATACAACTTCCACATGTACCACCTCCTCCACAGTTCATTAGCGGAGCATCCTGCAAAAATTGAATAATATATTATTTTTTCTTACCGCTAAATTAATTAAGTACATTTTAATCCGAAGAAAAAAATATTATTAGAGGAACCTCCACATAAAGAGATGGTCTAATCAATCTTTTGTTATTACTTTAAGATTCGTGAATTGAGTTGAATGTAACAACCGGTTGAGATATATATACATATATATTATTAATTTTAGCGTTCTTTTATGAACAGCTTTTTGATTTACTCAAGTAAAATTAAAGTTTCGTCTTTATAAATGTAGCAGTAACATGTTGCCATTTTCTACAGAAAAAAAAATAAATAATAATAAACAGCTTCTAAAAGGCATAACGACATAACAAATTAAATAGTCCAAAAATTTTTACTGTAGTAGAAAGTTAATTAAACTAAATAGTATTTTTGCCTTAGAAAAGCAGAAGCTCTAGTATAAATTTTCTACTTATTTATACTGCTAGAGAAAAACTATATGCAGGTGATTTCTATAAGAAAAAAAAAAAAAAATCGAATCAAAGTGCTTCTTTAAACAACTCTTATTTGAAAACTACTTTCTCAGAAGCTTTAAGCGAAATGTAATAAGCGTTACACTCTCCTGTGTTTGTGTATATATATATATATACTTACGTAAGGCCCATAAAGATCAATGTGGGAATCAAGCATTACATCCCTTAGCTTCTGGCCACCGCGCGCCGACCTGTACTGCACGTCCGGCGATCCATCCGGCAGCAGCCGCGACTGCACCACCACCTCGCCATGCACATATATATATTTATCTCAGAAATATATACACTTTCATAAAAAAAAAAAAAAAAAAAGGGTACAACTTCAAAATTGTACATCAATTTACAGAAGCCAAACTCACGCCGACGAACGCGAAGTCGAGGGACGGGGTCTCTTCGTCGTCTGCGCCTTGATCTGCTGCAGCAGTCGTGCCTGTCGCGCGCTCCGTTTCGACGGCGCAGAGCTTCCTTCTTGACAGGCTGAGTTGCCGAGGAAGGAGGTGGAGAGACTTGTGGGGCTTTGTGTTGTGAGTGAAGCATGGAGAGAGTGAGGAGGATGAGAAGAGATGAGAGTTGAAGGGGATCAGAACTCCCATTAATTCTTTCTTTTTCCTCTTTTTTTTTTTTTTTTTTTTCCTTATTCTTTTTAAATTAAAGAAGAGAGAGAGTGATGAGTGTGTGCATATATATTTCAATGTAAATGGATTACAAGATGAAGTGCCAGTGTTTTTTTCTCCTTTTCTCTTGTGTTATCATCTGGTCTTTTTTTAGATTTTAATTTTATTTTATGTGTAGAGATACAATATCTTATCTGGTATTATGTGGCCTTCATTTGCTTCCCAATCTGAAGCTGTTGGTTGGTTGGTTGTAATATTTGACCAAGTCTTGAGTTTGGATCTGAAACTTGTAAGAGCAATACTATTGGTATATGGATCAGGTGTATGAAATATAATTCTATCCTAATATGAAATACATACTATTTCTTTCAAGGATAGCCACTTTCTCGCTAGTCATATTTTAGTGACCAGCGTACCAACGTAGAGTCAATCATGTAAAATATACATTTTATTTGAAGTGTATAAATATCATTTTTCAACTTATAAATATTTACTTTTTTATTTCTTCTTTTGGATTTTTAAAAATCTATAATTTACGGTTTTAAAATTTTAAAAAATATTTTCAGAAAGTTAGTGCTAATAAAGAAAGTGAAATGAACAAATTATCATCATTAATTTATTCTCTAAAAAAAATAATTTTTAATATATTTTTATTATTTTGAAAATATTTTTAATATAAATTATAAAAAATAAAAGAAATAGTACGGAGGTGGGCTAAATTAAACAACTTAAATTTTTAAAAGGTAAAATATAAATTTTTGAAAGTCAATAAAAAAAAGTGAAAAAAATAATGATTTACAAAAGAATTTTCTGTAATTTAGTTTTTTTTTTTTTTTTTTGTTGGGTCACAAGATCAGATATATTATATTACATGCAGTAAAAAAAAAAAGATAGATAAGTATCTAGTTTATTTTATGCATTTTTAAATTATATGAATTAATTATTATTTTTTAGAAACTTAAATTACCAGATAACAATATTTTTAATATTTATATTAATATTTTTCATTACGAGCTACTTTTAACCCCACCTATTTAAAATTTCTTTTTTAACATCAAGTGTCCTTGAATGCTAAGAGGTCTCTTAAATTATGCTTATGATTGTAGAAAAAGAAAAATGCTAAGTGTATTTTTTTTTTGGAGTGTACATCATACATCTCCATCCAGCCAATGTGTTGGGGTATGGTAAGAATCACTTCAAGTGACACTTGAAATCACCCTACCCCTTGGATGGGTGGGGTGTATGATATACACTTCTTTCGAAGAGTACATATAGAAAAAATATACTATGCATGGTGAGAAAATATGATAATTTTTTTTTTTCTTTTCGTACAAGATATTACATTACACGTATCACCATAATTCGATTAAATTATAATTTTTACCATCTCATTGAGAAAATTAACAAAATAGCATGCATATCTTCTATATGCATTTTCTTCCGCTCCTTTTTGTTCATGATGAATTTTTAGACTGCGTTTGGTTTAGGTACAAATTAGAACTGTTTATTTCAGAAATAGATATAAGTTCAGAAATAAACAGAAATTAATGTAATTTTATATTTGAACGAGTATTAGAGTTGTACCAGATATAAGAAAAATTATGTTTGGTTTGATAAATTGGAATAAAAAAAATAAATAAAATAAAATTGTTTTAATTGAAAAAATTACTCTTTAAAAGTTATATTTTAAAAAAATTAATTATAATTTGTATTATTTAAATTTAGCTTATGTATATATAAAAAATTTATTAAAAATTTTTAAAATTTTGAAAATTTATAAATTTTTATAAATTCAAAATTTTGTATATAAAAATTGGTATAAATTTTAAAATTTTAAACTTTTTAATTTATTAAAAATTAAAGTAAAAAAATTAAAAAATTGTATAAATTTTAAAATTTTAAAATTAATAAATTTTAAAAATATATAAATTTATTAGAAATTAAAGTTAAAAATTTAAAAAGCTATAAAATTTAAAAATTATCTAAATTTAAAAATTCATAAATATTAAAAATTTAAATTTTAATTCTCTCAATAAATTACAAAAGTGGGAGCAAAAATTTTAATTTTTAAATTTGTATAAATTTAAAAAATTCTATAAAATATTTGTATAAATTTAAAAATTTTAAAATTAATAAATTTTTAAAAAATTTTAAAAAAATTTAAATTTTTAGATTTATTAAAAATTAAAGTTAAAAATTTTAAAATTTATAAAATAAAAATAATTTTAAATTTTAAATTTTATAAATTTAAAAATTTTAAAATTTAAAATTTTTTAATTTATCTTTTTAAAAAAAATAAATAAATAGCGTGGAAACAAGGATGTTCCCAACTTTGTTATGGAATAGCCGTTTAAGAGGAGAATAATACTTCCCCTTATTTTATTTCTGTTTAGAAGAATAAGGGGATATTCCCCTTATCCCCCTCCCCTTCTTTTTGTTTCAGTACCAAACGGTATCTTAATAGTTAAAAGATTAAAAAAAAAAAAAAAAAAAAAAATTGTACAAGAAACTCTCAATAATATATAGACCATTTTGAAGCATATCTTTTTTTTTTTTTTTTCTTATTATTTTCCCAATCACACCACAACTTCAAATTTTGTTTTCTTTTCTTTTCTAAATCATTTATATCAAGTAAATTGGAAATTTTGAAACTCAATAGCACTTATATTACAAGAAGCATTTTCCTTAAATTTAAGGGTAAAGTACACTTTTCTCTCCCCAAACTATGAGATGTGTGATTCTTTTATTTTTAAACTTTAATTTGTTATAAAATTATTACAATCAAATTTCATAACTTAATTTAGCTTGTTAAATATATATTAATATGCTGTGAATATGAAAATAATATAATATTATTATGATTGATAATGTGATAATGCATGATAATAATTAAGATGCTATATTATTTCTATATTAACGATTTGTAGCTACTTAAATTAGGTTGTGATATTTAATTATAATAATTTATAAAATTTGAGTTAAAAATTATGTTAAATTAAAGTTTGAGCACGGAAGTGTCGCACGCCTTATACTTTGAGGACCAAAATTTGAATGATGGATAGTTAGCACGATAGCAAATTATATAAATTTCAGCAAAAATAACTCAAAGCCAAATTGTTAGAGCTTGAAGGGTTTCAATAAAAAAACTTTTGAGGGTGTAATTGTGAAAGTCCAAATAAATTTTGAACAATGCTACTCATACACCTCAAAAGAAGTGTATGATGTATATTTCATTTATCCAAAAATAGAATGTTATTCACTGATCATTTCGAAGTGACTAGTAAAATTTATTTTTTTTCTAAATAAATAGAATGTAAAATATACACTTTTTTTAGAGTGTACAACAAGTATTTTCCTTTTTGTTAAGTTCAAAATAGCAAAGAGACACCCCAACTATAAACAATTTTGAAATCAACTCCTAAAAATTGATTAAGAACTTGTTAAAAAAAATAGCTCTGTTAGATATAAGTTATCAATTTTTCTTTGTCGTCTGTAAGTTTTATAAAATTACAATTATACCTTTTGTTCCATTAATTAAAAAAATTATCCTGAATAAGTATGTTTAAAATTTTGATCCAAATTCTATTAGTTTATTTTTTCAATTATATCCTTAACTTTATAAAAAATAGTAAATTTGGATTAGTTTTTTTTTTTTTAATTCTATAAAATTTTATTATCTTTTTACGAAACAAGTAGAGTAATTGAAAATTTTAAAATTATATTCAACCAATTTAATTTAATAAAAATTAGAAAAAAATTAGAGTCTTTTACAAACTGTTTGTTAGATCGATTTAAATTTTGATCCAAATTCTATCAGTTTATTTTTTCAACTATATTCTTAATTTTATAAAAAAAGTATATTTCATTTAACTTTCTGAAATTTAATTACAAAACATAAATTTTATTAACTTTTTGCACAAAAAAAAAAAACAAGAGTAATTAAAAATTTTAAAATTATAGTCGACTAATTTAGTTTAATAAATATTAGGTGAAATTAGAATTCTTTACAAGTTGTTTGTTAGAGCAACCTTATATAAAGTAGTAATTTTTTTATTTTATATATATATATATATATATATATATATATATATATATATATATATATATATATATATATATATATAAGGAATAATTGCCTGTGTAATCCTGAAATCTGAAGAAATATCTGATTTACCCCTCTTATTTTTTTCTTTCCAATATACCACCGTTATTAAAAATACCCCTATCGTTTCCCTTTGTTAAGTTAACTAGGGTTAAACTAGAGTTAAATAATAATCGGAGTTGAAAACTATCAGATATACCTATTTTGCCCGGGTTTAGGGTTTAGGATTTTTTAGGATTTTAGGGTTTAGGGTTTAGGGTTTTAGGGTTTAGGGTTTAGAGTTTTTTAGGGTTCTAGGGTTTAGGGTTTAGAGTTTTTAGGGTTTTAGGGTTTAGGTTTTAGGATTTTTTAGGGTTTAGGGTTTAGGGTTTTAGGGTTTAGGATTTTAGGGTTTTAGGGTTTAGGGTATATTTGAAAGGGCAAAATAGTAATTACACACAGATAACGGCAGTTCCAAACGGTACACTAACAGAGTTTAACTTCAGGGGTATTTTGGAAAGAAGTTGGAACGTAGGAAGGGTAGTTTTAATATTAGCCTTCTAAGAGAGGTAAATCTGAAAACAGAAAAATTTTTAGGAGTATATAGAAAATTACCCCATATATATATATATATTAGGAAAATGGAGATAGTAATTAAATATATGGGGCAATTTCCTACGTACCCCTAAAAATTTTCCTGTTTTTAGATTTACCCCTCTTAGAAGGCTAATATTAAAACTACCCTTCTTACGTTCCAACTTCTTTCCAAAATACCCCTGAAGTTAAACTCTGTTAGTGTACCGTTTGAAACTGCCGTTATCTGTGTGTAATTACTATTTTGTCCTTTCAAATATACTCTAAATCCTAAACCCTAAAACCCTAAACTCTAAAACCGTAAACCCTAAACCCTAAAACTCTAAACCCTAAACCCTAAAACCCTAAAAAATCCTAAACCCTAAACCCTAAAACCCTAGAACCCTAAAAAACCCTAAACCCTAAACCCTAAAACCTAAACCCTAAAACCCTAAAAAATTCTAAACCCTAAACCCTAAACCCTAAAATCCTAAAAAATCCTAAACCCTAAACCCTAAACCCTAAACCGGGGCAAAATAGGTATATCTGATAGTTTTCAACTCCGATTATTATTTAACTCTAGTTTAACCCTAGTTAACTTAACAAAGGGAAACGGTAGGGGTATTTTTAATAACGGTGGAACGTATGAAGGGCATATTGGAAAGAAAAAAATAAGAGGGGTAAATCAGATATTTCTTCATATTTCAGGGGTACACAGGCAATTATCCCAATACTTAAGTAGTTAATAGTACTATTCAAATAATGCCTCATTAAAAGGCAAGTAAAATTAGATAAAAATATTATGATAAGTACTTGATCAAGCGGAGATGATAAATCTTTGGTACCGAGCTTTTTAAAAATGATAGTTTAAGTACATTTATAAATCACCACGAATTTATAGAAAAATTATATAATATTAATTTGTAAATCTTTAATTAATTTTTTATTATTCTTTTGTAATATAGATAGATAGATATTTCACTCTATAAAAAAAAAAAAAAAAAAAAAAAAAAAAAAAAAAAAAAAAAAAAAAAAAAAAAAAAAAAAAATTTTAAGGACGCTTTTGAATTATGCTTTAGCCAAGTAGGTAATAAATCCTGACGCTTTAAAAAAATGTCGTCATAAAAATTCTCAGAATTTTTATTATTACTTTATATTTTATCAAATTCAGTTAGTTTTCTCATTCTTTTTATCATACAATTATATTTTTAAAACTTCTAATTTTTAAACTTAAAATTAAAATTTTTGAGCGTTTTAAACAAATTTTTACTATAGCTTTTATATAATTTTATTTATAATATCAATATAAATTAGGTATAACTAATAATTTATACTCTTGAAATAAAAATTAGAATAATATTTATTTAAACTTAAAATTTAATTTATAAAAAATTTATGACTTAAATATAATTTAAAAAAGTAAAAATCAAATTGAAACTAACTTGAAATTCAAGGCACTACAAAAAAAAAAGAAGAAGGAAGTATTGGCAGCAAATTAAATTTACTAAATTTGCCAAAATCATTGATAATTTAATAAAATTTTTAATTTTAACCTAAAAATTAATATTATTTTAAAAATTTTGAGTTAAGATAGTATCAATAAAAGAAAAGTTAAAGTTAAGAGACTATTTTAGTGGCCCTGTATTTAAAAATTTAATAGCTAAGATAGTTTAAATAAATTTTCTTCTCTTTTTATTACATTAAATTTTTAATTTTAATTTATTTAATATATTTTGATGATTTTTTATTAAGTGCATGATACTGTTTAATTATCCGTTAATTTGACCAAAATCATCTTTTTTTTAAAAAAAAAAACTCACTATTTGTACACCTAAACATATTCTGCCGGTTTTTTCTTTAGAATAATATATATATATTAGTGTAGTGACCCGTGAGATGCAGCGGACAGATATTATTATAGTTAAATTTATATCAAATCTATTATAATAATATAAAAAAATTATTCTAAGATCTCAATATAGATCAATCCAATATCAAATCACGAAATGAAATCATGCTATAACGAATTTGGGGCACTCCCCTGGATCTCACCCTTTTGGAAGAGGTTGGAGATGAGCACCAAATATTCGGAGGGCCTCTTGGAGGTGAAAAGTTTTGAGGCGAAATACCAGAACGCCGTCATGCGCACGATCCCTGCCATGGTTTGCCCGAAGCCACCCTCCGTGGGGTGCTGCTGGCCATGGCCTCTGCCGCTACGGTGGTTGCCGCCGCCACCGCCTATATCTCAAGAATTCGAATTCATTGACTTCTGTAAGAGGTTAAACCTCGAGAGCGTGGTAGAGAAAACATGTGGGGGGAGGGGAGAGAGATAGAGAGGGGGATGGGGGAATCCAAAGGGGCAAGTTTGAGAAAGAGAGAGTGGGGAAGAAGATAACGGGACGTCGGGTGAGAAATTAAAGAGAGTAGGGGAGAAGATGAGGGGACGACGGGTGTGAGAAAATAAAGAGAGTGGGGAAGAAGATAAGGAGACGTCAGGTGAGAAAATAAAGAGATAGTAGATAAAAAAATATAAAAATAAAAAAAAATCTCAAAAATAAAAAATACTGCCACATCAGCGTAAGTATTTTTTGAGGGGAAGGTAGCATGCTACCGCTTCATTCATAAGTGTGATGAACTAGGCAACAGAAGAAGGCAACAGGGCCTTGGAAAAAAAAAAAAAAAAAAAAAAAAAAAAAAAAAAAAAAAAAAAAAAAAGACTTAAGTCCACTTAGTTCACTTAGTTCCGATACAGCTTAAGTCTCCAGTAGAGCCCACCGGTTCCGAAGATCAGTAGCCTCCCTAAGGATACAGCTCACCGTCCTCTTACGGTTATCGAAGACTCTCCTATTACGTTCGAGCCAAATCGCCCACCAAATCGCAGCTATTCCACTTAGTTCTTTAGCTTGGGAGGGCCCACCGCTCTGGCAGTAGTTGCTCCACACTCCTGCTACGGACTGGGAGTTGTTGATCGTAGCCATATTCAGGTGGGAGGCTTGCAGAATGCATCTAGTAAGCTGGCAGTGAAAGAGCAGGTGGTCCACTGTTTCCGGTTCGTTTGAGCAGAATACGCAGGATCCGTCACCGGTCCACCCCCTTTTGAGCAGATTGTCCTTGGTCTTGATCCTTGATCTTAGAACTAGCCAACAGAAGATTTTGACCTTAAGCGGGATTTTCATCTTCCAGATTCCCCGAAAACGGTGGTCGGAGACCCCACCGTTTTCGATGAAGAGGTACATAGATTTGACCGAAAACCTCTCGGATTGTGTCCACCTCCAGCGTACAACGTCATCCGAAAGCGAGGTTATATTCGCCGCGACCGTTGCCTTTAACAGGGCTACCGTCGCCCAGTCCGTCGAGTTAGCCGGGGTAGACCCCCGTAGGATATGTCCCCACTTCCATCCGTTCCCCCCCCAACAGTCGGATACTCTAAATCTTTTTCCCCTAATAGCGGCGAAAATTGTTGGGAAGAGGGTGCATAGGGGCGCGTGGGCGGCCCAGATGTCCGTCCAAAAACGAACCCGCCGGCCGTCTCCTAACGAGTAGGAGAGTCCACAACGGAAGATAGCCCTTGTGGCTAAGACGTTGCGCCACCACTGTGAGGCCGGCCTGAAGGAGGCCCCTTCGCTCAAAGGCTTTCTCCGTCCGTAGTAGATCCCTTTTAAGAGAGGGCCCCACAACAGGCTTTTGTCTGCAAGAAATTTCCACCACCACTTTGCAAGGAGTGCCACGTTCATGCTCTCTATGTTCAGGACTCCTAACCCTCCTTCAGCCGTACTTCTGCAGACCGTCTTCCAATTGACCAGGCACTGCCCTCCTTTGGTGGAGGTTGCCCCTTTCCAGAAGAAAGCGCGTCTTAGCCCCTCCAACCTTTTGACCACCCATTTGGGCGCCCTGAACATGGAGAGATAGTAAAGTGGGAGGTTCGACAACACAGAGTTCACCAAGACCAGCCTGCCTCCCTGGGATAATAGTTTAGCTTGCCACCCTTCTATCCGCGCCTCGAGTTTGCCGATAACCCGCCTCCAGTCATCTTTGGCCAGCGCTTTGTCAGAAAGCGGGAACCCGAGGTAGGATATTGGTAGAGTCCCCAACTTACATCCCAGAATATTTGCAAGTCTCGCCCCTCTATCAGCGTAAGTATTGAAAATTAATATAGAGTTAATACATCTCTCAATACTTCAAAAATATTTTATTTATCCCTACTATTTTACTTTTGTTTGTTTCAAATATACCTTTCAGATATTTCTCTATTATTCAAAAATATCTTCGCTGTTAGTACCTGTTAAGTTATCTCATATTAAATCCGAATTAGAATTAAAAAAAATTAAAATACCTATTTTGTTCAGTGAATAAGAATAGTTGGGTAGAAGGATATATTTAAAAAGATAAAAAATTAAGATACTTCTTTAACTCCAAAATTAAGGATAAATAAGATAAAATTGATGTTGATGGAAGGGTATACTTTTTTTTTAGATAAGATAGTATTCTACCGCTTCATTCAATAAACCATGAACTAAGCAACAGCGTGAGGCAGCAAGGCACCCAAAAAAAAAAAAAAAAAATTACGAACTATAATATTAATTTTATAGAAAAAAATGAAAAGTCAGAAACTTTTCAGAAATATAAAAATAATCGCATATTGTTGGGGCCAAAATGTAGCTTGCGCGCGATCGGCCCCTAGGTGACCCTTCAGAGGTGTCGAAGTGCGCCACGTGCCAACAATCAAGCGATGGGGCCGATAAGGGATCTGCTTGGCCTGGTTCTCGTTTGGTAATTTTCATGACTGCTTGTCCAATGACAGCCAAATCGAGTTTAAGGAGGTCGAGGGGGATCGCTGGTTTTGACATAGAACAGCCGAACCGGGAGAAGAGATAAATGTATGGCTAAGGAGTCGATTGCAACTTTGAAGCACAAGAAAAGCAAATAACGACACGACTAATGGGCCGGTTTACACTCTAAATGCAGAAATAAAGACACGGCCGAATAGACCTGTTTACACTTTATATTAATTTGAAGAAGGGGATACAAGAAAGAGAAAAAGGGATAGAAATTACAATTAACCATACTCCTAGAAAAACAGTACAAGTTAACTTACTCTACTCCTAGGTATGAAGAAATGCTGGGGTGGTACCGGGATTATGAAGTTGTCGGACCCCTTTTTCTTTCGTTGGTTTGCTTATTTATACAATTTCGAACCAAGGTGAATAATCGCCGATTTTAGAAATTGGCGTAATTGAAGGGGAATCATCGTGAATTCCTTAACTACTTCCTTTTGAGTCGAAACTTTCTCAAATAGAATAATAGTCGTTCTTCCGTCCAAATTCATTCCCTTATTATCGCGACGATGCATGATCTTCGACGCTTTCCCATCCTAGAATCCATTTGTCATTTTGGAATTCGTTGCGAGATTCGCGCCCTGAATCTCGTACCCTTCCTTTTTATAGCCTTCCTTTTCTGACCTGATCAGCCAAAAGGCTGACTCTGACTCCGCCTTTTTCGTCGTTTGACCGGAGCGGTTTGGTCATTCTTTGGCCGAAATCGCTCCTGGATGAGGCGATAATCCTCCTCGGCTGCTTCTCCTATCGGTTGATGTCTTCAGCCGATAGGATACACTACGTGCTGCGTTCTCACGTGATTGAGATCGGTCCGGACCGGAATGCGGATTCTTCTTCGATTGACTCATTCTTCCGTCAGCTGATCTTTAGCTGATGGTATACGCCACGTATTACTTCCCAAGGTGGAGAAAATTTTGGTCTCAACACACACACACACATATGCAACCGGTATGCTTTTATAAGTATGGACCTTTTCGTATTTTTAAATAGTTTTTAATACATTTTCGTATTTTTAAATAGTTTTTAATGTTGGAACTTTCGAATCGACGATCGACTCCGTTAGATTTGATCTAGAGTATTTAAAATATCTAGAAAATAAATTTTATAATTTTTCGATATCATTTGCATAGTAATCGAAAGGGCTCAAAATCAACAGTTGAAGATAAAAATATCATAACATGTGATGATATGACACTAAAATTTTATATCAAAAATATTGATCTTGTTTAATATAGTATTAAAAAAAAATTTATCGAAATTTCACGTGATTTGAATATTTTTACACTGTTAAATTTACAGACGGCTCATCACAATCATTAAAATTGTTGATTTTGAGCTATTTCAATCACTGAGCAAATGATATCGAAAATTGTAAAATTTATTTTCTAAATACTTCAAATATTTGAGATTAAGTTTAACGGAGCTGATCGTCAATTCGGAAGTCTCAACATAAAAAACTACTTATAAGTACGAATGGATCCATGCTTATAAAAACATACCAGCCTAACTCTCTCTGTCTCTCTCTCTCTCTCTCTCTCTCTCTCTCTCTCCATGAGTGTGTATATATATATATATATATATATATATATAATTGATTCTATATATAAAATTGAACTTATATATTTTTGAAAGTATTAAGTCATTGGTACTGATAAATTTTTTGGTATTTGGATAAAGAAATGTGCGGTTAGGATAATAGTGATTCCCTAATATTTAGTGGATGGTTGGTGAAATAGTATAATATAAGGAATGAAATTAATTAAAAAAATAAATTTAACAATAAAAAACTTACAAGCATTAATTATTTGATACTTTTACAAATATAATACTCCTATTATATGGGGGTGTCATAATTTATGTATCTTTGTGGGTCATGAATAACATCTCATTAATTTAGCATTCGGAATAAAAACAAGCAAAAAGAAAACTGTTGATTGTATTCCTTTCGTATAATGATGTTGATTCTATTCTTTTTTTTAACTAGTTTTCATTTGATGTCCAGGTCATTTTTCATCTATTCATCTAGGTGTTTGTTTTTAAAAGGAATACATACTCAAAAGTTTCTTATGTGGCAGCAGGCAATCATAAATTTTTTTTTTTTCATCCTATTTTTTTGGTGCTGATCATGTGGTATTTTTTCACTACAATAAAATTAGTTTATAAGAATATATCTTTGTGACACTTTTATACAAATATTCTATCTATATTTCATCTATATCCAAAATTAAATTATAGAAACATATTTTTAGGATATATTATAATAATGTATCGCTATATATCCTAACGACGACACATATAGCGACACTAATTATAAGTGTCGGTATTTTTACTAACGAGACTTTTTTTAAATTTTAAAAATATTTAAAAATATCGGTATAGTATAGTTTTATTGTAGTGCCTTGAAATAAGATTACCTGCATAATTCTTTTAGGATCTTTCATTATTTTTAATTATTGATAATTTTTAAAATTACGGCGCCGAATGTAGATATTCTATATAATGTATATTTTTTGACATACTAATATTTTGTTTTTCCTTCTATTGGAATGTCATTTAAACATGATTACTTTCTTTCAACATGATGACCGTTAATTAATAGGTATTTCTTCAGCACCTTACATTCTTAATGAATCTTTAACTTTAGTTGTTCTCAAAGTTTTGCCTTCTCCTATAGTTAAAACTAATGGCATGCTAATCAGTAGGTATTAATTTTCTACATTACTGTAAGTTCTTAATGAGTTTGTGCCCTTTGTTATGCTATAAATTTTCATATTACTTGAAAAATTAACCTCTTAGCTGTCAAGATGTATGGCAAACTATGCTCCATCAAACTTTGTTACTACAGTTTGCTTTGACCTCTCATCTTGCATGATTCACTTGATTTGGCCTTAGTTTTGTAGACTGTGTTGTACTTTTCTCCTGTATTCTGGTTATTATTGTTATGTAGGTATAATCGCTCAATCTCATAAATTTTAAATAGGTTGTTTATCCACTACAACAAAATTAAATTATAGAGACATATTTTTATAATATTTTTATATAAGTGTTATATCTATATTCTATCTATATTCAAAATTAAGTTATAAGGATATATTTTTGGAACATATTACAATAATGTGTCTCTATACACCCTAGCTACTGCACATATAACGACACTAATAATAAGTGTTGGTATTTTTGGCAGCGATACTTTTTTTACCTTTTATATAATTTTGTTATAGTGATCAACGATAGTATATAGTCCTTGAAGTCTTTTCTATTGATTGATTTTTTTTTTCTTGAGTCTAAACACTACAAGAAAATTTTAATATAAGAATACTTTTTAGACGACGGTTGAAAAAATCGTTTCTAAGCGTCTCTACAATATAGTAAATGCCGCCGCTTCAAAAGTATCGTCACATGAATCTTCTATTAATGTATCAAACTAATTTATTAAATGATAAATATCACTATTATTTTTAATTTTTCAAAACTTTAAAGTATTAGAATATATTTTACGAATGCTTTGTATAAGCGTCGTCATATAAGTGACGACTCTTGATTTGCTGACACTTTCAAATACGATGCTAGACTATATTGAGATATTTTTAAGTATCATTAAATATATAAAAAAAGTATTCTTAAATGTTAATGTTCTTGTAGTGAAAAATTAGTGCTAATATCATTAGATATATAGAATTCTTGTTAGAAAATGTCACGCCCCGAAATAAAAAAAGGGCTAATTTGTTTTATTTATTAGAGTTCGAAATCTTTATCCCCAAATGTTAGCAGATTCACCATATGCATAAGAAATCTCTGGCCCAAACGAAATTTTTTTTTTCTATAAACGTATGATTAGACAATGTACAAGATATAATAATATGCACAACTTAGAGCTTGCTAATGAAGGCAATCACAATAAGTAAAACAACTAAATCAATGCCTACTGTGGTAACCGTGAATTTTAAAAAGGTTTAAATAAATTTCTGGATTAATTAATAGCAGAAAGTAATAAATAAAACCCCAAAAATATCGCTTTTTGATCGGGGTCTAATCTCGAAAATCCGAGTTCACCATTGCGACCGTCTCGTCGAAACATGAAAAATTCATATTCACTTGTCGACGATCCAACGGTCGGATCTTCCAGAAATCAGCGAAGAAACTGCGGGCCCCACAACTTAAGCTGTGAATAGTAACCTCTAGTTTTAATCCCCTCTCGACCACTAACGGCTGTTTCGCCGTCTGAAACCTTGATATAGGGGTATGAGTAGTCAAACCTAACTAATTTCGATGTTCTGAGCGCAATGGCACTGACGGTTTTCGTGTTTGGCGATCCGGGTGCATCGGAGTGCGTACGTCGGATTGTGACATATAGAACAAGATGGCCCGAGAATTCATTTGTGCACCAAATCAAGCAAATGAATAGCCTATCTTGAAGGTCTCGACGAGCCGGACGTCGTGGCGAAGTCCATTTCGCATTTCGTTGAGCAGATTTTCTCGAATTGCGTAAAATGTCTCGAAAAATCAATATTTTTCTATAAAACCTATATGTTTTGTGTACCAAAAATTTAGTGGATTAAACTATGGGGTGTTGGGTGCATTTTGCACCTATTGAAGAGCTCGGAGCCTAGGGTTGTGAGTGTGAACCGGGTTTGAGGCTATTTTGCAAAGAATTTTTGCATTAACTCCTAAATGGCCTTTGGTCTCCCCGGGGTGGATATCCGAGGGGTTTGGTGGGATTCCGAAGCACCATCACCTTCTCTGCATTATCCTGACCAAGTCCCCGTAGTGCTGGGTGGCCAAGGGACAAACCCTAGAGAGAACAACTCGAGAGAGAGAGAGAGAAAGGGAGGTTGGACCAAACTTGCCCAAGCTTGGAGTTGAAGTTCTCTGAAGATTCCATAGTACCAGAGGAGTGTTCCTGGAGTTGCCGAGGTTGCGCGTGGAGGAGGGACCAAGAACCGGCTTCTTCCTCTCTTCCACAACTCCGGCCAAGGTAAGATCACCCAAACCCATGGTTCTTAGCACCCCGGACCTCTAGCAGTGACTTAATTAGCACCTAAGCATGACTCTGCATAAAGCCCGAGCCTCCCATGCAAAGTGGTTGGCCGGCGGGAGCAAAGTCTCGCCGGAAACCTAATAGTGCTCCGCCTCGGCATAGCTATGCAACCATTGAACCAAAATAGCTAAGAATTGGTATGCAAGGACTGTAGGATATAAATATTAATTCTAAAAAGTATGGAAAAATATGGTTGAGTATTTTGGGAGAAATTTAATGCCCTAGTTTTCGGGTTTCTTGCAAGTTGGCCGAGCCTTGTGCTCCGGCGCCGGCAAGCTTCTCCAACACCGGCCACCTACCCAGAACACTTGCTGGGACCAAGGGGAGTGAATCCATGCACTTGCATGGAGTCCATGCAGCACCAAAGTGGCGCGGCCATGGATGACCCGAGATTGGACCGAATCATGGTCGCCGGCGTTCCGGCCATCTCCGGCCGGGAAGGGTTGGTCGGGAAGCTTCGTGTGGACCAGTAGAACATTTCCATCCATGTTGGAGAGCTTAAAATGGCCTCAGCTGAAATCCACCATTAATGGTGTTGAAGCTCGAATTGGAGCTTGGCCCCGCCGCGCCGCCGCCGTGCCCTGTCGCCAGGCACAGGCACAGGAAGACTCACAGAGAGTCCTAGCATCCAATTGGTCATGGAATTTGGTCTCAGATGCCCTGGGTTGCTGGTCACGATTTTCAATGCATAAGGCATCTTCTTCAACCTCGGGCTCCGGCAATCCGAGGGTGCAAAGTTGAGACCAAATTGCTGGGAATGTTGCCTGAGCTCTGTAGAGCATTTCCATCCAAGTTTCAAAGCAAATGGTTCAGTAATTGCAGAGAACAACCTGGAACTTGGTGTGGTGTAGATGCTTAAGATTTGTGCACACCAACTATTTGTGGAAATGCCACAGTGAAGAAATAGATGGAATTAACTTTCGATTTAAATATGAAAGTTGGTCAAAAATGTCCCCTGAGCTTGATGCTCACTTCATATCAATCTGGATCTGTGTGGACAAGTGTTTGGAACATTGTGAACTTGTGTGTGTGCAAGGTCTTGGTTCTAGTTGAACCAGCAGACCTGGGCTGCATCTAGGGCAAGCCCTGGGGTCCTGGCACTGTCCAGAGACTAGTTGATTCAGGAAGTTTTGTCTGAAAATGTATAGATTCAAAGTTGTGTTAAAACCAAGCTCAAATACAATAATTGCTTTAAAACAGTGTTTGGGTCTGTTTGAAATGTTGCAGCAGTGTACTCCTAGCTAATTTGGGGTCACTGTGCAGCAGTGTACTCCTAGCTAATTTGGGGTCACTGGACGCAATGCTCACGTTTATTTTGGGTTTTGATGAGCCGAAGAAATGAAAATGCGTTTCGGCTAGGTTAGAGAAGTAATTCACGGCCCGAAGTTTTCCTCGGGTATCGTGCTGCCACAAATGGGTGAGCACGGCGTTCAGAAAGTCGAATGTCACCTACTGGAGGTGACGGTTCGTAATAATGATTCTCCGTTTAAGAGAACGAGCCAAAACGGGGTTTATATAGTAGATATTACACATTCTGAATAAACCCGAGGGGCTTGCTGCAATTGTAACAATATGGAAAAGTTAGATGAATGCTCTAAAACATTGTTGACCTTTCGGTGGGATTTACGGGGTTCTTGAAAAGCTAGACTTGCGTAATAATGCGATAATCGACGAAATGGTCGATTCGCGCTAATGTGCACTTTGAGGATTGGTAGATCCTGAGTTGTCACCTGGTATTATTGTAGGCCCCAGTCATCAGGAGCCAGCCCGTGATCCGTCTTGTGGTTATCGCGACCGTCTACCTTCTAGTGGAGTCATTATTCCTCCTATATACAGGTGGGTTATCTTCGGTCCGCGTTTTATCAGGTCGGCCCTACGGGGTGCCGTGGTAGGTCGGACCCCTGTTCTTGGTGTAGCCCTGAACCTATGCTTTATCTTTACTATATGCTTTCATTCCAGCATTCAGTCATTACAGCTATATATATTGCTTGATTATACTGATGAGCCTTTCGTTGTACTCTATTCTTCACTGCATGTTTAGAATAGGAGTTCTAGTCTCAGTACCTGGCATGATTGCATCAGTATCGATATCCCGATGGGGATTTCCTCGGCTTCTCGCCGACTGTCCGGTCTACCGACCGTGGATTGAGATTTAGCATTATGACTGCTATTGAGTTTATACCTGCTCTTACTACTTGCTTGCATATCAGCACAAAATCCTTACATCTGCATAGCCTTGATCCCACAGATGAGCTTTTATTATGCCTTGATTTCCAGCAGTAGTTATACATCATGCTTATATTCCAGCAGTTGCTTGATTATTTTATTGGGATATATCATGCTTTCTTCAGCAGTAGATATGCATTTTTCTGGACACATGCCATGCTTGATTGGTCACTAGCATAGTTCTATATATGTCTCTATTCTTCACTGCATGTTTAGAATAGGAGATACTACTTCAGTATGTGGCATGTTATACTAGTATCCCAGTGGGGATTTTCCTCGGCTTCTTGCCGTCTATGTGGTCAGTGGACCATGGTTTGAGCATCAGCATTATGATCGCCGTCGAGCCAAGCTTTCAGTCGCGCACACCGACGGCTTGGCCACCGTCACGGTGTTCTTTACCGGTAGAGAGGTCTGATTGACCCGTGAGCCCAATGGGGTTATGATAGCTTACAGGGTGTCCAAAATCGGCTTTAGCCTGAGGCCCCAATGACCAAAAGGGGCTTTTGCCTGAGGTCCATATGCTCCATGGCAGTTTAGCCTGAGGCCCTTGTGGCCAAAAGTGGCATTTGATTGGTTATATTCGTGGTACTACCTTTGATGCACCTTCTTGATATTCCTGCTTGTTTGATTACCTGCATTTTCATATCTGTTATAGATTTATCATGCATAGTATGATTGTGTTATAGATGCATACCCTGTTCTATTGATCTATGTTTGATCATTTCCTGCTTGTTAGATTATCAGTTATAATATGATCATTCTCTGATTATTATATTAACAGTTTTAGCACGATCATTTCCTGCTTGTCAGATTATCAGTTATAGTATGATCATTCTCTGCTCGCCAGATTATCAGTGATAGTATGACTATTTCCTGCTTGTCAGCTATAACATATTCATTCATACTCGTCAGATTATCAGTTATAGCATGATCAGCTTTATATATGATTACACTGCTCTGTTGATTAATCCATGATTAATGGTACATATTTGAATTATACCTTTCAGTTGCAGTATATCCTACTTTTACTATCCGCTTATTATGGTATCCAGTAGGTACGGCTTGCTATTTTTCAGCCCGTCGTGCCCACTGGGATACACTCCGGTGTGTCTCACACCCTCGGGTGACTGTTTTTCAGGTCCTGCGGGTGCGGGGACCTTTGGACGTTCTGTGTGAGGACGTGTGGTAGATTTATCCCTAGTAGGATGTACCCCTTTTGATTTAGTAAAACATTGCAACTGTATTTCCATTTTGATAACTGGATGTATTAACTTATGAACCTTGTGGTTGTAATAGAGTAGAACTTATTTAGTATAGCTATCTCGTATCTACTCTGATGGACTGTTTCTGTTAGCCGAGCACATATAGGGAAGGCTCTGTTTGTTGAACAGAGACTTTTCTATATGTGTGGCGGTCTGTTCACGCCTTGAAGAAATCAAGTTTTAAACTCTGATTTAAAAAAATAATAATAATAAAAAATTTAGACCCACTTTTGAATCTAGGGGCGTGACACCTACTATAATCTAGATGAATAAAATAAAGCTGATAATAATATAGGGTACATCTATCTAATCATGTACAATAATAGGGACGACTCTATCAATCTCATCAATCGTCCTCACAATCTCGTCCCATACCCCATATCTTGAAGTACCTGTAAAAGGTGCAACCTTCAGGGTGTGAGACACAACTGAATATATCCCAGTGGATACAACGGGCTGGAGATCAGTAAGTTGTATCTACTGGTAAATTATAAATAATATGGACGAGAATAATCAGATATAATCAACAATAATGACAGTAAGATCAACATAATATGAACATGTAAGATTTGTTGGTAAACATGAAAGTAATCAACCTACGGAGAAATCAGCATAATCTGAGCCCCTTTCTCATATAAAATTCTAAAAATTTCCTTTTTATTCCAATTTCAGCATAATTCACTTTCAAAATATTCTTTACTTCTTTAAATTCACTAAAAATAGTATCTCATACTATTTTTATTTATTTTTGCTTATATACCGAAAATCTGGTATATTACACATAAAGTATCACGCGTTAGTAATCTCCACGAGTCAACTAAACAACTGACACGCTTAACACAATACTAAAGTGCAACGTGAAATACCTAGAGCATCGGTCCCATAACCGACCACCAACAACTCGACCATCTACTGAGCCAACTCAAACAGAGTCCAATAGGCTCCCACAATAATCGATATCCTCTCTCTGCGACCCTAAGTCGCCAATACATAATACATACATAATACATAATACATGCCCTAAGTCGCCAATACATAATACATAAAACAATTGAAAAAATCAGTTTCTTTAACCGATTTCCGAATTATAGGATACACATTACTGTCACGCCCCGAGTTTAAAATCAGTCTATTTTTTTTTTTTTTTTTTTTTTAAATCAGAGTTCGCAAAACCAGGCGTAACAGACCGCCACATATATAGAAAATCCTCTGACCACATGGGTAGAGTCTCCCCTATACATGAACGGCTAGGCAAGGACATGCTCAGAGCTTGCATCTTGGATTTTGGCGGTGGATGGATCCGACACTTATCCCTGGCTGAGTTTGCATACAACAATAGCTTTCAGTCGAGCATACAGATGGCTTCGTTTGAAGCATTGTATGGACGTAGGTGTCAATCACCGCTTTACTGGAGCGATGTGGGGGAGAGGCGGACATTGGGGCCAGAGTTACTCCGAGAGGCAGAGGAAAAGGTCAGAGTGATCAGGCAGCATCTTTAGACCGCTCAGAGTAGGCAGAGGAGTTATGCAGATGTGCGGCGATGAGACCTAGAGTTTCTGGTTGGAGATCACATTTTTCTGAAGGTCTCACCGTCCAAAGGGATCAGGAGATTTGGCATTCGTAGGAAGCTTAGCCCCCGTTTTATCGGACCTTTCGAGGTATTGCAGCGTATTGGACCAGTTGCCTACCGGCTTGCACTTCCCCCCAGACTTGCTGGTGTCAACGACGTGTTCCATGTGTCTACTCTGAGGAGGTACGTTTATGATCCGTCGCACGTCATCGACTTCACCCCACTGCAGATCAACGAGGATTTGAGTTATGTAGAGCGCCCACTGCGAATTCTGGATTGAGAGGTGAAAGAATTGCGCAGTCGGGCTATCCCGTATGTGAAGATCTTGTGGAGCAACCATGGCGAGCGCGAGGCTACCTGGGAGCTCGAGGCGACGATGATGGACACCTACCCCTTCTTGTTCGAGACCCCGGCTTGAGGTATGACTTTTATTTCGAGGATGAAACTTTTTTTCTAGTGGGGGAGGATGTAGTGGTCTAGGTCCCCATGCAGTTCTTCCCATGAATCCACAGTGTGAAACACCTATTGTTGGTGTGTCTGGCCCATAGTGCATCAAGGGATGCCACAGATGGACCCAGTGAGGTATTTAGAGCTGGATTGGCCTTCGACTACTTTTGCCAAATTTTAGAAAGGATTTTGGGCCAAACAGAGGTTGGATTTGGATTCAGCGTGGAAAAACGCTTGAAAACGGCTATTTGCTTGTATTTTTCTGAGTCCAGATGCCCAAAAACGGACTTCCGGAAGTTTCTGCGTATTTTGGGTGCATGGGGGAGTCGTGGACTGGTGTTGGGACACGTGGCGGCTTCTATTTGGCCGGTCCACGCGCGCTCGGTCCACGGAAGCGCGCGGAGAGCCGTAGACCATGGCGGGGCCACGTGGCGGCGCTGGGTTGGCCGGTCCACGTGCGCTTGGTCCACGCGGTGGAGCGGGGAAGATGGCCGTACGAGCGGGCAGGTGCGGGGGTTGGTGGCCGTACGCGCGGGCAGGTGAGGGGGGCGTCGTGGGCTTGCCACGCATCGCGCGGTGGTTAGCTGGCGCCAACCACCCGTACGCGTGGGGGTGCAGCGTGGCGCGGCCTGATTGGCCGCACCTCGTTGTTGCATGGGAAAAGCCACGTGGCGCGCCCGGATGAATCTGGGCGCAGCCCGGGCTATTCCCTATTCGGCGCCCGGAAGTTCCGGGCGCCCGAAATTGTACCCGAAAGGGGTCTTCCCTCCCCCTTGTAGACTATAAATAGGACTTTGCTTGGCTTTTGGGGGTTTTTCCTGAGCTCTTCTGTGAAAGAGGTCTTAAGAGAAGTTGATTACCACCTTGTGCTCTATCTCGTGAAGGGTTCCCAGAATTTTTGGAGGCCGCGGCATCGACGGTTTCTGCGACTCGGCGCACTGCGACGTTTCTTCTTCGGCAACCTTTTCCGTCGCGTTTCGGTCCGAGAACTCTCCTGCTCTACCCCGAGGTCCGATTTGGGTGATTCTTGTGGCATTGTGATCCTAAGAGGTAGGCCATCGATTTTTATGTTGATCACTTTCCGCCATTATGGATTTTGGGTGGGGTTCCAGAGGCATCTTGTGACCCCTTTTTTCTGTGGATTCATTTTGGACAGCGGAGGCTTGTCGATTTTCTATCTTGACTTACAGGCATCGGATTGGAGCGTGTAAGTACTTGATTTTCATCTACTCGTCGCGAGGAACGCAACGGTGATTTTTCTGGATTTTTTTGAGCACTGCGCAAAGATGAAATCCCTTGTTTTCTGTGCTATTTTTGCAAAACAGCAAGTGTTTCTTTTGGAACTGTTACCGGTTATACTGAGTGCAATACTTTTTGCAGTGGTTTGCAAATTTGGGTGTTTGCGGCGTGCTGGACAGCGGGGGGACTTTTACAGTTGCGGATTTCGCATTTGAGGTGGGTGGTTGTTGTATCCCTCTCTTTTGGTGTGCTCACTAGGAACATCAGGATAACCCCGATGTTAGAAAATGTTGAATAAAATATTGATAAACTTTGCATGCTAAAAAGGACTAAATAATTGCTAGCCTATCCATTTAATTGAGACATTGGTAATTGGACATGATCATTATGCTATAATCACTCCTGTTAAAGTATTTATTTATCTGGAACAACATGATCAGTTGTATGTTAGCACAGTGGATAGTGAATTCCCTACTTTCATCTGAGGACAGTTGCATGCTTGTATGGACATCTAGATAGGCCACTATTTACTGCTGCACTATCATATTGGGATTTGACTTAGGAGAAACCATGTTTTCACTTTTCTCCTTTTATTTTAGACTCAGGGGTACTTGTTGCTCGGGTTCGAGCATGGATTGGGATAGTCTAGGCAGGATCTTGGGATCTGGGACAGGTTGGACTTGTTAGTCGGGTATTGCGGCGACCGCGGACATTGGGCGGTTGACCGGACATTTACTTGTGCATCAGATTGGGAGGGGATCGGGTTTTCCTTAGTGGATGGATTTTCCCACTTCGATCAGAGTTGTGATCCAGTCCTGCTATATTATGATACTTGTGACTTATTACTTTACTCGTGTGGGTCGCTCCCCTCGAGTGCCACTCCGGAGTGTGCGACAAGCAGGCTTTGAGTCCTTGAGACTCCTTCTTTGCATCGGTGTTATGCGTGGGCTGGCATACCCGATGCGGCAGGCAGAGCAGGCAGTACCAGTGTTTTCTGGTGGTTGAATTGGGTTATTCAGGCATGCATTTAGACACTGATGCATACTCTTAGCTATTCTTATTGGCTTGGCATTTAGAGGCATATTAGTGGTAGTTTTTTCTTCATCAGTTATATTCATCGCATATCACCTCTCTTTCCTTTTCGCCTCTGGTTGTCCTAGCTAGTGGGTTTGTATGAGTTTGAGGCTTAACCCACTAGGGGAGGCTACTGTTTTTATAGTAGTTCTCACTCTCATTGTCTTTCTTCTTTTTGTTCTCCCCTGTTTTGCAGAGTCTTCTGCTGGAGTAGCAAGGCCTTCTTCGGCAGACCGAGGTAAGAGGATAGCGGACTAGATAGTCATCTACCCCGTCTGCAAGCATAGCAGTATTTTGATTGTATCCCTTATACACTCAGACAGTTGTATTTTCTTTTATTTTGGGTCTGGCTTCAGCCAGCTGGTTGTATTTATTTGGTGAGCTGGGAGAGATATATGTACTTATTTGAGAGTTATTTTACTTTTACTTTCCAGCTGTGGTCTGAGATATATTAGTTTTAGTTCAGCTCTGTTTTTATGCTCCTTTACTATATCCGTTATATCTGAGCAGGTTACCAGCGCTTCGTGTACACGAAAAATTTCGTGTGCACGACAGATCTGTGGACGGACCCGGGTTCTGGTTTACACCCGGGGCATGACATTCTTGGTGCTTGCATAAACCGGCTAACTACCCCTATCGAATATGCAATATCCGGTCTAGTAACAGTAAAATATAACAAGCTACCAATAAGTGTCTGATAAAGCCTTGGATCCTCAAGAGCCTTACCATCATCTTTCCGCAACCTCATATTTGAATCCATAGGAGTGGAGAGCAACTAGCTCTCCTTCAAACCAAACTTTTCAACAAGTTTTGAGGCATAGTGTTTTTAAGATACAAAAATACTATCAACATCTTTCTCAACCTCTAATCCAAAAAAGTGGCTTAACTCATCCAAATTTTTTATTTCAAATCGAATAGCAAACTCATCCGTAAGCTTACTAATTTTCTCGGTATTGTCTCTAGTAACAATTATATCATCCGTAAGCTCTATGATGAGTAGTGTGAAGGGAATGCGAGGCTTCCCGAAAAGAGATGAATTTCTGTGTAAAAAAATTGTTGATTTCTACATTTAAATTGAATTAATTATTAATAGTATAGTAAGTTAGTTCTCTCTCTATCTATATATATATATATATATATATATATATATATATATATATATATATATATATATATATATATATATATTCAGTTTTTTATATATATAATACTTCTTAGATACTTTATATACATATATTTTTTTTTTTTTATTTAGTAAAGAATGTCATAAGTTCAAAATTTATGGCTTTTGTTTTGGCTCTTTAAGTATTTATTGTTAAAAAATCAAATATGTTTTTAATTTTATTTATTTGGCTTTAAGAGTTAATTTAATCATATCGTTTAAATGCTTAGTTAGATTATTTGAATTTTTTAAAAATAATATGGCAAAATATATTGTTGAAAAAAAACGTACATCTAAATCATCTGAAATTATTAGCTATTTACAAGATGACTGTGCGCACAAATACACAATTATACGGAGGTTCTAAGATCAAATACAATCTATACTAAAGTATTATGGATAACATATGGAGACTCAAATTCAAACAATGTAGAAAAATTATGAAAGGTATATACAAGTTATACGCAGCAGTTGTGAAGCAAAATTGGTAAGAATACAAAGTCAACCAAACAAGTGACGTTTATGTTGCTAATATTTTTGGGATATATGATTCGATAATCTAATTACTAGAATGACCCATTTTGAATCTACTGCAGAATTTATCCATTAAATTAACTTATCATCAAACAATCATGAAATGAAAATACATTGAAATTAATATACGTAAGAAGTATATTTTTTTTTATAAATTTATTCACGTAGAAATGGAAATACATTGAAATTAATATACATAAAAGGCATTTTTTTTTATAATTTTATTCACGTAGAAATGAGAATACATTGAAATTAATATACATAAGAAGCATTTTTTTTATAATTTTATTCACGTAGAAATTTCATACGTTATATTATATATGAGTTTGTATATAATTTTAATTAGCTAATATCTGTTACGTAGGTATGGTAAATTTAATTTTTTCGGTGCGGGTAGGTTTGGTATCTAAATTGTGGATATAAACTCATATTTTTTTAATGCAGTTATAGTAAATTTTGGATATTGTGATTAACTTTATAAATATGTAAAGTATTTTTTTTTTTAATATATCAAAATATTTCTTGTTTATAAGAAAATAAAATAAAGTTCTGACACTCAAAATATCAAGAAATTATGAGATTTTAAAAATATTTAAAAATATCGCTAATGATTCCAAAAAAAAATTTTTAAAATACCAATTTTTTTTATATTTATTAATATAATTTTTTTGGAATAAAAGAATAGAATTTTTTTTAAAATTTAAAAGTATTGCTAATGGTTCAAAATAATTTTTTAGATTTATATTGTTTATTAGCGGTATTCTTTTGAAATACTTGGTATGCTCCAATATCTCAAACAAAAAAAATTTATATGATAATTTTTTTTTTTTTTTAGAAAATGACAGAAAAAAAATAGAAAACAAAAAATAAAAAATTAAAGTTTTATTTGGCAACTTCTTTAACATTTAAATAGATATTACTATTGTGGTATCATGATTATTTTATTTGTTGACTGTGATAACATTGAGAAAACATGAGATCTCGTTTCTAACAACTCATGAAACACATGATAAACGAGTTATTTACAAATCTAACCTTCATAACAAATTTTTTTATAAAAATAGGTTTTCTAAAAAAATATTTACAAAAATAAACTTGCGACTGTTCCGGTATCTAAATACGGTGAACAACTCACCGCTTTCTTAAATAGTGGTGAATGGTTCTAGTTTTTTAAAAGCAGTGAACCATTCATCGCTTTTAAAAGCGACGAACTATTCATCGCATTTATAAAATATTACGTATTAATAAATAATTATAATAAAAATAATTATTTAATAATAATAATATTTATAATTATAATAAAAATAATTTTATTATAATAATAATTATTTTTATTATAATTATATATTAAATTGATATAACTAAAAAAATATAATATAAAGATAATATAATTATAAAATATTTATAAATAAAAGTGATAAAATAATAATAAAAAATAGTTCTATCCAAGATCAAACAAGTAATATTAAGTTTATCCATATTATTTTATTTATTATTTAAAAATATTATAAAATATTGCTCATAATATATATTTTTTATACCGATATAATAATATAAAATAAATTTTTATAATAATATTGTATGCAGTAATATTTTTTATAAAAGTGATGCAAAAATTATATGGTGCCTTGTGAAGAAGGAGAGAGAAAAAAATAAATTTTTTCTCTTAATTAACATACAAATTTATCTAAATATTATTAAGATATATTTTTTTCTCTAATCTATAAAAGTAAGATTAGATTAGGAAATTTTTTAGAAGGAATGTTAAATTGGAAATATTTTTTTAAATAAGATTAGATAGAGTATTATAAATTTTAAATGAAGACAGTAAATAATTTTTAAAAAAATATAAATATTCTAAATGTGGTGAACTATTCACCACTTTTCACTGTTTTATTAGAATTTCAGTTTGTAAAATCGGTAAATGAATGTTTTATTAGAATCCTTCGGATGTGTGATGTAGGCCTCCTACACTGAAATGCGATGAAATGAGCTGAAATAGCATCAATGGTGTTCTCCTCCACTTGCACAGCTACGAGTACCACAACAAATACCCAAGATCCAACAGCAAAAGAAGAAGAAGAAGAAAAAGAAGAATAAGCTCTCGATATTACAGGAAAAATCACCAAAGTCCAAAAATTTGGAATCGGAGAGTATAAGGGCTATTTATAGCCAAAAAAAAAAACCACTGCTAAGGTGTTTCGGGGGACACTCTGGAGAGAGCCAAGCACGCAAAGAGAGAGAGGGGGGGGGGGGGGAGGGGGGGACACGCGGCAAGCATCCGCGCGCCCCGGGCCGGATCGGGAGGCTACTGCGGCGCCACGCGTCGCACCTGGGGACACTGCGCGCTGCAGTGCCTCCCCTAGGCGCATGGGCCGCGCCAACCCGGCAGCGACTGCTGTCCCGCTGTTGCCAATTGGGTGCTGCCACGCGTCGACACCGGAGTCGCCTGCCCCTGGTGCACACGCTCGGGGGGGTGGACCGGCCCGCCCGGGAAATGGGCCCAATAGGCACAATTAGCCTATTTTAGCTAATTTCGTTGCCCCGGATCCATTTTTCGCGTCGGTTTGGCGCGTTACAAACCTGATACACCAATAATAGGTGTTTTCTCGCCCCGGACAACCCAGTCAATTTACACGGGGGTTCGGGCCACCACAGCTGATGAGTCCTCCACCTGAGCGGCATAAACCCGACCGCTCTGAGCTGGCGGTCGGTGGTCAGAAGGGCGGAAGGAAGGAGATCTGCTGACAAAAGTATAAGGTCGCTGAGCGGTCGACCTCTGCTTGGATACGATAGGAGCTGAGGCGAAAGATGGAGCCGAGGCGGAAGATAGAGCCGGGGCGGAAGATGGTGGCGATCAACAGGGGGCATGAAGCTCGGATATGCCCAGACTGTCCACATTTGTAACAACGACCACCCCACCTCTGATCACATGTATCCGGCTGATGCTGTCCCCCATAAAAAATACATCGGTCTGAATACCGTGGCTGCCTCGGCTGCTGTTGCTGTCTCTGCGACTGCTGCTGTTGCTGTCTCTGCGACTGCTGCTGTGGTCTCTACTGTCGCGACTGTGACCTCTGCTGCTGCTGCGGTGGCCTCTGGGATCCACCAGGCCCTCGCCGATCAGAACGCCCATGGTCGTAAAACTAAGACCGCGGCGGTCGTGGCGGTCTCCAAGAACTGGTCTATCCCCCATCGTCGGGCGCTGGTCGTTTCCTCTCATAACTCTGCGCGGCCACACCCCCCCCCCCCCCTCCTAGCAACCACTACATCGCCTCGCTCCACCTATAGGGCATGCTCAAAGGCCTCATCAAGGGTCTGAAGCCTCTGAGCATGCACCAGGGTATAAATCTCAATGCGAAGGCCACTCTCGAACAGATGAACCTGGTGTGGCCCGTCACGGGCGATGAAAGGCACGCAGTTAAGCAACTGCGTGAACTCCTGGTGGTACTCCTGCACTGACCTACTACCCTGCTGTATGTTCTTCAAGTCATCCTCCAATTTCTGCTTCACGCTGCTTGAAAAATAAGCCCCAAGTAGCATACACCGAAACTCGGATCAGGACAACTGCCGGGTGATCTGGAACTCCACTGGCTCCACCCGATGCCACCAAGCATCAACATCTCCATCTAGATAGTGAACCGCCATGTGAACCCTATACTTCTTATGAATGAAGAAATCCTTGAATAACTTCTCCATCGCAGCTAACCATGCCTCCACCTCTCATGGCTCAGCATTCCGTCCCGAGAATCTAGGCGGACCAAATTGGAGGAATCTGGCCAACTTCTGCGCAACTATCTCCTCCTCGGCCGGTGTCATCGGTTGGGCCGCTCCCTGGGCTCCACTACCAGAAGAAAGCGCAGTCGGTACGCGGGGTATAACCGGAGGTGCAGGGGCCTCCAAAACAATCGGGGGTGGCTCCTCTCTGTGAGCTAGTATCTGATCTATCTACTGCTCCTGTCGGCGAGTACTCTCAGCCAACTGGACCACCAAGGCCCTCAACTCTCTCATCTTCGTAGATCCTGACTGCTCCGGCTCCTCGGGGGGTGTAGGGGTACCCCGGGTAGAGATACGACATCGGGAAAGCATCATGTCACAAGAAAACCATAAGTCAGAAACACAACCGCACTCGACCCATTAATCTAGCGAAAGTCAAAGACATCCCCCTATTTTTGTAACTTTATGTTGTCTGCAGCCAACATAATTATCCAACAGAAATAGGGTATGTCGATCCCTCTCCACTCACTGAAAGAGTCAAATAAATAAATCCCCGACTTTCGCAAAGTATCACGCCCCTCACGCCCTATCATCCTAGGGTCTGCTAAAAGCCTAGGATTTTCTAAGTCCCAACTAACCTATCCCTAAGCTCTGATACCAACCTAATCTGTCACGTCCCGGGGTTAAACTAGAACCCGGGCCCGTCTACAGATCCGCCGTGCACACGAAATTTTTCGCGTATTCGAAGAGCCAAAACCTGCTCAGATATAAGATAAGCAATAAAATAGTGCAACTACAGAGCTGAAACTAAAAACTATAACATCTCAGACTGAAACTGAAAGAGGAATACAGCTGTAATAAATACAATAATCTCTTCCAGCTCACCAAAAAAATACAACCAGCTGGCTAAAGCCAGTCCCAAAATAAAAGTACATCGGCCTGAATAAAAAGGCTACACCATAAGTCTAGCTATACTCTCACTGTCAGGCAAAAAAATCTATCTACTCAGCGATCTCCTTACCTCGATCAGCCGACAAAGGCCCAGCAGCTCCCACAAAAAACTCTGCAAGGCAAAAGGGAGAAAAAGGAAAAACAACAATGGGTGTGAGAACTACTGCTAAAATCAGTAGCCCCCAGTGGGTAAATCCTCAAACTCCGACGTACCCACTAAGTCTACCGAAGGCAAAAAGAAAAGTAAAGTGGTAAGCTGAAATAATCTGATAATAAAAAGAACTACCACTACTATGCCTCTAATGTAGTACCGAATAAAGCGACTATATAAATATATATGCATCAGTGAATGAGAACTGCCAAAATAACCCAATCAACGGACCAGTAAGAAAAACCCGGTATTGCCTGCTTTGCCATCACCATCGGTTATCCCAGCCAGCGCATATCGCCGATGTGATATCAAACTCAAGAACCCAGTAACCGACCGGCACCTACCCGGTCCTGCCTCACACTTCGGAGCGGCACTCGAGGGGAGCTACCCGCACGAAAAAGTAACCAGCCAAAAGTATCTCAATCCAGCAGGGCTTAGTCACGACTATGCTCAAAGTGAGAAACTCCATCCACTAAGAAAACCCCGATCCCCAATCCGATGCTAAAATCAACATCCGGTCAACTGCCCTATATCCGCGGTCGCCGCGACACCCCACAAATCCCCAATCTGGTACGATGATCGATATTCGGTCAACCGCCTAGTATCTGCGGTTGTCGTGACACCCCACAAGTCCAAACATCAGGTGAAATCCTCCCAGCCTCGATAATCACGACTATACTATCCCAAGTCCATACTCACAACCCGAGCAACATGAATCCCATGTCTATAAATGAGAAGGAGAAGTAGAGGAACAAACATGTTTTCTCCTAAATCAGTTCCCAATATGATGGTGTAGCGATAAAAGGTGGTCTATCTAGATGTCCATACAAGCATACAATTGTTCTTGAATAATATGGAATGAAAAGCATCAAGTATCATTTACACATAGAAGTAAACCAACATGTCATAACCACCAACCAACAACACATGCCCTTAATACATAATCATGAAGTACTAGTCTCACTTAGATAGGCTAAGAAATAACCGAAATAATTCATTCATGCATGATCTACAATGGGGTGGCAAAACAATATACAGTGTGTTGGGGATCACTCTAATAGCCCTAGTAAGTAAGCCGTAAAAAGAGGTGCTCAACAACCCACTTGGAACACACAGATCCGGAATCCGATCGGGCTGAAATTTGGCGTGCGTGTTCCCTCAGCGTCTACGGTCCCAACGAATCCAAGATCTCCCAAAAACTCCTCCCGGATCAGCGGTGGCGAGCAAAACGGTGAGGTGCTGTCCAATAATGTAGTGCAAAATCAGCGGACGCGTCACAATGGCATAGATGTAAATTCGAGCACAATTCTGTCCGGGGCCAAAAAGGAAAATGCTCACCTTGATCGTGACAAAAAGTTTCAACTTCCCCTTTTCTTGCGAAACTCCAAAATCTCGGCAAAAACTGTAACAAGAGCTGAACACAGTGTAAATTTTAGTCCCAGAAATTCTGCATTTGCTGTTTGCGCAACAGTCACAAAAACTACAATATTTCACATGTGAAAACTCCTCCAAAAAAATTCCAGAAAAATTACGGTTGAGATCCTTGCGAAGTGTAGATGCAAATTGAGTCCTTAAACTCCCAGTTCCGACAACCGTAGGCCGAGAAAAGGCAAGATCTCTCCTCCGCTGTCCAGAAATTGCCGCAGAAAAAGGGTGTCTAAAGATGCTTCGAAAAACCCAATAAAAACTCAAAATGGAGGGAAACGGTAAACACGAAAAACGGAGGCCTACCTCTCGTGAAAACGCTGTCATAAAAATCGACTAAAAACTCCTTCGAGTCAGCTCAGGGGAGACCGCGGACGGAACTGCGACGGAGAAAGCCACCAAAAGAGGAATGTCGAAGCGCACCGAGTCGCTGAAATCATCGATGTCGCGGCCTCCTAAAATCCCCAAGATCCATCAAATGATGGTGGACAAGGTGAGGATGAGCTCTGCCGAAGGGGGTTCCCAGAAAAAATCTCCAAAGGGAGAAATGGGCTGCATAATAGCCTATTTATAGGCAAAAAAATAAAAAATAAAAAATACAGTTTTGGGGATAATTTTCGGGTGCCCGAAAATTTCGGGCGCCAAACAGGGGACAGGGTCCCTGATCCGGGCAGCGCCCGAATTGTTTCGGGCGCACCGCGTGTCCCGCCCACGGGACAGCGGAGGCCTGGCCAACTGGGCCACTCCACGTGGCCCGACCTCCTGTGCGGAGCGGGTGGCGCCAGCCAACCGCGGGGTGCCATGTGGCACCCCCGCGTGCGTGCCACTCCGCCCGCGCACCTGCCCCGCTGCCCCCGCCTGCCACGCACCCACCCCGGACAGTGCCCCTGCCAATCCGCGCCTGCCACGTGTCCACTGCCTCCGCTCGCTGCGCCCGGTGCACGCGCCCGGGCCGTGGACCGACCCGCATAGGAATTGGGCCAATTGAGCCCAAATAGCCTATTTTCAGTATTTTTTTCGCGCTGAGTCCATTTTTCGTGTTCGTTTTACATGTTACGAACTCGGTACACCAATAATAGGTGTTTTCTCGCCACGAACCACGTGGGCAAGTTACACGGGAATTTGGTCCATCATATCCGTCTTTTGGAACTCTCGGACCCGGCATTAATAAGCTCTAAAAGAAAAGCCTAAGTGGCTAAAGTGGTAAAAAGGAAAATTCTAAAGGCAAATTGCTAATGGGAGGTTTGAGAATATATCACTCCCAAGTGAATGAGTGCCAAGGTGCTTTAAACTCATTCGAGGCAAAGTTGCTAACGGGAGGTTTGAGCATATTTCACTCCCGGAGGAATGAGTGCCAAGGTGCTTTAAACTCATTCGAGGCAATGTGCAAAGAGAAAGGTAAAGTAAAAAGTGTGGCATGTGGCACCTTTGGAATATCTCGTCTTATGATAGCATGACTGCGGAGCACGGGCTCGTTGGGCGAGACTTTCAAGGAATAAACAACATGAATCTAAGCACAAGAATGTGAACAAGAAAAAGTAAATATAGAGTGGCCAAGATGGCTAGATTAGCATAATCCTTTTGTGGCGGTATAGTGGCCAAGCATATGGATAGTAGCTTAGTGTGGCAGGATTGATAGCAATGAGACATTGAACATATATAGATAGTGTAGAGATATTCATACATGTATATGAACATATTTGTTAGCATCAGCAGTTATTTTAGTATATGTTATCTTGCTATCTTACTTTCATTGGACCAAATGATGTAGAACATTCTTTTTCGGTGATTGAATTCACTGGAAACTTTAAGTAGTTCTCATACCCTTGGGTGACCATTTTTCAGGTTCAAGTTCAGCCAGCGATGCATGCGACAAGGGCAAGGGCCCAGCAGCATAGAGACCTAGAGGGTCTAGCAGATGTTCCCCTTTCATATTTTGAGTGAACTATGTATTGTGAAGAAAAATATGTAAAATGTAATAATGTTTAAGTTTTAAGTTGAGAGATAGAAATGTAATAAATTTATATATTGGTTCACTCATGTATGCTTTCATTTACTGTTTAAACTTGTTGTTTAATGAATGAAAGTTTTTAGTTGATAGTGATTTTACTCTGATATTATATCTCATCATACACTTGTTTTGATTGGAGATGATAGTGACCGTTCTTTTCGGGTATAGAGAGGTCATGCCCGATTGGCGGATCTGTTGGCGTGCCCGAACTGTCCAAATTGGCGGTCTCGGGGCGTGACACTGTGATTTATCTCTGCTTTACATCTATATGTCATGATTTCCTCAGTGTAGTTGTGTAGAGTACTGGGACTTCGGACAGCGCGCCGACCACAAGATGGCATGGAGCAGAGAGTTTCCTTGGACAAGATGCATTTGAGTTTACAGTTGATGCCGAGTTGGTTCGGATCAACGCAGAAGCTCCAGCTCGATTCGGGATTTTTTTTTCGGGCTTTGTTCGCCGATTGAAGACTAGTATTGGGTATTACCGACTTCACAGTGGAGCGCCGAAAATTCAGGAACACTTGGAACAGGTATGTATTCAGTTTACAGCGAAGTTCGGGAGGTTCCGGACTGACGCGGAGGATCCGGGGGCACAAAGTGAGTTGGAACCGGCAATTTTGGAGCCGGATTTTTGGATTGAGCACCCCGACTCTACGGATGAGCTTTTTGAAGAGAAAAAGCTGTGGACACGTGTATTTTTGATTTACAGCGGGGTTCGGAAGGTTTCGAACCCGTGCGGAGGCCCCGGGGTCAAAAAGTGAGTTGGCGGGGCTTAAAATGGATTATTTAATTAATATTTTATTGGTGATTTAACTTGTGATGAAAATTAGAGAAGAGTAAAGATAAGTAGGGGATTTAAGAGGTGGTTGGTGTATGCATTTAAATTAGTGGTTCAAGATTTTTATGGGTGCATTTAATGCAGCCAACCACCCACACTTAATTAGCCTCTTTAATTAGCACATGCCATGTCATCGCCTCTTTTATCTTGTGAAACAGAGGTTTTGGGGTGAAGCAGAGGAATGGAAGAGTGGAAGGAAAGAAGAGAGAAGAAGAAGAATGAGAAGAAAATAAGGAAAGAGAAATGGGGATGTAGCTTGATGATGGAACACCCTCATTGAAGCCGTGTGGGCCGAGCGGTGAGTGCGGCGAGCGGCGAGCGTGGCGAGCGGCGTGCGCGGCGCTTGGTAGAGGTGCGTGCTGTTCTTGTTTTTGAGTGAGAAGAGGTTGGAGGAGTGGGGGCTTGCTGTCCAAAAATAATTGGACCAGCAAGCGGCTGAGCTCCGCTTGTGGTGGCAGGCGCGCTGGGGGCAGCGCGCAAGCGCGCGCTGTGGGCGCCGCGCGCAGGCGGGCGCCGCGCAGCGCCCAGGCAGGCGCCGCGCAGCGCGCAAGCGCCCGCTGTGGGCGCCGCGCGCGGCGGGCCTGGGCGCCGCGCGGCGGGCCCAGGCAGCGCAGCGGCGGGCCCGGGTTGTGCTGCAGTTGCCGTATTAGTGCCGCGGCTGCGGCAATAGCTCCGCTGCGGCTTGCGACGCGTGTCGCGCGCGGGGTTTTTCTCGCTTCGGGCTTGGTTTTTGACGTCGGCGACCGCGCATTTTGCCGTGTTCTCCACTAATTTGGGTTTTTCCCCTTCTTGCTCTCGCAGATCATCGTCAAGTTTGCGGCTTTCGGCGAGGTGCCGCGTGGAGCCGAATCGTTGCACCGCACAGTTTTACCTAAATTGGTCAGCTTTGAATGTCTGAGCTTTGTGAGGTGAGCTATGGACTATGTGTTTGGTGTTCTATGGGTGCAATTGGACTGGTAATGTGTTGAGTGATTTCTTTTGTAATGTGAGCATTATTGGAGTGTACTTGAGTGTTTGGTTAGTGTATAATTGTGGTTGGTTGAACAATTGTTGTTGATGGGAAGTGAATGTGCTGTGGATTTTTGTAAGCGAAATAAGTATGTTTGAGTAAGGTGTGAGTGTGCTGTGGACTCATTGTGAGTGCAGAGGAGTTTTAAACCTATGCATTTGGGTTGTGTAAGGGGAATTATATCATTGTCCATTTGAGCTCGTATTTATTAAGTGAGCTGTTGGGTTTTTTTTTAAGTGTGTTGTAAGGTGTATGTATTTACCCTGTAATTGGAGCCTGTGCAGATTGCTTTTGATGGATTTAGATTTATGTAAAATTAGGCACATGTGAGCTTATACTTTGGACTAAATGAGCTTGTTTTATGGAAGGTGCTGAAACTTGTATAAGTGTTGTGGAGTTGGTATTTTTGGCAGTGTGTGTTTAGGTGAGCATCTGGAGCTTGTAAGTGTGCAGATTTTGTAGGGGATTTGTGAGTGGGCTGTGTGGTTGTGTGTGTTGTGAACTTGGATTTAAAGGTGCTATTGTAATGGAGGAATTAGTGTATGCTGTGAGCAATTTGGGCTATATGGAATTTATTTTGGGGCGCCTTTGGAACTTGTAAAGGGGGTTGTGTAACTATTGTGCAATTGTTTATTTTGTTGAGGGAGCACCTAGTAATTAGTGTGCAGTTTTTAACTGGAGGGCCTTGAGACTGTGCTGTGGATTAGGTAAATTGGATATAAGCGAACTTGTATTTAAGTGCAAGCGATTTATTTGTGATGGACTTGATGTGTACGGATGCAACTTGAGAGTATTGATGTCTATGTGACCCTGCAAGTGCAAGTGGAAATTATGGAATTTGTGGTTAAGTGATCATTATTATTAATGTGCTGTTTGGAGCTTTTAGGTGTACAGTGAGTTACCTATTGATGCTAGATTTGGACTTATCTATGTAGTTGGAGCGGGAGCTTCGGCATGTGTTGCTTGGTGGCCGAGGAGCGAGTCGTGGCGCACAGGATTTTTGTGGGGACTATGGTGGTTTTATTCGAACATCCGAGGATTTTTTCCGGATTCGCGGCGGTGTGCACGCGCGTGGCGCATTTTTCGGAGTTTCGTCAGTTCGAGGTTCCGGCACTTCACCGACTTCAGCAATTGCCTGCGGAAT
The DNA here is from genome assembly GCA_029168755.2 of Tillandsia fasciculata. NCBI lineage: Eukaryota > Viridiplantae > Streptophyta > Magnoliopsida > Poales > Bromeliaceae > Tillandsia > Tillandsia fasciculata. The sequence goes on along the minus strand of CM054937.1, from coordinate 5,502,984 downwards.
GCGTTCCAGGTGGGTTGGTTTTCTCTCCAAGTCTACGGACTTCCTTCTAATTCTATTATGATAGGATTGCATGCTAGTTTAAGTGTTTCTTGGAACTTGACTAGCACCCCCGTCATATGTTGCATGTATTCAACCAGACCAATAGAGAACCTTAATCTGGGCTAGGTTCTATTATGCTTTAGACATTCCGCACACTACATTTCCTTCTGGACATAGGGTTCCTCGCCCGGGTAGTGGGCCGAGTGGTCAGAGTTTTGTGGGATGGGTGTTCCACTCGGGCCTGGGGGCTGAGTGGGGTCTGGTGGCTGTGTTAGGCCAGTGTTGGTGGTTTGGGAACCGTTTAGAGTAAACGGTGGTCCCGGGTTTCTAGTTGTTGCATCGTTTTCTCGTCACTTCCACGTTGTGATCGTGGGGTACGTGAGTTATCAGGACCTTGAACCCAGAATGCTTTTGAACTCTCATGATTTTGGTATACCAGTGTTTTTCCTTCCGTATTCCTAAGGGTCGCCGGAGCTTGTTCTTGTTTGATTGGGCGAAGGTGTCACCCTTGGGAGTTCGGGAAACAAACTCGTTTTCAACTGATTTTCTCAAGAACTAAAATCCATAAAAGCTGGGTTTTTCTCAATTTAAGATAGTTTTCAAAAGGGTAAATTTTACCCTCACCCCAAGGGGGTTGAGGAGAAATGATATTCTTTATAAAGGTAATCTTTTTACTAAATTCCCTCATCCGCCAGGGCGGGGGATCTGGGTTCTAAGGGCTGATTTCGTCTTGGGCCGAAAACAACGGGAGGCGACACCTATAGCCGGTTCTTGTTTGATTGGGGTCGTAGGTAGTAGACTCCCGGGGTTTTCGGACTCAGTGCAGTTCTAGCTGTGGAGCATCTCCAGCCGTGAGTTATGAGTTTGAGTTGAGGTAGTTGCCCACTTTAACCGAGAGGGGCCGAATCCCTGAACGGTAAAAGATCGAGAACTTCGATAGGCTGAGCCTAGAGTCTGTTCTTGTTTGATTGGGGTTTTAGGCACCGGTCTATTGGGATTCTCGGACCCTTGCCGCGTCAGTCGGCTCCTCTCGCTTATGAGTGGGGTGTCGTTGTGGGAGCCGTTGGGAGTGGCGGCGGTCCCAGCCTTGTGGTACTTGCAGCTGTGTAGTTAGCTCTGTGAGCTTGAGTCGTGGGGGGTTCTCCGACATAGCTGAGAGAGTGTTGTGAGATTGAGTTGTGTTGAGCATCGTGATACCGATCGGTTTGATCGTGGACTATAGCCTGCTGAGCCTGGCTTTTTGCCAGTTATGAGATACTTGAGTTACTTGAGTTCGGTGGGGTCGCTCCCCTCGAGCTACGCCCCGGGTGCGATGATGATACCGAGCCTGACGAGGCTGCGATGATGCGACTAGTTGATACACTAGAGTTCGCTTGAGATAGTCGGACAGGACGCCCCACGTAAATCCCGTCCTCTTGTGGATGTGTGGTGGTGGGTAGGTGCGATCCTAGTCGACAGGCGCAGACTTGACTGGACCCTATGTGGCAGTCATAGAGATTGAGTGTTATGTGAGAGAGTATGCATATCATGTGTCATAGATCGGTTATACCTTTGAGCATAGTACTTATGACATAGTGTCAGTTTTGAGTGGATGCATACCATCATCTGTGTTCTTTCTCGTTGAGCATAGTAGATAGAGGCATGATAGCTGTAGATATTTTCCAGCTTATCCTTTCATTATTTCAGTTTCATTCTGTTATCTTATGCCTCTAGTAGACTTAGTGGGCAGACCGTGGTTCTTGGAGACGGTACCCACTGAGAGCTACTGTAGGATGTAGTTCTCACACCCTCTGTCGGTGACAGGTTGCTGAGGCTTTCTTCCGTTCCTGCCCGAGCTGGCTTGACGGACCGAGGACAGGGAGTCGCGTGATAGTTCCCTACCAGCATTATTACTTTAGAGTGAGGTAGATGTACCATCCCGGACTGTGGGAGTTGATCATGTATTGATTTTCTAGTCTTAGCTATCTCCCCTGTGGTTTTGGTAGATATTGTATAGGTTGTTGGCTATTTGTATCATCTTGTATTCGGGAGATAGACTTGTATTTTTTTTTGTTCAGCTTTTAGTAGTGTGATTTTATATTACAGCTTTTATTACCCGCTCTGATATCTGTATAGCTGTAGTTCTATCTTTTGCAGGTTAGACGCTTCGTCTGTACGGCAGTTTCCGTACAGATGGCGGATCTGTTAGCGAGCCCGGGTCGCAGTTTCGACCCCGGGGCGTGACAGATTTAGGTGGTATCAGAGCCTAGGTTGTAGGTCATTGAGGACTTAGAAACCCTAGGCTATGGTGGTTGGACATTAGGATGACTACGTGAGAGTCGTGACTTTAGCGAGAGTCCTAATTGAGTTTTTACCTCTCCCATGGGATGGGATGAGTGATTTTGCTTGTTATTCGCTAAAAGTGATTATGTTGGCTGCAGACAACATAATACTTTTGGAAGGATAACAAGTTCTAGACTCTCGCTGGATTGGGTCGTTTGGTTATTATGTCCTGACGTTTGTATTTGTTGCAGTTATCTGCGATGCTGCCGAGACGTCGTGCAGCGACGAGAGGGCGTTCGACCTTGGATGAGGAGCCCGAGCGGACCAGGCAGAGTGAGGTCCAGGAGCTGCGGGCTCAGGTGGCCCAGATGTCGGAGGCGTTGCGACGCCAGGAGGAAAATATGGAGCGTATGATGAGGTTGCTTGAGCAGAGGACATCTTCAGCAGCGCCCCTAGCAGCGACTTCGTCGACCTCGTCACAGATCGCTCCTTTGACAGGGGCAGAGCAAAGGGAGCTCATCGACAGGCTAGCTTATATCAACCAGTTCCATCCCCCGTGATTTTTGGGGCAGTGTTCAGAGCCGTGGGATGTTGAGGACTGGATCGCGGCAATGGAAAAACTTTTTGAGAACCTCTTCGTCAAGGGAGAACATCAGGTATATTTGGGGGCGCACTATTTGGAAAAGGACGCCGAGAATTGTGGGCGTCGTGTCCGCCCAGTTGGACCGCCAGGAGTTCAGTTGATGACCTGGCTTGAGTTTCGGGCTTTGCTACGCGGGGCCTATTTTCCCGATAGTGCAAAGCAGAAACTAGAAGGGGATCTTCGACGATTGCAGTAGGGTGACCGACCTCTTCAGGAGTATATTCGGGAGTTCCAGAAGTTGTTGAACAGTGTGCCACATGTCGCCCCAGATGAGGCTCAAAGGGTGGATTTGTTTGAGAGAGGACTGCACCAGGATATTTACCACCTTGTTCATTCACATCGGTCACCAACTCTAGATGCAGCGATAGAGCGTGCTCGATGGGTTTCCCGAGGCACAGCGGTTATGTCAGAGAGGGACGGAGCGCCAGGGACCAGCTCCAGGGAGAGGCATTCAGTACCGCCTGATTTTGGACAGACGAGTAGATCGAGACCCCCGAGGCCGTCACAACCCCAGTCTGAAGGCCGTGGATTTCAGAGAAGACAGAGATCAGGAGGTCCCCCACAGCCGAGGCATCAGCAGCAGTATCAGGATGAGTGTGTCATCTGCGGTGGGCCACATGCAGTGTAGCAGTGTGACTATAGGCAGGGGCGATGCTTTTCGTGTGGACAGATTGGACATTTTCAGGCAGCATGCCCTCGAGCAGTATTTACAGTGATGCCGCTTGCAACAGCACCCCCGCTACCTCTTCCAGAAGAGGGAGCTCCTCCGACTTACCGCCAGCCAGATGAGGCCACGACGTCGCGGCAGCCAGGGCGACGACCACCCCCATCGAGAGGATGAGTTGGGCTACCCGTTAGGAGGGCGCCAGGATAGTGGGTCGCTTGGTACCAGATGTGACACCCCCTTCCTAGTGGTTGAGACTGGAGTTTTTGCACCCCCCCCTGCATGGTTTGAGTGGATGTGTGTAGTTTGGATTGCGGCCACAGCAGGGACAGCGTCAACACCACTCTCCTTGTTCTCTCGTTTTAACACCGAAACTGGCGAACGGGACGAAAAATTTCGAAGGACTACTCCAGAAATGGAGGCGATGCCGGAACCTGTTCTTGTTTGATTGGGGTGAAGGCATCGGTCCTTTGAAAATTTTCGGACTTTTCGCTATTTTCGGCTGCTTTTCAAATAGAGAGTTGGGGTTGATGATGTTCCTGATGCAGATTGCTTGTGGTAGGGGGTGTGTTTTGGTTTCGAGGACGAAACCTTTTGAAGGAGGGGAGAGTGTAGAGTACTGGGACTTCGGACAGCGCGCCGACCACAAGATGGCATGGAGCAGAGAGTTTCCTTGGACATGATGCATTTGAGTTTACAGTTGATGCCGGGTTGGTTCGGATCAACGCAGAAGCTCCAGCTCGATTCGGGATTTTTTTTTCGGGCTTTGTTCGCCGATTGAAGACTAGTATTGGGTATTACCGACTTCACAGTGGAGCGCCGAAAATTCAGGAACACTTGGAACAGGTATGTATTCAGTTTACAGCGAAGTTCGGGAGGTTCCGGACTGACGCGGAGGATCCGGGGGCACAAAGTGAGTTGGAACCGGCAATTTTGGAGCCGGATTTTTGGATTGAGCACCCCGACTCTACGGATGAGCTTTTTGAAGAGAAAAAGCTGTGGACACGTGTATTTTGATTTACAGCGGGGTTCGGAAGGTTTCGAACCCGTGCGGAGGCCCGGGGTCAAAAAGTGAGTTGGCGGGGCTTAAAATGGATTATTTAATTAATATTTTATTGGTGATTTAACTTGTGATGAAAATTAGAGAAGAGTAAAGATAAGTAGGGGATTTAAGAGGTGGTTGGTGTATGCATTTAAATTAGTGGTTCAAGATTTTTATGGGTGCATTTAATGCAGCCAACCACCCACACTTAATTAGCCTCTTTAATTAGCACATGCCATGTCATCGCCTCTTTTATCTTGTGAAACAGAGGTTTTGGGGTGAAGCAGAGGAATGGAAGAGTGGAAGGAAAGAAGAGAGAAGAAGAAGAATGAGAAGAAAATAAGGAAAGAGAAATGGGGATGTAGCTTGATGATGGAACACCCTCATTGAAGCCGTGTGGGCCGAGCGGTGAGTGCGGCGAGCGGCGAGCGTGGCGAGCGGCGTGCGCGGCGCTTGGTAGAGGTGCGTGCTGTTCTTGTTTTTGAGTGAGAAGAGGTTGGAGGAGTGGGGGCTTGCTGTCCAAAAATAATTGGACCAGCAAGCGGCTGAGCTCCGCTTGTGGTGCGCAGGCGCGCTGGGGGCAGCGCGCAAGCGCGCGCTGTGGGCGCCGCGCGCAGGCGGGCGCCGCGCAGCGCCCAGGCAGGCGCCGCGCAGCGCGCAAGCGCCCGCTGTGGGCGCCGCGCGCGGCGGGCCTGGGCGCCGCGCGGCGGGCCCAGGCAGCGCAGCGGCGGGCCCGGGTTGTGCTGCAGCTGCCGTATTAGTGCCGCGGCTGCGGCAATAGCTCCGCTGCGGCTTGCGACGCGTGTCGCGCGCGGGGTTTTTCTCGCTTCGGGCTTGGTTTTTGACGTCGGCGACCGCGCATTTTGCCGTGTTCTCCACTAATTTGGGTTTTTCCCCTTCTTGCTCTCGCAGATCATCGTCAAGTTTGCGGCTTTCGGCGAGGTGCCGCGTGGAGCCGAATCGTTGCACGGCACAGTTTTACCTAAATTGGTCAGCTTTGAATGTCTGAGCTTTGTGAGGTGAGCTATGGACTATGTGTTTGGTGTTCTATGGGTGCAATTGGACTGGTAATGTGTTGAGTGATTTCTTTTGTAATGTGAGCATTATTGGAGTGTACTTGAGTGTTTGGTTAGTGTATAATTGTGGTTGGTTGAACAATTGTTGTTGATGGGAAGTGAATGTGCTGTGGATTTTTGTAAGCGAAATAAGTATGTTTGAGTAAGGTGTGAGTGTGCTGTGGACTCATTGTGAGTGCAGAGGAGTTTTAAACCTATGCATTTGGGTTGTGTAAGGTGGAATTATATCATTGTCCATTTGAGCTCGTATTTATTAAGTGAGCTGTTGGGTTTTTTTTTAAGTGTGTTGTAAGGTGTATGTATTTACCCTGTAATTGGAGCCTGTGCAGATTGCTTTTGATGGATTTAGATTTATGTAAAATTAGGCACATGTGAGCTTATACTTTGGACTAAATGAGCTTGTTTTATGGAAGGTGCTGAAACTTGTATAAGTGTTGTGGAGTTGGTATTTTTGGCAGTGTGTGTTTAGGTGAGCATCTGGAGCTTGTAAGTGTGCAGATTTTGTAGGGGATTTGTGAGTGGGCTGTGTGGTTGTGTGTGTTGTGAACTTGGATTTAAAGGTGCTATTGTAATGGAGGAATTAGTGTATGCTGTGAGCAATTTGGGCTATATGGAATTTATTTTGGGGCGCCCTTTGGAACTTGTAAAGGGGGTTGTGTAACTATTGTGCAATTGTTTATTTTGTTGAGGGAGCACCTAGTAATTAGTGTGCAGTTTTTAACTGGAGGGCCTTGAGACTATGCTGTGGATTAGGTAAATTGGATATAAGCGAACTTGTATTTAAGTGCAAGCGATTTATTTGTGATGGACTTGATGTGTACGGATGCAACTTGAGAGTATTGATGTCTATGTGACCCTGCAAGTGCAAGTGGAAATTATGGAATTTGTGGTTAAGTGATCATTATTTATTAATGTGCTGTTTGGAGCTTTTAGGTGTACAGTGAGTTACCTATTGATGCTAGATTTGGACTTATCTATGTAGTTGGAGCGGGAGCTTCGGCATGTGTTGCTTGGTGGCCGAGGAGCGAGTCGTGGCGCACAGGATTTTTGTGGGGACTATGGTGGTTTTATTCGAACATCCGAGGATTTTTTCCGGATTCGCGGCGGTGTGCACGCGCGTGGCGCATTTTTCGGAGTTTCGTCAGTTCGAGGTTCCGGCACTTCACCGACTTCAGCAATTGCCTGCGGAATGCGTTCCAGGTGGGTTGGTTTTCTCTCCAAGTCTACGGACTTCCTTCTAATTCTATTATGATAGGATTGCATGCTAGTTTAAGTGTTTCTTGGAACTTGACTAGCACCCCCGTCATATGTTGCATGTATTCAACCAGACCAATAGAGAACCTTAATCTGGGCTAGGTTCTATTATGCTTTAGACATTCCGCACACTACATTTCCTTCTGGACATAGGGTTCCTCGCCCGGGTAGTGGGCCGAGTGGTCAGAGTTTTGTGGGATGGGTGTTCCACTCGGGCCTGGGGGCTGAGTGGGGTCTGGTGGCTGTGTTAGGCCAGTGTTGGTGGTTTGGGAACCGTTTAGAGTAAACGGTGGTCCCGGGTTTCTAGTTGTTGCATCGTTTTCTCGTCACTTCCACGTTGTGATCGTGGGGTACGTGAGTTATCAGGACCTTGAACCCAGAATGCTTTTGAACTCTCATGATTTTGGTATACCAGTTTTTCCTTCCGTATTCCTAAGGGTCGCCGGAGCTTGTTCTTGTTTGATTGGGCGAAGGTGTCACCCTTGGGAGTTCGGGAAACAAACTCGTTTTCAACTGATTTTCTCAAGAACTAAAATCCATAAAAGCTGGGTTTTTCTCAATTTAAGATAGTTTTCAAAAGGGTAAATTTTACCCTCACCCCAAGGGGGTTGAGGAGAAATGATATTCTTTATAAAGGTAATCTTTTTACTAAATTCCCTCATCCGCCAGGGCGGGGGATCTGGGTTCTAAGGGCTGATTTCGTCTTGGGCCGAAAACAACGGGAGGCGACACCTATAGCCGGTTCTTGTTTGATTGGGGTCGTAGGTAGTAGACTCCCGGGGTTTTCGGACTCAGTGCAGTTCTAGCTGTGGAGCATCTCCAGCCGTGAGTTATGAGTTTGAGTTGAGGTAGTTGCCCACTTTAACCGAGAGGGGCCGAATCCCTGAACGGTAAAAGATCGAGAACTTCGATAGGCTGAGCCTAGAGTCTGTTCTTGTTTGATTGGGGTTTTAGGCACCGGTCTATTGGGATTCTCGGACCCTTGCCGCGTCAGTCGGCTCCTCTCGCTTATGAGTGGGGTGTCGTTGTGGGAGCCGTTGGGAGTGGCGGCGGTCCCAGCCTTGTGGTACTTGCAGCTGTGTAGTTAGCTCTGTGAGCTTGAGTCGTGGGGGTTCTCCGACATAGCTGAGAGAGTGTTGTGAGATTGAGTTGTGTTGAGCATCGTGATACCGATCGGTTTGATCGTGGACTATAGCCTGCTGAGCCTGGCTTTTTGCCAGTTATGAGATACTTGAGTTACTTGAGTTCGGTGGGGTCGCTCCCCTCGAGCTACGCCCCGGGTGCGATGATGATACCGAGCCTGACGAGGCTGCGATGATGCGACTAGTTGATACACTAGAGTTCGCTTGAGATAGTCGGACAGGACGCCCCACGTAAATCCCGTCCTCTTGTGGATGTGTGGTGGTGGGTAGGTGCGATCCTAGTCGACAGGCGCAGACTTGACTGGACCCTATGTGGCAGTCATAGAGATTGGGTGTTATGTGAGAGAGTATGCATATCATGTGTCATAGATCGGTTATACCTTTGAGCATAATACTTATGACATAGTGTCACTTTTGACTGGATGCATACCATCATCTGTGTTCTTTCTCGTTGAGCATAGTAGATAGAGGCATGATAGCTGTAGACATTATCCAGCTTATCCTTTCATTATTTCAGTTTCATTCTGTTATCTTATGCCTCTAGTAGACTTAGTGGGCAGACCGTGGTTCTTGGAGACGGTACCCACTGAGAGCTACTGTAGGATGTAGTTCTCACACCCTCTGTCGGTGACAGGTTGCTGAGGCTTTCTTCCGTTCCTGCCCGAGCTGGCTTGACGGACCGAGGACAGGGAGTCGCGTGATAGTTCCCTACCAGCATTATTACTTTAGAGTGAGGTAGATGTACCATCCCGGACTGTGGGAGTTGATCATGTATTGATTTTCTAGTCTTAGCTATCTCCCCTGTGGTTTTGGTAGATATTGTATAGGTTGTTGGCTATTTGTATCATCTTGTATTCGGGAGATAGACTTGTATTTTTTTTTGTTCAGCTTTTAGTAGTGTGATTTTATATTACAGCTTTTATTACCCGCTCTGATATCTGTATAGCTGTAGTTCTATCTTTTGCAGGTTAGACGCTTCGTCTGTACGGCAGTTTCCGTACAGATGGCGGATCTGTTAGCGAGCCCGGGTCGCAGTTTCGACCCCGGGGCGTGACAGATTTAGTTGACACTCCCAGTCTTTGTGTGATTGGTATCTTCTACTGCTATCTTCTCATCATACTTTTAGTTCTGACTTATTATTGTATGATAGAGTAGGAGGATATGTCGTTATCACGGCATTTACTGGCACTATGTTTGACTCTGGAACCCGTTTGGGAGTTCTTGGCTGTTCGCCGTATTTTCGGTCTTTTGACCGCGAGCTTGAGCATCCGCATTGAGATCGCCATGCACCAGTTAGATATCTTCACGTACACCGGTGGGCTGATCCCCCACCATAGTGTTCTTTACCGGTAGAGTAGTCTATGCGACCAATGAGCCCGTTTTATATGGCTGCATCTGTGGGACCGAGCGATATCCAACCCATGTTATATTCAGCAGACCGGGCGATATCGAGCGCCTGTTATATTTGGCAGATCGGGCGATATTGAGCCTCTTTTATAGTCAACAGGTATGGGGTTCATATCAGATTTGGTTTGGCACTAGCCTGAGGTTCTAGTGACCAACAGTTGCACATGGTTGGGTATAGCTGATTACTGTTATGATGATGCATTATTATAGTTGACAATTATTTTTTCTATTATCACCGTTGACATATATCAATCCATATACCTGCTTTGATATCTGCTATATACCTGCTTTCATATCTGATATATACCTGCTTTCATATCTGCTATACACCTGCCCTCATATCTTCTCTATACCTGCGTTATATTGTTTCTGTATTGCTTTATCGCTCTTCACCCACTGAGATACATTCAGTTGTGTCTCATATCCCTGGGTGACTTTTGCAGGTCGGTCGGGTAATGAACATCGTGGCGATCTGTGAGGCTACTGCAATAGTATTGTCCCGTGTCAGTGCATGTTCTAGTGTATTCCAGTTATGTTATAACGTGTTTTTGACTTTAATTATTGTTGGATTATCTATAGTAAATGTTTATTTGATTAAGCTTTTACTAGTAATCCTTGCCTTAAATAGTAACTGTTGTTTCTTGCCTAGCCGAGCGTGTGTAGGAGAGACACTGGTTTTGGACAGGGAATCTCCTACGCGTGTGGCAGATCTAGTCACGTCCTGGAATTACATTTTGAACTCTGATTTATATATATATATATATAAAAAATTAGACTGCTTTTAAAACCCGGGGCGTGACAACTTGATCAAGCGGAGATGATAAATCTTTGGTATCGAGCATTTTAAAAATGATAGTTTAAGTACATTAATAAATCACCACAAATTTAAATAAAAATTATATAATATTAATTTGTAAATCTTTAATTAATTTTTCATTATTCTTTTTTAATATAGATAGATAGATATTTCACTACAAAAATATTTTATTTTAAGGACGCTTTTTGAGTGATGCTTTAGCCGAGCATCTTTATTATATAATAAATACTGTTTGCCATGCTCCGAGTTTTAAAAAGCGGTATAAATTTTATTTTATTTTTTAATCAGAGTTTAAACTTGAAAACCATAGCATGAACAAATCGCCAATGCATAGAAAATTCTCTGTCCACTCAGACAGAGTCTCTCCTATACATGCACGGCTAGGCAAGTACAACATATACAATTAGAGTACTAAACAATACATACTGAAACATAACTAAATCATAATTATAATCCATGAACACCAGAATCACAACTACTAAGATATCATAAATCCAACACCAATAGATCATAATCATAATAGTCTAACTGTAAAGTAAAAGCTCGGCCAGTCAAAGCTGACAACAAGGGACGGCTCTATCGGACATGCTCTCAACAACGTCCCGACATCCCACCACCCGATCGATCTGCAAAAATGTTCACCCAAGGGTGTGAGATACATAGAATATATCCCAATGGGTACGACGGGCCGATAAATAGCAAGTTGCACCTACTGGTATACAATAAGCAGCAGATAGTAAGAAATCAGGTATACTAAATCAAGAGGCAAATAGGATAACCATGATAAATCTCAGTGCTGCATATAATATACTGATGACAGCAACTGATCATGCTATAAATTGGCAAATATGGTAATCATGGTAAATCACGATGTTGGTACATGAGGTACTGATAAACAGAAAGTAAGGCATGCTGAATAATAACTGCAATAATAACAACCAAGTAGTTATACCTTAATGCTAGAAATAGAATATCCAATCAATGCCACTGTTGATCACGAGGACCTCAGGCTAATGCCATAGCAGAACACCTAGCAAGAACTAACAGCAATCCCCGTACCAAAAATACAGCCAAAGGGGCTCCCCGTACCCACCGGTACAACCAAAGGGGTTTTTTCGTATCCCACGGTATAACCAAAGGAGCTCCCCGAACCCAACGGTACAACCAAAGGGGGCTCACAGGTCATGTAGACTATTCTACTGGTAAAGAACACCACGACGGTGGCCAAATCATCGGTGTACGCTAGTGGACAGCAGGTGCATGGCGATCACTGTCACGCCCCGGAGTCGAAACTGCGACCCGGGCTCGCCAACAGATCCGCCGCCTATACAGTGAACCCTGTATAGACGAAGCGTCTAACCTGCAAAAGGAAGATACTACACTAAACAGATATCAGAGCAAAATAAACTGCTAGAAATAAAATAAAGTACAACTCTCATAATACAATAAGTCCTCACCAAAAATACAAAAGTCTCTCAAAGAAAGAAGAAAAGTACAACTCAATACCTCACTACAAGGTCACTCAACATACCACTCTAAAACATACAATAGGGTACATCTACTCTCAGGATGACGACATCTGGTAGGGATCTAGCGCGCGACTCCCTTACCTCGGTCAGAAGAAGCAGCAGCTGGAACAGCAGGATCAGGCGTAGAACTCCCTGGGAAAAAGACACCACGACGGGTGTGAGAACTATTTCCCACAGTAGCTCTCAGTGGGTGCCGTCAACAAGCCCAACGGTCTGCCCACTAAGTCTACTAGAGGCATGAATAAACAAAAACAGTGCGGAAAGGAAAAACTGAAAGATAAATTCTACTGCTATTATGCCCCTATCTAGATGCTCAAAAAGCGGGACAGATGAAAATCAGGATGCAACTACTGACTCTCAAGTATAGTCACCCAATCTGTACTGACTACCACAAGGGGTCTAATCAAACCTGCGCCTCCCCTACTGCCGCACATCCTCAGCAGGACGGGTCTACCGTAGGGTGTCCGTGACTGCCAAAACTGGCTCAGCCAGAGGGACGGTGTCGACAAGTCGCGATAGCAAGTAACAGGCCCAACTCCGGAGTGGCACTCGTGGGTAGCGACCCCACCGAGCAAAGTATCCGCGCATCTTTGTCGAGCTCAAAGGTGGCTCTTGCAGGCTATGGTCCAAATCGCTGTCTCAATCACTAGCTGGAACTACACTGCTGATGTCACATCTCTCACTCACTGGGTAGAAGTACTCACAGCCGGGACTACCGTCTACCTGACGGCTCCCACAACAGAACACCAGACTCGGGAGAACCGACACTCTGAACAACAAGCGGAGAAAAGAGAACACCAAACCAGGGCCCGAAAGTCCCGGAAGACCAACACCTACAACCCTATCAAACAAGAACAGGTCCTAGGCTCGGCCCCCGTGGCTTTCGTCCCGAAAATAGGAACGGTCCCTAGAACCCAGATCACCTAATCCATCTCGGTGAAGAAATTGCAATAAAAAGATGACAGTTGTTATAAAAATACTGTTTTAATCTTGGGAAAATCAAATTTAGCATATTTTACTTTCTTTAAGAAAATCGGTTAGAATAAATGGATTTTTCCAAACCCCGAAGGGCTATTGCCATCACCCAATCAGACAAGAACAAGCTCCGGCGACCCCTCGAGATTTGGAAGAAAACATTAATTTTCCGAAATCATGTGTGTCAAAAAAGTCTGGGTCCTAGGTCCCTCTGACACTGGTAAACAACTGCCACTATCCCAGTGGCGCCAAACAAACACCTCGGGACCGCCGTTTTCCCTAAACGGCTCTCGCTATAAAATGAACGGTCAACTACCTCAATCAGACTCCACTCTGCTCCCAAGCACGAGTGTAAAACGCATCCCACGCTAAAGAAATCCAACCACTCAGCCCACTGTTCGGGTGAGTAAACACTAAGTCCAAGAATGAATAATATCAAAAGAGAACACCTACTAGAATGAATCTAGCCCATGTTGAAGTTTACTAAAGTCTGGTTAAACACTAGCATAAGACGGGGGTGTTAGGTCGAGTTCCAAAAATGACAAGGAATTACAGTTAATAGGAAACAGGAGGTTGCATGATTATCAAATAACATTAAGATTGTCAGCTATCAACTTCAAGCATACTTCACAAGAGTATTATTATCATGCATGATCCTATTATAGTAGATTTAATGAACTTCCATAAGTCTTGGAGACAGGGCCACCCACCTGAAGGTGCACAACTGTCCAGGGTCGCACAGATAAGAAAGTCCAGAAACAGCCTAATCACAGCATCCTCCAAGCTAGCAACACCGTTGTAGTACTCACAATGTCCTGGGTACAATCACAAACCACAATTACACACAAATCCACACAAATTTCAAGTTCCAAATATCCTGCATGAACAGTCCTCTTGCCACGAAATTTTCACCTGAAATTATTCTTCCAGAAATTCTGATAAAAATACCACAGCGATCCTCGCGAAGTGTAGATGTCGATAGGCTCTTGAATCGTCGAATTCCGATGTCCGGATGAGGAGATAAAAATCCGCGAAGTGAGTGCTGTCCAGGAATCTCTCAGCAAAATAGCGGCTCAGTAATACCTCGAAAACCGTGCCAAAAACCCAAATCTAGACAAAACACTCAATACGAAAGTCGAAGATATACCTCTTGTGAATCCAACGCCACAAAAATCACTGAAAAAGACTGTCGGGGTAGCTCTGTGGAATTTTCAGACCGAAAAGTGACGATAATGGGCCTCCAACTGTAAATCGTCGCACTGCGCTAAGATGCCGAAAACGTCGTCGCCGGAGCTTCCAGAAAATCCGGGCCTCTGCCAGAAGATGCGCGACAGGGAGCTCTTCAACTTTGCTTGAGGGTGCAAGGGTGGTGGAGCTCGGGAAGAGGGAGAAAATCCTAGGTGAAGGCAGCTCGGGTTCAAGAATAAGCCAACCAAACAAAACAATTGGAAAAATGCCATCCATGTCCCGGAATTTTCTCGGTGAGCCTGGAGCACGTACACCACCCACTCAAAAGGCGACACGTGGCGCCGCCAAAACGCGCGGGAGCCGCGGGTCAGCGCGCCCACGCCCGCCTGTCGGGCACGCATCCCGAGGCAACAACTCCGCGCCCCGTGAACCGCGTGCAAACACCCATCCAATCACGAGTCGCCACGCGTCCACCCCCGGTCCAGCGTGCACCCGCGCCACTGCGTGGACCGCGTGCACCAAGACCGGCCAATGCCAGCACGCCACGTGGCATGACCACGGTCCACCGTGCACCCCGCCAAGGTCCATGGACCGCGCCTGCTGCGCCGGCCAACCGGAGCGGGCCACGTGGCCCGCGCCCGGTGCACGCCTCCCGCGGTGGACCGCGCGCCCGTGCCGCCGCCAGCCGCCGCGCTCCGCCGCCGCCGGCGCCGCTCCGGCCGCCGGAACAGTAACCCTTGCCTCGAAAAATGTGTTTTCGCATCCGGGCTCCGAAAAAATCAAGTAAATAGTCCATTTCGCTCGTTTTCGCGCGCTGAATCCAAATCCGAGGTCCGTTTGGCCAAATTCCACTTCTAAAATTTCCCAAAAATTTCCGGAAGAGTAGACTTGATCCAATTTTCGTGCCGGGTCACATTCTTAGCTCCAATAAGCGCGCAAACACCCCACACACCCAAATTGGACTTCCAGAAAAGAAAACAAGCTCCAATTTTACCAGAAACTCAAATCTGGGGCCCGACACGCACACACGCACTCCCTGAAGCCTCCAAACCAACAGTAAACCCTAAAGTGGGGATTCGGGTCCTCACAATCACAATGCGAATGCTCAAAGCTAGCGGTCAAAAGACCGGGTAATAGGTAACAAGCCAGAATCTCCCACAAGGGATGCTGATAACTGTATAATCTCATCATGCTGAACAATAAAAACTGGTCCCTATACTATCATGCAATATACGAATAGAGGACACTGCAATCACTAAACAGGAATAAGTTGAAGTAACTGGACTATAATAATCACTAGCTAATGACCAATCAGACATGGCAAAAGTCCAGATATAAGCTAAGCATGCAGAATAGAAGATAATAAGCTACTAAACTGAAAGAAATGCAAGAGCTCAAGAAATGGGACCAGCGCTTGCAACATCATAGGGGTCCGACTGAATACGGTACCCCAGAGGTGACAACCTGATAAAGCCCAGACCGAAGAAAACCCATCTCAATGTAGGCGGTCCTGAAATTCGTTGGAAGGCTTACGAGCTGGCGGCGGCTGACTGCTGGGACTTGGATCATACACATTGATTAGGAAAAATAGACTCACTCATACCCAACCCACTGACTCACTGTGTGCAGAATGGCTAAATTGGGAACTTTGCTAAAGTCTCGGGATTCGCCGAAAATTCCGGTAATCAGCAGATCGACCAACTATGGTTCGAATAGTGCACATAGGCATCCAAACTTAACGAAACTTCACGTGCTGCCCTGAAACGCTTAACTTAAGACGTTCGGGTACTAACATTTGACTCTATGCAATTCCATGGTCAAACGGTGCCAAAACTATCAAAATCCACTTCCGAAAATCTGATTTCGGCTTCAGAAATTACCGACGTGAAACGGAAGTCACTAGAACAACCAGAACAGTGTCGGGAATAACCAGGGACAGCTACTATAATGTTTTGGCTTGTTTACAAAATCTAAGGACTTTTGGGCTGATCCGAGGGCACCAGTAGATAGGCCTCGACACACTGAACACCGTGCTCACTGATTAGAGGTAGCACAAAGCCCGTGAACAGCAATGGTGCAAATATTCAAATAAGGCTTAGGTTGCTAATTTGCTTTAGTTACTCAACCAAATGCAAACATGAGGTGAGCATCATGCTCACAAGGCTGAGGAGGTTCAGAAGCTCACCCTCGAGGTGCTGCAAGGCCATTGTAACAGTAAATAGAGCAAGGTAGCTCTAGGACAAGCCTCCAAAGGACTAAGTTGCTAGAACTAATTAACCACCCAACCAAACTCAGTTTTGAGGTGAGCATCAAGCTTAGGAGGTTAAGTGGAGTCGATGGCTCACCATTAGGGAGTTGCAGGGTCGCCGGAATAATTGCCGGAGCAAGTTGGCTCCAAACTAAGGTTCCAAGAGCTCAAGCTTGGGCCGAGATGCAGAGATGAGGGTTCTGGTGTGGGCCAATGGCAAGCAGCAGTAGGAGCAACTCAAGGGAAGTGCTCTGGGTGCAACCAGCACCAGCGCCGACGATAAGGTACGGCGGTTGGCCGGAAAACCAAGCTTGCGACCAATACCAAGCACCAACAATGGTGGATGGCCATGCAGGGGGTTTCAAGTCCATGCAAAGGTACTAGGGGATAGCTCTCGACGAGAGGGAGCTTGCTGGGTGGTTGGCCGGCGGTAGGGAGCGGCGGCGGCAGCGTACAGCCATACTCGGCCAAAATAATAACCCATAACTAGGGCTTCTTCCCGTGACGTCTACACTCAACCAAATATCGCAAAACTTTGTGGAGAGTCTCCACAGGTCTAGAAGAAGATGCTCAGCATCTTAGATAAGGGTCCTAGCCCTCGGGTGCGGCATACGACTACGACGGCCCAAACTAGGGTTTCGACGGGTCTCTTGTACCCGCCGACAACGCGGCATTTCCTCGGCTTCGAGGTTGAGCGGGCGGGGGGCTCACCTAAAGGTGAGAAGGAGACTACATGCGTTTCTTGGCAAGAAAAACTAATAAAAAGGAAGAGCTCACCTTGCCAGATCCGAGGAAGAAGAAGAAGATGGCAGTCTCCTTCTCCGGCGACGTGCGGCCAAGACAGGCTGCGAGACACCTCGGGTTCAACTTCTGGATGTAGAAGAAGGCCACAGGGAAGTCCGGATGCGTAGGGATGTGGTTTCGTTGCCTCCCACACCCACCAACCCGAGATCAAGGAGTGTCTTGATCTTTGATGCAACTCCGGTGAAGGGAGGCGGCTGCCGGCAGCACAGTCACTTGGGGAAGACAGAGGAGGGAGAGAAGTCGCATGGGGGGTTTGCTGTGGTTCCCTCAACGGGTGTGGCTAGGGTTTCAGGAAACCCAAGAGACATAATGTATTGGTTGCAACAAAATGCCACCTAGTCCTCCATCTCTTAGAATTATAGCTTAGATCCTTGGCTGTAGATGACAAATGCATAGGAGCCCTTTCCAAGAAGTCTCACCCAACTTGATCCACAAAATATTAACATTTTTGTGAAAATTCACCTTTTTTACTATATTTCACGCATTTCGAGGTTCTAGGGTGGTCAAACTGAAAAACGAACTTTGCCACTACGTCCGGCTTGACGAAACCTATTGAGTAACGATTTTGGTTTGTTGAGTTTAAGCCTCGATAGCTTCTCGATCCATCTTAAATAGTGCATTTCACTGTTTGGTACGCTTTTCGATAATCTAGGCTCGTCAAAACTAAAAACGGACTACGCCATTGCGCTCAGATCAACGAGGCCGATCAAATCGAATATTTGGATTGTCGGATTCGAATTTCGAATGATCGAATTAGCCATCGTTGGTCAGAAATTCAAAAAACTTATAAGGTTACTATTCACACTTAAGTCATGACCTATACTCCATTTTGCACTATTTTCGAGGCGATAGGCTCGTCAAACTGAGAAACGGATCGCGCCATGTCGTTCAGTTCGATGAGACAGATCAAGTGGCGATTTCACTTTGTTGAGTTCAGGTCCAAATAATTAAATCGGGAGACAGTTTCGTGAAAGCTCCGGAATTTCAAAATTTTGAATTATAGAAAATTTAGAATAATAAATTTAAATTCAAACTCCAGATTTAAAATTCTTGGTTACTGACGCTTTATAAAACGTCGTCATATAAACTATCAAAATTTTTATTATTACTTTATATTTTATCAAATTCAGTTAGTTTTCTCATTCTTTTTATCATACAATTATTTTTTTAGACAAGTTTTTCGATTCTAATTTTTCTAAACTTAGAATTAAATTTTGTAGCGTTTTAAACAAATTTTTACTATAGCTTTTATATAATTTTATTTATAAAGTGCAGTAAGTTTATAATATCAAGATAAATTAGGTATAACTAATAATTTTACTCTTGAAATAAAAAATAGAATAATATTTATTTAAATTTAAAATTTAAAATTTAAAATTTAAAATTTAAAATTTAAAATTTAATTTATAAATAATTTATGATTTAAATATAATTTTATAAAGTAAAGAATCAAATTGAAACTAACTTGAAATTCAAGGCACTACAAAAAAAAAAAAAAAAGTATTGGTGGCAAATTAAATTTACTAAATTTGCCAAAATTATTGATAATTTAATAAAATTTTTAAGTTTAACCTAAAAATTAATATTATTTTAAAAAGTTTGATTTAACATAGTATCAATAAAAGAAAAGTTAAAGTTAGGAGACAATTTTAGTGGCCCTGTATTTAAAAAATTAAGAGTTAAGATAGTTTAAATAAAATTTCTTCTCTTTTTATTACATTAAATTTTTAATTTTAATTTATTTAATATATTTTGATGATTTTTTTTTAAGTGCATGATACCGTTTAATTATCCGTTAATTTGACCAAAACCATCCTTTAACAAAAAAACAAAAAAAAAAAAAAAAAAAAAAAAAAAAAAAAAAAAAAAAAAAAAAAAAAAAAAATCCTCACTATTTGTACACCTAAACATATTCCTTAGGTCTTTTTTAGGAATAATATCATATGTATCTCTCAATACTTTAAAAATATTTTATTTATTTCTAATATATATTTTTTTTTTGATTTCAAACCTACTTTTCATATATTCCTCTCTTATTCAAAAATATTCTCGCTATTAGTACCTATTAAGTTATCACATATTAAACCCAAATTAGAAATTAAAATAATTAAAATGCCTATTTTGTTCAGCGAATAAGAATAGTTGGGTAGAAGAATATATTTGAAAAAATAAAAAAATTAAAATACTTCTTTAGCCCCTAAATTAAGGATAAATAAGAAAAAATTGATGTTGATAGAAGGATATATTAAAAAGACAAAATATTAATTTTATAGAGAAAACAATTAATATTATATATTTGAATTTTTTCAAAAATACAAAAATAATTGCATATATATATATATATATATATATATATATATATATTATATAGATATATATATAATATATATATATATATATAATATATATATAGACTGGAATACTATTAATAGTATCAAGTCATTGGTGCTATTAAATTTTTAACTCTTGAATTTAAAGATATGTGGTTGAGATGATAGTGGGCCCCTTGAGTAGCTAGGAATGTCAACGAGCCGAACACGAGCGAGCTGGGGTCTGTTCGTGTTCGGCTCGTTTAATAAACGAGCCAAACACGAGCTGGCTCGTTTAAATATCGAGCTGAAAAAATTCGGCTCGTGTTCGGCTCGTTTATTAACGAGCCGAACACGAGCTGGCTCACGAACAACAAGTTAGATTTTTTTTCCCATTATTAAATGTAAAGTTAAAAAAAATAATAATAATTAAACTCTTAATCAAATAATTAAGTTACAAATAATTATTATTGTTGACTTTTGATCCAATGATCAAAAAGTTAATTCTAACAATTTAATATTTTTAATAATTTTAAAAATATTCTATCTTAGCATAAATAAATAATTTTTTTATAATTTAATCTCTTTATAAGAGAGTTGGATTTTTTATATTTAAGTTGGAATAAAAATTAAATAATAAAACTCTATATTATATATATCATTGTAAATAATATATATATATAATATATATGTATTCGAGCTGTTATCGAGCCGAACACGAGCGAGCTGACCCCAACTCGTGTTCGGCTCATTTATTAAACGAGCTAAAAAAATTGGCTTGTGTTCGATTCGTTTACTAAACGAGCGATTCGATTTCGAGCTTATTTCGAGCCGAACACGAGCTGGATTGCCACCCCTACCCTTGAGTTTAATAGGTGGTTGGAAAAATAGTAAAATCTAACGGGTGAAAATGATCAAAGGGGTTGATATAAGGGTAGAAAACTTGATAGCACCAATAACTTTGTACTATTAATAGTATAGTAGTCGAGCCCCTCTCTCTCTCTCTCTCTCTCTATATATATATATATATATATATATTAGAGTTTATATACTTTCAAAAGAATAAGTCCAATTATATTTGTAAATTTCTATCATTGGATTTGTATTGGGATCCGTGCTATTGTACTCTCTCTTTCTCTTTTTTTTAGTTGATTTATAATAGCATAAATTTCAATACAAATCTAATGACAAAAAATTCGCAAGTATGATTGGACTTGTGCGGATAAGATTATAGTGATCCCTTAGAATTTATATTATTTCACGAATAACCCACTAAACCCTAGGGGACCACTATAATCATAACAACATATTTTTTCATTCAAGAATCAAAAAAATTATAATAATAAAATTTTAATACTATCAATAATATAATAGCCTAATTCATTAACTTTGTGGTTTTCATGTCTCACAAGTGCTACCGGAAAGAAGAAAGTCCAGATCTTGTTATTAATGGCCAATGATTAACATGAACTAGAATATTGTGGCAATAGCTTAAAGTTTGTTTTGTCCTTTAGGATGTTTTGGTAAACTGGTTTTCTATGCATTTATTTCTCTATTTTAATTTTCATTGTGGTGTTGATGTTATTTGAATTATTTTTATCTGTTCTTTTGACTTTGTTCAAGATGCTGCTTTGTATTACTGCATTCTGTAAGTTATGTGCTTGGTAACATCATTGGTTGACATGTTTGATGAGTAGTGCCAAGGAAATGTGAGGCTTCCCAAAAAGAGATGAATTTGTGTGTAAAAAATGGGTGATTCTACATTCAATTGAATTCTCTTTCTCTAGGATAGTATCCTTAGTTCTTATATATATATATATTATATATATATATATATATATATATATATATTCAGTTTTTTATATATATAATGCTCCTTAGATACTTTATATACATATATAATTTTTTTTTTATTTAGTAAAGAATGCTATAAGTTCAAAATTTATGGCTTTGTTTTGGCTTTTTAAGTATTTGATTGTTAAAAAAATCAAATATGCTAACTATGTTAAATTTTATTTATTTGGCTTTAAGAGTTAATTTAATTATATCGTTTAAATGTTTAATTAGATTATTTGATTTTTTTAAGATAATATGGTGAAAAATATTGTTGAAAAAAAAATACGCATCTAAATCATCTCAAGCTACTTAGCCATTTACAAGATAAAACATATAAATTTGGAAAAAAAAATCCGTGCGCCGAAAGGTTATGGAATTTATGTTACACCAAACAAATATATAATTATTAATCCATGCGTGAAAGGTTATGGAATTGAAATTACACCAAACAAATATACAATTATTACGGAAATAAATTACGAAGATGAAATTCAAACAATATAGAAAAATTATGAAGAGTAAATACAAACTATAAGCAGTAGTTGTGAAGCAAAATTAGTCAGAATACAAAGTCAACCGGACAAGTGATATTTATATTGCGAACATTTTTCGGATGATATGATAATCTAATTACTAGAATTACTCATTTTGAATCTAATGCAGAATCTATCCATCAAATTAACTCATCATCAAGCAATTATGAAATTTCATACCTTATATTATGAATTTGCTAAGGTTTTTAATTAGCAAATTTTTATGTATAAATTTGCCGTTATATTATGTGTAAATTTGTTATTATCTGAAATGTAGGTGTAGTAAATTTATATTTTTCAGTATTCGTAGATTTGGTAACTTAATTGTGGATATAAATTCATATTTTTTAATACTAGTTATGATAAATTTTGGATGTTGTGATTAACTTTATAAATATATAAACATACAAAGTTTTTTGTTTC
Organism: Tillandsia fasciculata; assembly: GCA_029168755.2. NCBI lineage: Eukaryota > Viridiplantae > Streptophyta > Magnoliopsida > Poales > Bromeliaceae > Tillandsia > Tillandsia fasciculata. The sequence goes on along the minus strand of CM054937.1, from coordinate 5,480,793 downwards.
TAATATATCAAAATATTTCTGGTTTATAAGATAAAAAAATAAAATAAAATAAAATATTAAAATATCAAGAAATTTTTATGCTTAAAAGCGTCGAGTTTAAAAGCGTCGAAATATGTTTAAAAATATTGCTAACTATTCTAAAAAGTTTTTTAAATACTAATTTTTTTTTTGTATTTATTAATATTTTTATAATAAATGGATAGAATTTTTTTAAAAAAATAAAAATGTTGCTAACTGTTAAAAATAAATTTTTAGATTTATATTGTTTATTAACGTTATTCTTTTGAAATAAATCTAACATTTTTACTTGGTATGCTCCAATATCTTAAATTAAAAAAAAATTTGTGACAATTTTTTTTTTTAGAAAATTACAGGCAAAAAAAAAAAAAAAAAAAAAAATTTAAATTTAATTGGCCAACTTCTTTAACATTTAAATAGATATTATTATTGTGGTATCATGATTATTTTATTTGTTAACTGTGACAACATTGAGAAAACATGAGATCAAGTTTCTAACAACTCATGAAACACATGATAAACTCCTTGGCATATCATGCGTTGGTGCATGAAAAAAAAAAGAAAAGAAAAGTATTACCTGCACCCAGTGCACCACGTCAACCACCATGGCATTATTATTATTATTATTACTACTATTATTATTTTTATTTCAAATTGTCCCCATAAAAATATGAAATAAAGTAAATACTCGTACAAATTAAGTATTTGCATGCTCATTTCGAAAATCTCAATATATTTACATGTTTAAAGTATGTCCCGTTTTGGCCTTGATTAGATATATTAATATTTTATTTAAAATATTCTTTTCGTTTATTCAAAAAAAAAAATATGCAATATTTAGTAAATAAAAAATATAATCAAATATTTTAAAATACTTACTATATTTGACATATAAATTATTTTCTTTAGAATTAAATAAATCAATAGATAAAATATACTATATTAGCAAATTATAGACACCGTGACTTTTTAAAATATAAAAATCAAACTGCTAACATGCAATGACAAAAGAAAATATTTATACCAAATCAATTATCCTGAACACTTTATTTCGACGCCCAAATATGACCTTAAATAAATCTAAACAAAAACTTTAGGTGCTCACTACAAAAAATTATTTACATCTTATAACACATAACATGAATATAACACTTCAATAATCAGATCAGAGTACCCACCTCGACCAGATCGAACTTGCGACTCATCCGATGCTATTACGTAGTTGTCCGGACCTAAACAAGGACCACCTACGGTTAGTACCTCAAAAATAGTAACCGGCGATTTAGTGACCCTCACCATTTCGTGAAAAGTTCCCTAGTTCTAATTAGCTGGAACGATAAATTTTGATCCCCAAACCGTCACATTGATTAATTTTTTGATCTAAAACATGACCCAAACGATTTTATTGTTGTTCGAACCAAAAGAAACAGTACTCAAGTCCGACCTACTAAGATTGTACTGTCCGAGGATCCTACATGTGCAATTTGCACCAAAAAGTTCGGGATATATATAAGTGTACACTCCGTGTACATCTTACACCCACTCCATTCTGGAATGAGGTGAATTTCACTCGTCCTATCAATGAAACAGTGAGGAAATACTCATCTCAAGATGGAGTGGGTGTAGAATGTACACTCCATTTGGGATGTACAGGTAGCACTCCTCAAAAATTCGAGTCTATCAAGGAAAAAAAAAAAAAAAAAAAAAACCTCATACATCTGATTCCGGGAGTTGGAATCAGTCAAACGCCGATTCTGGACAGCACAGAATGTCTCGGGAGACGTGCCGTTGTCCAAGGATCAGTTCGGAGTCGAAAACCTACAACCGGATTAACAGGAGCCACAACCGGCGAAAATCCATCCGAATTTAAAACATTTAATGCAGCGATAACCAGCAATTAAAATAACTTAAATGAACGAGGAGGGTTCCGGGGATATATACCGCGATTGAAAAACGGAGAAACGGAGACCGCCGAGATATCCGACACGCAAAACAGTGCGCCGCTGTCCCGGAGGTGTTAACCGGACAGCAACCGCGTTGACCGATCTCTCCGATGACAAAAATCGTAATCCGCGCCGCTCCGGTAGGATAAAAATGCAACGAAGGTCGCGATGAAAAACGACGAAAACGGACCTGCCCCGTGCCGTTAGCGGAGAGGGAAGGAATTCCGTCAAGCTGGCTCGGCCAGGCAGGGGCGGCGCGCAGGCAGGGTGCGGTAGCGCACAGTGGCGCTGGCGCGGCAGCACGCAAGGCACGCGGCTTCCGAGCGTGGGCTGGGTTCGGACTCGGGATCGGCTGCAGGGGCGGCGGCAGGGACCATTGGGCGCCCGGAATCCGGCAGGGAGGCTCCGATCAGTACTCCGAGGCTCCGACGATGGCGGCGGCGATGTACGGACGAGAGGAGAGGGAAGGGGGTGGGGGGTTGCGGTTTCCGAGAACAGTGATATTATTTGGAGATCAAGTACAGCCTAAACCCCTCTTAGTCAACAAATTTGAAGACGACCCATACGTCCCTAAGCCATTTTCCACAAGCCAAAAATTTTAAATTTCAAAATTTCAAACTTTGATTTTAAATCCACGAAAAACATGCCCAACCACCACATCAATTTTACAAGGTTGATATCGCCCGATTGCGCGACTTTTGTCGAAAATACTGAAAACGGATTTTTCGGTCCGATTAATTCGTAAAAATCGTATTTCCAGAAGATCCAGTCATCGGATTAGGAATCCGATCACACCACTATTCTCAGCTCGACGACGTGTCGAAGTGACAATTTTCTTTTTCGAAGATCGCACCAAATTCAAAATTTGATAAATTTACAGATAAAATTTGATTCTAGTTTTTCACGTTTTTTGGTGCAACCAGCATAGTAAAAATCAAAACGGACTTGACCACTCTCTTCAGCAAAGATTCACTAATAAACCAGTAGAGAAATTTTTAATAAATTAATCCTCTTTATGCTGAAAATAACACCCTCTTTAAATTTCAATAGTCCAACCTCATGTTATACTCAAAATTTGAAATTTAAAGTATAATTATTACATCACTTGCTCCTTATAAAAAGTTTCGTCCTCAAAATTTAAATAAAAGCCTCTAAAAACAAATCAGGAAAATACTCTCTCATTACCGACTCTAACTCCCACGTAACCTCACGCTCCTCGTGGTTGTTCGATTGCACCTTTACATAGGAGATAGAGCGATTCCGAAGTTGCTTGTCCTTGCGTGCCAAAATCCGCATCAGAGTCTCGTCGAAACTCAAATCCTCCCGAAGCTCGATCATCGAAGGGCTGATAACGTGGGAGGGATCTGAGATGTACTTTCGAAGCATCGACACATGAAAGACGTTGTGCACCCGGTCAAGACTCGGTGGTAGAGCCATAAACCACACGACTAATCCATTCCAAGATCTCAAACGACCTAATGAACTACGGGCTCAATTTGCCCCGCAAACCGAACCACTTGATCCCCTTAGTTGGTGACACTTTGAGCAGAACATGCTCACCGACCTAAAACTCTAGGTCACGTTGTCGCCGATCTGCGTAGTTTTTCTGACGACTCTGAGTAGTAAGAAGTCGTTGCCTTGCAATGCGAATTTTCCCCTCGGTTTCCTCCACCAATCAGGACCAATAAACTTCCGTTCGCCCAGATCGTCCAAGTAGATAGGAGATCTACACCGACGCCCGTATAGAGCCTCGTACGGCACCATTTGAATACTCGTCTGGTAACTATTATTATAAGCAAACTCCACCAAAGGCAAGTAACGATACCACTCGTCACCATAATCAAGGACGCAAGCTTGGAGCATATCCTCAAGAGTTTAGATCACCCGCTCCAACTGTCTGTCACTCTGAGAGTGGAAAACGGTGTTGAAATTTAGCTTCGTTTCTAGAGCATGCTATAAACTGTGCCAAAACTGGGACACGAACCGTGTATCCCTATCGAAAGTGGTTGACTGAGCCATATTGGTGGAGCGTGGTGCGGCCATTACCCGCGCTCGACGAGAGGCCTCCAACCGTAACAGGGACAAGAAGCGGTCACATCCACATTCTGGAGGTGGTCAATCTAGCAGCAACAAACTGCCAAAACATCCTTGTTCTCAGTTAGGATCGGGAGGTCAGTGGCAGGGAGATCGACCTTGTGTTATCTACGGTGGAGCTCATATGGTGACAGCATGCTCTCAGCATCGTGATCACTACTTCAGGTGCGGTAAAGAGGGGCACTTCAGATCAAACCGCCCTTTCAATTCTGGTTCAGTATTGTCGACGGCTTCCACTCCTGCTGTCACGCCCCGGGGTCGAAACTGCGACCCGGGCTCGCCAACAGATCCGCCGCCCATACCGTGAACCCCGGATAGACGAAGCGTCCAACCTGCAAGAAAATGTACTACAGCTAAACAGATATCAGAGCTATAAAGAAAACTACTGTAAAACAAAAATCCAATCACTGTACAACTGGAAATAAAGATACAATATCCATCTCCCAAATACGATTATAAACAAAATCCTCTGATACAGAAACTCAGAACTCAACAGGGAGATAAACAGAAATGATACATCAGTGTATAGGCTCTCAGTACAAGTCAGATCCTCACAATACAATAATCTCTCAAAAGTGGAAATAAAACTAATCTACTGACTGTACTACAAATCTCCAAAAAGGGGGTACCGCTATACTCCAAAGACGGGTAGGGAACTAGCTCGCGACTCCCTCGCCTCGGTCTGAAGGATCAGCAACTGGAACAACAGGAACTTGAGAAGGGGTCCTTGGGGAAAAAAAATACACCACAGCGGGTGTGAGAACTACATCCCACAGTAGTTCTCAGTGGGTACCGCCACCAAGCCCGACGATCTGCCCACTAAGTCTACTAGAGGCATAAAGTAACAAATACAGTGCTGAAAGGAAAGGAACTGGAAAATAACTCTACAGCTACTATGCCTATCTAAATGCTCAAGAAGTGGAACAGATGGAAACATGATGCATCTACTAACTCTCAAATACAGTCACCCAATCTACACTGACTGCCACATAGGGTCCAGTCAAACCTGCGCCCACCTACTGCCGCACATCCACAAGAGGACGGGTCTACCGTAGGGTGTCCGTGACTGCCAAAACTGGCCCAGCCAGAGGGACTGCGTCGACAAGTCGCGATAGCAAAGTAACAGGCCCAACTCCGGAGTGGCACTCGAGGGGCGCGACCCCACCGAGGAAAGTATCAGCGCATCTCTGTCGAGCTCAATATGGCTCATGCAGGCTATAGTCCAAATCCACGATCAACAAGATCGACAATAACCAACATCACATCTCTAACTCACTAGCTGGAAATATCCAACAGCTAAGACTGTCGTCAACCCAACGGCTCCCACAACAGAACACCAAACTCACAAATAACACAGAAAGGACCGACACCATAAGGGTTCGAAAATCCCGATAGGTCGGTGCCTAGAACCCTAATCAAACAAGAACGGACTCCAGGCTCCGCCTATCGAAGTTCCCGACCCCCTTACAGTTCGGGAACACGACAACCTTGGTACGACATGCGGAAGACACCAACCAGGGTCCGAAAGTTCCGGGAGACTAACACCTACAACCCTATCAAACAAGAACAGGTTCCAGGCACGACCCCCGTAGCTTTCGTCCCGAAAAAGGGATGGCCCCTAGAACCCAGATCACCCAAACTCTCTCGGGTGAGGAAGTTGTAATAAAAAGATGACAGTTATTACTGAAAACTATTTTAATCTGAGAAATCCAATTTATTAGATTTTTAGTTCTTTTAAGAAAATCCGTTTAAATAAGTTTTATTTTCCAAACCCCGAAGGGCTATTGCCTTCACCCAAATCAAACAAGAACAGGCTCCGGCAACCCCTCGAAATTTGGAAGGAAAATATTAGTTTACAGGAAAACATTAGTTTACAGGGAATCACCCCTTTGGGGTGCGTTTTCGGGCACCCGAAACATTCGGGCCCCCGAAACATTCGGGCCCCGAAAAACGCACCCAGAACGCCTCTCCGCGCAGCGCCCGGATCAGCCCCCGCGCGACGTGTGTCCTGAACACAGGACAACGGGGCGGGGTGGGTCGGCGCCCTCCAATGGCGGGACGCCACGTGGCGCCCCCCGCGTGGGTGCCATACCGCCCGCACCTGCCCCGCCAATCAGCATGCGCCACGTGGCCCTCCGGCGCTCGCTGCACCCGGCGCACGCGCCAGGTCCATGGACCGCACATCCGCAGCGCCGCGTGGACCGAGCCGCGTGAGCCGACCAATCCAGAGCTGCCACGTGGCTCTGCCCTGGTCCACGGCTCCCCGCGCGTGCTCCCATGGACCGCGCGCGCGTGAGCCGGCCAATCCCGGCCTGCCACGTGTCCTCTCTTCGGTCCACAGCTCCCCCATGCACCAAAACATGCAGAAAACTTCTGTGGGTCCCTTTTTTGGCATCCGGACTCCGAAAAATACAAGCAAGTAGCCGATTTTCAACGTTTTTCCGCGCTAAATTCAAATCCAGCATCGGATTAGCCTGAAACCCTTTCTAAAATTCGGCAAAAAGCAGCCGGAAGGCAGGCTCAATCTAGAAGCCTCACAGAGTCCGTCCAACGCGTCCATTTGACGCGTTGTGGGTACGACACACCAATAATAGGTGTTCCACAACAAGGATCATGGGGAAAAGCTGCATGGGGATCGGGGCCACTAAAGATACATGCATACATTCATTTTTATTCAGTATTGCATTATAGATTTAGTAGTGGTAGTTTTCCTTATCAGCAGATTATTTCAGCATACCATTTTACTTCCTTTCTTGCCTCTGGTAGACTTAGTGGGTATGTCGGAGTTTGAGGATTTATCCACTGAGAGCTACTGATTTTACTAGTAGTTCTCCCACCCGTTGTTGCTCTCCCCTCTTTTCTTTGTTTTGCAGAGTCTTCTGCGGGAGCTGCTGATCCTTCAGCGGCTGATCGAAGTAAGGAGATCGCTGAGTAGATAGATCTCTTGCGAGGCTGAGAGTTTGGTTAGACTTTTGTTGTACCCCTTTTACTCAGACTGATATACTTATTTCTTTTGGGTCTGATTTTAGCCAGCTGGTTGTATTATTTTTGTAAGCTTAGAGATTTTATTGTATTTATTACAATTTTATCACACTTTCAATTTCAGTTTCAGTTTCAGTTTCAGTCTGAGATGTTATAGTTTTTAGTTTCAGCTCTATACTTATGCTCTTTTATTGTTTATCTTATATCTGAGCAGGTTTTTAAAGTTTCGTGTACGCGAAAAATTTTCTGTACACGGCAGATCTGTAGACGAGTCCGGGTTTTGGCTTATCCCTGGGGCGTGACATATCGACGATACTATGGGCTTGAATTGAAAGTGGGAATCATAATAAGTTATTTCTATTGGTAGTGTTTGGAATAAGGAATTAGCATTTTCATTTTCATTTCGAGGTGATTCCGAAATAATAGAGAATTTATTTTTTCACTTATCATTATTTGAATTGAAATATAAGCATATAAATTTATTAGATTATATCATAATTACAATTTTGAATTTGAAATATAAATTTAAAATTTAATTTTAAAATTTTAAATTTTAATTTAATAGTTCTAAATTTTAATTTTGACTTTAACCTTAAATTGGAGATTTTAAGTTCAAATTGTAAGTTCAAATTTAGATTCAATTTTAATTACAAATTTGGATAATAAATTTAAATCTTTTTAATTTTAATTTGAATATGATTACCATTTTGATTTTTTTTATGAACCAAACAAATTTTTGATTTCGACTCATTTTCATACCTATTCGAATTTCTCTTCTGGACTAAAAGTATTATTATAATCTATTTAGTTTAGAATTTGTAATATCATGGTAATTTTTTATATTGAAAATATTTAAATCATTACCGTTGCTAAACTATTAAATTATTATTGGATAGAAAATATTTTTATTTTCATTCTTGATAGGAATCATTAATAAAAATTTAGTAATAAAAAATATATTAGTTCTTAATTCTTAATCAGTAGTGCTAGTGATACACCCCTGTTAGGGGTGTATATCCTACACCCCTAACAGGGACGGCTGGGATTGAAACTAAAAATCCCAGCCGGTATTCTCACACCCTCTTCCCTTCTATCTCTCTCTCTCTCTCTCTCTCTCTCTCTCTCTCTCTCTCTAAAACGCCTCTCTCCACCTCTCTCCACTCCCTCCGCCAAAATCGCCCCCCACTCTCTCGCGCTCCGTCTCCAGTGGTCTCTCTCCGCCAAAACCGCCCCCCTCTCTCTCGCGCTCCCTCTCCAGTGCTCTCTCGCGCTCGCTCTCTCGCTTGCTAGGGCTCTCGAACTCGGTCTCGCCTGCTAGCCCTCTCGAACACCATCCGAGGACTTCTCAAGCAGGGCTTTCTCCCCTCCGTCGGTGTAGGGTTTCTTTCACTCGCATTTCGCAGCACCCGAGCACCGCTCTCTCTCTCGACCTTGAAAATAAAGATTATTTACAGGTACATTCAATCCCATAAATCCCTGTTATGTCTGCTGCTATATAGCTCTCCATTCCAAATTCATATAGATGTGTTAAGCACAGTTATATATGTTCCATCGACAGCTATCGATGGGTTTTGTACAAATTCAAGTTGCCACCCAATTAGACCATTTCTTTTGTAGAGAGAAAAGTGTACCGGTACAAAGGGGGAACACAAGCCCTGTACCGGTACCTATGGTTGTGTACCGGTACACACTGGCTACACAAGAGTGTTCAGAAGTTTCACAAGAGTGTAAAACTATTGTGAATTGTGGTTAGCTTATGATATGAAGATAATTTCATACTTCCATTTTTCATTCCATACCTCACCAAACCTTGAACAATGGATTTTGCAATTTTAACCTAAGTTTCATACAAAACTGATCCTCCAGCTTATTATAATGATTGTGCAATCCATCCAATGTTTCGGCATTTAGATTAGCATATGTTAGGTTACAGAACTAAGAAAACAGCCTAAAGTATCAACTTCTATATATAGATTGCCCATATCTCTCAAAGGCTGAAAATATACAAGCACAGAAAAGCAACAATTTCCACTGAGAATAACACATCCAACATGCTTAAAGACATACCTGCTTCACAATTGGAGAGAAATTTCCTCATAGAATCAATTAGTAGGCGACAAGACAAAGCCTTACCATCATTAAGTTGAAGAATCTGAACAATAAAATTAACATGTTACTATCTGGCATCCAAGTCTTGTTGCTTATAGAGTTTCATCACCATTACACAGAATAGACAAGCAGACAAATTATGCAACCTATATCAGCAAAGTTATGACAAAGCTAACAGGAACCAAACATTCAGAATGCCATTGTTGTTCAGGTCATCGTCTTTGTCATGTAATGGAGCAGAAAGGAATTTAATATACCAGAATCAGTAATAAAGTATAATGCAAGATAGTATGCTTTTGTTATAATGTTTGATTCAGTATTTAAAAAAAAAAGAATTGAAAACAAAATTCACATGGTAGTAGGCTTCTGTTAGACTTTATAATGCAGCAATTAAAGAAATGTAGAGATGTTTGACTAGTCCATATTGCTTTGAATAGTCCATAAATTCATGATGTACTAAGATATGATTTTATCAATACAAACTGATATGGTTATTATAATGCAGCTGAAGATATGGTTTCTACCAGAGCTATGTCATCGAGCAGAGTGGCCAAGGAGGCCAGCACTAGTAGTCATGTTAGGAGAAAGAGCCCAACGAAGACTCAATTGGTTTGTGGAAGATGTTTTCCAAAACATCTATACAATACGATGAATGTACAAGAGTCTCCCAAGACTGAGGCCAACTATACCACTGCTGGCCCAGCACTAAGGGAAGTTATCTCTACTGAACAAATGGCACTCTTGAGAACAACGCCATTTGCTTCATATATTGATCTTCCACCTCTAAAGCAAGACCTTGTATTAGTGGATACTCTCCTAAGTTTTTGGGATGAGGAGAACAGAGGTGTTAGAATCGGAGATACTTTCATTCCCCTGATTCCAGATGAAATAGCTGTCTTGGTTGGGTTACCGACGCAGGGGGAGCCGATAGAATGGTCAAAAAAGAGTATAAATTCTAATATATTTGATAGATACTTTAATGGCGAGTATAAGCACGCCGATAGAAGAAAACTTCGTCATATCTTATACACTCTTGCTGGACAGCAGGGTGTGGACGCCGTCACCGATTTTGTCTCCATTTTCGTATTATATGTTTTTGCGACGGTTCTCTTTCCCACTAGCCACTACAATGTGCCGAAGGCTCTGTATAGATATATAGATGATATACATAGAATAGGCGACTATGCCTGGGGGCATACTGTATATAATTTTCTTGTAAGTTCTATTTCGAAAGCATCCCGTAATGTAAAGCGTCGGAATAGAGGGGACGAAATAAAAGCCGGGTATATTGATGGGTGTACAGTAGCGTTCACGGTGAGTACAATTCTAAATTAGTGTTTGAATATATTTTATATTTAAAATATTTATATGTTCATTCCATTACTTATAAGTCATTATGACTCTGCATGTAGAGCTGGGCGTATGAGCATATAAAGGGTTTGGGTACTTCTGATGGGGATAAAGCTGTCCCACGGATGAGAAAATGGAAAGGTTCAGTAGCATTTAGGAGCTATGATAAGCTTAGGAAAAAATTGTTGTCTTATTCTCCTTCAGAGGTAATAAATTCTTTACGGAATTTTAATTTTATAAATCTCCTTTAAAATAAATATATATATATATATATATATATATATATATATATATATATATATATATATTGCAGGTTATACCCAACTTTACCTATCGTCCTGAAGAAATGTATATATTAAATCGTATGGCACGTGTTTGGCAACAGCCCCAGGTATTGTATAAGTTAAGGATTATATATGTTATGATGTGGTTACTTTACTAATTTCCCTACTTACCGTCTTTGTGTTCTTCTTTATTGATACAGATTCAACCGGCTACTCCTGTCGCTACTACCTCTACAGCTGGGGATTGTAGCAATATCAGAAATTCACTTAATAATTTGGAACAAACTCTTTATGTCCTTGAAGAGCGGATTAAAATCTTGGAAGCAGAGAATCTCAAGTTAAAGGATATAAATAAGAAGCTTCAGGATCAAATTGATAGCGGCTCAGCTGTTGCAGCAGAAGGGGGCGCGACACTCGATGTCGAAAAAGAAAATGTTGAAGATCAGGCTGAAGGTGGGCAGCACACAGCAGAAGGGAAAGGAACTTTCGAACATCCCGTTGATGGTGGTGAGATTAATATAGTGGTGCCCACTGCCGATATTAGAATCGAAGTCCCGTCAAGAATTGAAAGGATTAAAGCCCGTGAAAGGAAACGAAAGGAATTATCTGACGATTTCACGGCCGGGACAAGAGGACGTAAAGCATATTATACTAGAAAGCGCCGCCTTGATTCTAAAGAGCAGGGGTCGAAACAAACAACAGCATCAGATTCTGCTTCCGGGGCCATTGCCGACGTCCTTATGGTATTATTGTAATATGTTTGGTGTATTGAAGCTTAACAAATTTATAAAGTATGACAGTTGCATAATTATTTTTAATGATAACAGGCATTAAAAAAAGAGTATGATGATCCAGAAGGTGGAGTTTCATCCATCAATGTTCCGGATGAACCCTCTCTGGATAGCTCACCCGGTTTCGTTATTGAGTCTCGTCGCGAATATCCGGGTCGAGATAAGATTCCTAAAGAGGATGATTTTGCAATCAACTTTTTTATAGCACAACCAATAACTAAGTTAGTCCACCATATCATATATTCTTTTAATTGTTATATATGTCTATTTCCATTAGTACATTACTTAGCATAATATTTCTAATTCTTTTTGATAGGGGAGCTATATGGGAAGATAGCACCAAAGGATCGGATTCGCCTTCTATTAGTGGCGAAATCCTCCGACACTTCTTATTTGGAGGGCCGACCCGCGATGAGGTTCGTGCTGTGAAAACGAGAAAAATACAGTTAAATCTTGTAATATATATATATATATTACAATATATATATATATATATATATATATATATATATATATATATATATATATATATATATATATATATATATATATATATATATGTGTGTGTGTGTGTGTGTGTGTGTGTGTGTGTGTGTGTGTGTGTTTATGTGTGTGTGTGTTTTAACATAATTTCTTGTTGTTTTCTAATATAGGTGATAAATGTATATTTTCATATTCTTAATACGAAGAATATGAAGGGTGTACAGAAATTTAGGCATCCTGCTCTTTTTTGTCGAACTGAAGTTTCGGTGAGTTTCATATTTGTTTCAGTATTATATTAATTTTATAAAGTTACATTTATATTTATATAATCTTAATGAAACCAGGAATTATCCCAGAGTGTCTTTTTAAGATGAAATTTAGCTTTTTTGTATATATATGACATCACATTTTACAATTTAGTATATACTCAATCTCACAATTTACAGCTCTTATATTGTGACTTTAAAATCTGATTCCTGTTCTATTGCACAATTAAAATGCTGAAACATAAAAGCATTGGAACTGGTAATAACAGTAGTTATTAAATATTTATTACCTTTTGTTTATTTACTTATGTTGCATTATTCACCGTAATTTCATTCATTCAACCCTGTTGTCGTGATAAGCATTTAGCAAAACCAAGATTGGAAGGATTTCATTATTACATTGATGTTTTAACTATATTCCCTTTTATGTCCAGATGCACATACTTAACAAGATGGCAGGAATAGGGCCGGACCAGGCCATCACAGCTGATTTCATCCAGAATGTTGCCTATGAATCGGCTTCCGTACGGCACTTTTTGGAAATAATAACTCCGGAAAGTATTAGCTGTAATAGATTTATAATTATTCCTGTAAATAGTAATTGGCATTGGCATTTGCTTGTTATTGATTTGAAGGAATCCCATTTTGAGAGTTGGAATTCTTTGTGGAGTCATCGTGTGGCAAAGGATGCGGCAAACGTATTGGTATGTATATTACTTTTATATTTATTACATTGATATATGAATAGAAGATAGACTTCACTATTTCTCTTATGCAGGCGAGGTGGTTTGCAGCCTATCTTGAGTTTTTCTTTGAACAACGCATCCGCCACCCAAATGTCATCTGTCAGCTTGATTGTCAGCAACAAGGTTCGACTGAGGTTGATTGTGGCATGTACACATGCCTATTTGCTGAAAGAATTGTAAGAGGCGGCTCTCCCGATCTTTTGGTTTATCAAAAATATCCCCCGTATTTCCGGGCCCACATGGTGAGCCAAATCTTACGAGATCCCTCTTGCGTGACTTCTAGTTCGATGCATACAAGTCTTCCGTCAAGATAATTATGTACAATAAATACTTTGGTTTAATTTATATGTTGACTTGTATTAATATGTTGTATATTCGATGATTATTGTATGGAGTCATATATACGATTCATTGTATTCCATTTTTGTTCAGTTTGATTTTAGTTTAATGTTGAGTTGTATTGATTCGTTGTAGAGCAGATGAATGTAGAGCAGATGAATATTGTATGAATTCTCTGTATCCCTGTTTTTATCAGTTTCAGTTTGTTATTGTATTGTATCAATTTGTTGTAATTTTTATGAATATTGTATTGATTCCTTTTATTTATTCATTGTATCTTAGTTATGATTGGTTTTTGTTTTATGGTGAGTTGTGTAGTCATTCGCTGCAAATGTGATTATTTATTGCTGATTACCTAAATACTTTAATTTTATCCTATATTTTACATTTTCTAAATTAATTTTATATTAAATATAAATATTTTATTAAATTATAATTGTTTCAAAATTTGGTATTTATAAATTTTAATCTATATACAATTCTTTTATATAATTGTAAAGACAAATTTTACTGAGGTCCTCAATACTATTGTACCGTTAGTGAGGAATCCAAGTGTGTGGTGTTTCTGGTTTTGAGGACCAGAAATTTGTACAGGTACACATTGTTCAACTTTTGGGTTCTGATGAACTTGAATTGGATGCGGATGCGGCATTCAGTACCGGTCCTCATTATTTAGTACCGGTACGTAATATTCAGTACCGGTACACAATCTTCCGTACCGGTACATAATGTTCCGTTCCGGAACATAACGTTCTGTACCGGTACATAATCCTTATTTCCGGTACTAAAAATTTGTACAAACCATGTGCCTCACAAACAGATAGGCTTACCCTTCGGTAGCTCATTATGTACCTGTACTAAATATTGCGTACCGGTACAATTTGATCCGGTACACTTCTAAGTTCCTCAAAACCCGAAAGTATTATTCATGGATTTATCCCTCTGTACCGGTACGCAACCTAGAGTACCGGTACATGAGGGAATCATCCATGAGTACTACTTTCGGTTTTTGAGGAACTTGGGTAAGTACCGGAACCATTTGTACCGGTACGCAATATTAAAGTACCGGTACTATTTGACTATTGCAAGTTTGAACAATGTCGGGTTCTGTGGAACTTATGTACCGGTACAGATTTACCAACCCAAGGGTTAGACTCTCTGTACCGCAACACAATATTTATGTACCGGTACACTTGTTCTTCTCACTCAGTCCCGTTACATGAAACTTCTTTATACAGAATTACATCTCGAATTCAAATCCCGGAATCACAGTGCAGTCATCTTTTCAGATTTACAATTACAATCCTTTACAACATACAAGTTACCATAGTACAGTCATACATCTTACATTTGTACATGTGAATTAACCATATACCAATCACAATCAGCTTGGCTTATGACCCCCTTTTATACACATATTGCCACAATTATTATTACCCTAATGATTTACAGATTAGTTCCCTTTAAATCTATTTACAATTCAATCTAGTCATATTTACATGCATCAATAATTCACTTGAAAAATTTAATTTACATTACCCAAGCATTAACAGCATCAGAAAATAGAAGAACATGGGGAAAAAATAAACACATTTGCAGTTTGATAACCAACCAAGCATAACAACATTTGCAACCCTCCACACCTCCCCCCCCCCTCCCCACTCACTTGTAGTATTTCGTCAACATCATCAATATAAGAAGTAAACACCATATCGGCCAAATGCAGCATCACCTTGCATCAAAGCCCTGTGTTGATTGCCAGCAACCAAAATAGCCTTGAACCGGCTGAATGGAACCGCCATGAAACTCCTCTGTCATCATGCCAATAAAACAGCCATTAGGTTCTTAGTGACATGTGACTGAAACACAATACCAAACCTTACAAACTGTCACATTGCGTGTATGTTAGCAACAGCGATAACCAGATTATATCTAGATTAAAACCTCACGGAAGGCTCCAGAATTGAAACAATTTAAAAACATTAATAATTCTGGAACCATAGCCGTAATCTCCTACATTCACAAATTGTACCACCATGCTTCTCACCCTACTTACGTCATAACAGAAAGGAGAGAAGAAATTCAACAAATGGCAACAATACATCATATTTAGTAGAAGAGAAATAAGGCGAACACAACTACATATGTTAAGGTAAATTGCACTACGGTTCGAACTCTTCGTCACGTATGTAACCCTGCCTAAATATTAATAATAATAATAATAATAATAATAATAATAATAATAATAATAATAATAATAATAATAATAATAATAATATATAGAAGAGAAATAAGGCGAACACAACTACATATGACTATCTACAACAAAATCCCTGTAGCCTTACAAAAGCAGAACATATTCATGTATGTGGTCAGATATTATTGTATCCGTTAAGAAAGAACTAACTAAATCGAAATGAAATGCAAGAACAATATGGCGTACCGGGTCACACAACGTCATGTCTGTCCTCAGCATGATCATCATGTGATGTATGTCCATGTGAAGTACTTGTTCCAGTCGCTCCCGGAACAACATCGTCATGCTTGCAGCCGAGGATATCAAACAGCTTCTTTAATCCATCCTCCATCTTCTTGAACCCTTGTTCGACTATTTTCTTAACTGCTTGTACTTCCCGATGTAATGATTCTACAGTCACTCCCTCATGTGATCCAGTAGCGGCTTGATGTTGCACCTCACGAGGCGGTGCACTTGTAGTCGCATCACTTGCACGACCTTTCGCTTGCCCAAAGGTCTTTAGAGTTCCAATTGACTTGGACAAAGTGATTCTATCAATAGCGCCCAAGCCATAGTCATATTTGTCACATGTGACATCAACTCCGTGATCTTCCAATAGGCTAGTGATGAAGATCGGGTAAGGAAGAAGTGAACGGCTATTGGTTCCCTCAACTACATGCGACATGTGATCCCAAACAAGATAAGGAATATTGACACAAAGTCCAGCTGCACTCTCTGGGTGACCAAGTAAATAAAGAAGAAGTAGACGTTGCCATCTTATCCTTTTAGTCCCCACCGTAGGCAACAGGTTGTAGCAAAGAATCAAAGATAGAATGTGGTATTCCGGCTTTAAATCCTTTGATACCACATATTCCCTGTTGGTCTGTGTACCCGCCTTGCAAATAGCATTAACGACAACATCCCAATGAGTGTTACTCTGAATTTCACCCATAGTATAATAGTTACCATATGTATCAACAGGCAAACCAAGATTCGCACCTATTACCTCTGGAGTTATATCAAACTTGACCCCTCGAACTGAGGTTTCGAATTTGATTATCCCGGTGTCACGATCCTCTACAATTTTATCTCCCATCATGTAAAACTCCCTGATTAACTCGGAACAGAAACCCTTATTTGCTGGAACGCTACCTAGAGCCCCCAAAGGAATTCGTTCTACTAGCCTTTCAAATTCCGGAACTTGTCGACACAATTCATTGAAGTTTATATATCGCTCTCCAAGACATGCTCTATTTTGATATAATCCACGCCTGATTGAATTAATTTTTGTTTCACCTTCTCCATAATTTGCTCGGCTATCTGTTTGAGACCCCTCTCGAATTACCGGTCCACCGGAATTTCTTTGTGTAGAATATTCTCTATCTTTCTTTTTCCTTGAAGGCATCGGTGCCTTTCCCTTCCCTATTACCGATTCTCCCTCATTTTCTGAAGATTGTTCAGATTCCGAGCTTGTTGACACTTCATTCCGTGATCTTTTTGAAGCTTTCTTCTTCCCACTTCCACGACTACTTCCACTCCCAGTGGCCATCAAAACTACAAGTGCCAGTAGCAAAGAGAAGGCCATTCTCCTGTGAAGAACATAATGCACTATGAGTTCATCGAATATGAATATCAGATATTCATATTTTGGGTAATGTATTATCAAAATTAAGTTCTAACTCTTATGAAAATGACATTAATTTGATGCCTATGCCCTTTCAACTACATATGACCAAATTACATTTTAATAGTGACAAGACTGTCTAATGAGTCATTCCAAAATTGAACAAGTGTTCCATCTTGTAGTTGTATTAATGGTCACTTGTAGCAAACATACAACTAGTGACCTGCAAGTTTCTTGTTATAACAGAGGGATCCCTCACAATGAGGGATCCCTCACTGTGCATACAGAGGATCGCTCACAATGAACGATCCTTAAACAAATTTATTAATAGTCTGCATACATAATTTGTCTCTTCCTTAAACAGGCTAAATATACAAACATGTATAAGGATCTGTTCCTTAAACATGAACTCTATTATTATTTCATGCTATATAATTTTCATGCTATATAGTGTGCATACAAAATTCATGCTATATAGTCTGTTACTTAAACATGTATAAATAGTCTGCATACAAAAATATTTTAGGGCGATCTCACAAATTTTTTATTTTGTCTCTTCCTTAAACAGGCTAAATATACAAACATGTATAATTAGTCTGTTCCTTAAACATGAACTCTAATATTATTTTACAGCTTAAACATGATCTCTATTAATATTTGAGAGCTTAAACATGCTTAACTGTGACCGATCTCACACTTATCTCTCTCACTGTGAGGGGATCTCTCACGGTGAGAGAGAGAAAGAGAGAGAGATAGCAGAGAGAGGTAGGCAGCTCACAGTGATAGATGTAGAGAGCGAGAGAGACGGCGACGGCAAAAATATGCTTCCTCTCGGCGATGGCGAAGGCGACGGCGACGGTGATAGGAGATCGGCACTCTGAGGCACTGTGCGGGAGAGGAGCTCGGCAACGTGTGGGACTGTGCTCGGAGCGGAGCTCAGTGCGGGATTGATAAGAAGCTCGGAGCGGAGAGGAGATCGGCAGTGGCTAGCGGAGCTCTGGGCGGTTTCAAAAGATGAAATCACCTTTAATTTTCGAATTTTAAGTAGGTGTAAAATATATAAATATTTTAAAAAATATATATATATGGTCCAATTTAAAATTTACTATGTTTTTAAACATAATATTTCTCTTTTTTTATTTATTAAAATATAATATTAAGAAAATAACAATTTATAACATTTAAAATTTTAAATTTAAATTATTTTTTAAATTTTCAAATTT
This sequence comes from Tillandsia fasciculata, assembly GCA_029168755.2. Classification (NCBI taxonomy): domain Eukaryota; kingdom Viridiplantae; phylum Streptophyta; class Magnoliopsida; order Poales; family Bromeliaceae; genus Tillandsia; species Tillandsia fasciculata. The sequence continues at coordinate 5,462,305 of CM054937.1, read as the reverse complement.
TAAAATTTTGAAATTTAAACATATAAAATTTTCAAATATTAAATTGTGTAGTAAGTTGCTTCTCTAAAACGGGTAATGTCAAAAGGATACTCCAGAACAAATCAATATAACTGTTACAGCACCAAATACAAAATACTCTAGATTAATTAATTTTATATGTTGGAGAACACATTGAGTCAATTGCTGAACATTCATATACAACAAATCAGCGTCTCATAATTACATCTCCAATTCAACTCCCGGAAACACAGTGCAGTCATCTTTTCAGATTTACAATTCCATTCCTTTACAACATACAAGTTACCATAGTACATGTCATACATCTTAGATTTGTACACATCTTGCCACAATTATTATTACCCTAATGATTTACAGATTAGTTCCATTTAAATCTATTTATAATTCAATCTAGTCATATTTACATGCATCAATAATTCCTCTAGTCATATTTACAATTCAATCTGAAGCATCACAAAATATAAGAACAATGGGAAAAAATTAACAGAGTAGCAGTTTCATATCCAACCAAGCATATGTAATAAACAACATTCGCAACCCTCCACACCTTCCCCCCCACCTCTCACTTGTAGTATTTCGTCAACATCATCAATCTAAGAAGTAAAGACCTTATCCGCCAAATGCAGCATCACCTTGCATCAAAGGCCTGTGTTGTTTGGCAGCAACCAAAATCGCCTTGAACTGGCTGAATGGAACCGCCATGAAACTCCTCTGTCAACATGCCAATAAAACAGCCAAATTGTTCTTAGTGACAAGTGACTGAAGCACAATACCATACCTTACAAACTGTCACATGGCGTGAATGTTAGCAACAGCGATAACCAGATTATTTTTAGATTAAAACCTCAAGGAAGGTTCCTGATTTGTTAATTTAAATACAATAATAACTCCTGAACAATAGCCATAATCTCCGCCAAAAACAATTTGTACCACCATGCTTCTCACCCTACTTACGTCATAACAGAAAGGAGAGAAGAAATTGAACAAATGCCAACAATACATGATATTTAGTAGTGTTCTGTACCATACCAACGCGGCTTAAATGGCATTGCCTAATTCAATGTGAATGGTATGATCATTGGGGAGTTACTAAATTTCTTGAATGCTATTATAACTTTCAATACTATTTTAAATATGTTTCCACCAATTTCTCTTTGCCTCTCATTCACAAAAAATCAGCTAACAATCAAATAGCCTAAGCTAGCACTACAATTTTGAAATTTATGACGATAGCCTAAAAGACACAAATGCTATTTTACATACCCTAACCTCATCATGTTCATTTTCAATACAGCTTACTCAACCTCATACGCTCCGCATAAATTACCTGACCAAAATGAGAAACGCAAAACATCAGAAAATAATCCTCGAACAAATTCATAGACAAGCAGATGTGATAAAAATCTTTGCAAATGTAACTCTAAATATATCTTCAATAGTATAAAATGTACCTCATTGTTGATGTTAAATCAGAAGGTCATCTACATTCTAAAATGTCATTGCACATTATTTGGTATAACTCATATCCCATTTTCAAAATCCAACAGTCTTTTATTCATAACATTCCAAGTTTAGCCATATTACTGAATTATATAATAATATTGATATTAAAACCCATTCACTCCACAAGAAATGCCTAATCAGATTGAACAACAATCTTCCTCCACGGGCTATTACTTTGACTAATAATATAACCCAATCGGTTAAGAAACAACAAACTAAATCGAAATGAAAAGCAAGAACAAGGTGGCGTACCGGGTCACACATCGTCATGTTTGTCCTCAGCATCATCATCATGTGATGTATGTCCATGTGAAGTACCTGTTCCAGTCACTCCCGGAACTACATCATCATGCTTGCAGCCGAGGATCTCAAACAACTTGTGTAATCCATCCTCAAGCTTCTTGAATCTTTGTTCCATATATTTCTGAACTCCTTGTACCTCCCGATGTAATGATTGTACAGTAACTCCCTCATCTGATCCAGTAGTTGCTTGATCTTGCACCGGACGAGGCGGTGCACTTGGTGTCGCATCACTTGCACGACCTTTCACTTGCCCAAAGGTCCTTAGAGTTCCAATTGACTTGGCCAAAGTTATTCTATCAATAGAGCCTAAGCCATAGTCATATTTGTCACATGTGACATCAACTCCGTGATCTTCCAACAGGCTAGTGATGAAGATCGGGTAAGGAAGAACTGAATGCCTATCTTTTGCCTCAATTACATATGCCATGTTTTCCCACATAAGATAAGGAATATTGACACACACTCCCGCTGCCCTCTCTGGGTGACCAAGAAAATAAAGAAGAAGTAGACGATGCCAACGTATCCTTTTAGTCGCCACCGTAGGCATCAAGTTGTAGCAAAGAATCAAAGACAGAATGTGGTATTCCGGCTTTAAATCCTTTGATTCAATATAGTCCCTGTTGGTCTCTGTACCCGACTTGCAAATAGCATTGACAACGACATCCCAATGAGTGTCACTCACAAAATCACCCCAAGTATAATGCACACCAGATTTATCAACAGGCAAACCAATATATGCACCTATTAGCTCAGGACTTATAAGCAACTTGACCCCTCGAACTGAGGTTTCGAATTGTATTCTCCCGGTGACATGATCCTCTACACTTTTATCTCCCATCATGTAAAACTCTCTGATTAACTCGGAACAAAAACCCTTATTTGCTGGAACTCTACCTAGAGCCCCCAAAGGAATTCGTTCTAGCAGCCTCTCAAATTCCGGAACTTGTCGACACAAATCATTGAAGTTTATATTTCGCTCTCCAAGACATGCTCTATTTTGAAATAATCGACGGCGTTGTGCAGTAATTTGTGGTTCACCTTCTCCATAACTTGCTCGGCGACCTGATTGAGAACCCTCACGAATAACAGGTCCACCGCTAATTCTTTTTGGATAATATTTCCTATCTTTCGGTTTCCTTGAAGGCATCGGTGCCTTTCCTTTCCCTATTACCCATTCTGCCTCATTTTCTGATGAATCTTCAGATTCAGAGCTTGTTGAAACATCATTCCAAGCTCTTTTAGAATATTTACTCTTCCCACTTCCGCGTCTACTTCCACTCCCAGTGGCCATCAATACCACAAGTACCAGTAGCAAAGAGAAAGCCATTCTCCTATGAAGAACATAATGCACTATAAAAGGTTCTGTTTCGAATGGCACACATATACAAGTTTTGAATAGCTATAGTAAAGTTACGACCATTCATATATACAAGATGGACCGATTTACATTTTAATTGTGACAATATTGTCTAAGGAGTCATTCCAAATTTGAACAAGTGTTCCATCTTGTAGGTGTATTAAGGGTCACTAGTATCAAACACACAACTAGTGTCATGCAAGTGTACTCTGATAATAGATGTATCCCTCACAATGTGGGATCCCTCACTGTGCCAACCTAGCGTCCCTCACTGTTCCCTTTTATATATATGACTGTGCATAATTCCTATAAGTTTGTCCCTTATAGCATATATATGACATTTCCATTCCAGCGTATATTTTAGAGCTCCAAACAACTGAATCTATTAATAGTCTGCATACATAATGATAGTCTGCAATGAACGATCCTTAACCAAATTTATTAATAGTCTGTATACATATTCTATAACAATATAGTCTGTTCCTTAATTATGTATAATTAGTAATGATACCAAAAAATTTCCTGAGCGATCTCACTGTCAGGGGATCGCTCACAATGAACTCTATTAATATTTTAGACCTCCAAAGAGGTGATTTACCGGTGTAGTTTTGACATAAGGCTTAGTTTTTATGTATCAAACACACAACTAGTGTCATGCAAGTGTGATAACCCACTGGTATGGGGCCTCATTCTTGTGCAGGGAGCATCCTAAGGGCCTAATTAAACCTCTGCTATGGGTCTAGGGCTCAGACAACCCATGGTTTAGAGAACCTCACCTTGGCCGGATTTGTTGAAGATGGAAGAAGCCGGTTTCCACTTCTTCTTCTTCGCGCGGCCACAGCGAGGTCCCAGGTTGCTTCACCGACACAGAGGAATCTCCAGAGCACTCCAACTCCAAGCGTGGAAGAGTTTGGCCCAACCTTCTCTTTTCTCTCTCTCTCCCGAGTTCACAAGAAATGGATTTTTGAATCCTCGCCTACCAGCACTCGGGCGGGGTAAATATGGGGAACTAACAGGGGAGTGGTTGCCTCGCTTTACCCCCACGACCCCTCGCTGTGTCCCATTGTAGTCCAAGAGGCACTATACTTGTTGCAAATGAATTTTTTCATTGTTTTGCAAAAAGACCCTTGTACATTCAACTCTGAACCCCTTGGTCCCTTCAGTGAGCAACTATTGCATCCACAACCCTTGCATTTAAGACTCTTAAAATTTGATACATACAATATCAACTTTAATCCACAACTTTTATGTGTCCCTAAAACCTAAAAAAAGTGTCACTAGCAAAATTACCGACACTTATTATAGTGTTGCTATATGTGCAGTCGTTAGGGTATATAGCGACACATTATTAAGTGCTGGTATATCCCAAAAAAAGTGATGCAACTTAGCAACACTTCTTTTAACTGCGAAGTAACACACTTAGGTTTCCCAAAATTGAACTAAAATAAAGTGATATTTTTTTTACTTTTTTACACTTTATAAGTGTCCCATTATCATTTAAAATAATAAAATTATATTTAAACATTTAGTGTTAAATTTTAGTTAAACTATTCACATTTATATTATATCGATAATACTAAAAAAAACAATCAACAACGTTTTAAAAATATTCATTTAATGATAAATCCACAAAATAATATCCATACATCAAACCAATAATATCCGCTCACATGTTATAATACCCCAGATCAAATTTGAAGACAAATCGGCCAGTAATAACATTGATCCGGCCATAGAAAATGTATAATGTGTATTCCAGAACAGCCATTATCTCTTTTATAAGGTGTTTATAAGGTAACTGGGAGAAGCAGGCAAAGTAACAAACCACATTAATACTTAGGAGCTTACTATATATTTTTTAATTACATGGGGAAAATTGTTAATTGCTTCTGCATTACAAAAATACATAATTAAACAAAAAAAAAAAAAAAAAAAAAAAAAAAAATTTCCCTCGCGTGAACTTTGGTTTCAACATGTATCTCCTTGCTTTCATCTATACGACAATCGACGCGATGAATCCTTCTAGATAAATGCCGCTTTGCAGCCTGCAGCATGGAAATCAAATATTAAATATGAAGGAAAATGAAGGCAACTAAGCAGAAAAAACAAAAAAAAAATATTAGAACCCATGATTTATATTTAACATTACTTTACAATGCTGTTTTGTCATCATCAAGCATCTAAGCACAAATTTGTATATGTCTTCAGAAGCCTAATGTTATTTGTTACTAACAGTCTAAAATAAGAACACTTTGGAAAGTTTATAGTCTAAAACTAGTCGAGCAAGGACCATTGAGTAAAGTTTCCTTTACAATCTTTGCATCTTAAACCTAAAAAGACAATTTCATTTTATAACTTAATAAAACCGGATATCACACGATGTAATTTACTAAAAAAAAACGCATACTTTAACTGCAGCGGAGCTGATGATCTAATGTAATAATTGGTTAAAGTTGCTAACTCAAGACCATCATCCAAACTATTTTGAGAAGCCTTCTCCATTTCTAATGATTATGTCTGCCAAAAGAAAAACAGCATAATGACATTTCAAATTTGTATCGCACACCTCCTGGGTGACAATTTTTCAGGTCCATCAGGAAGTGGGATGTCGGGACGCTCTAGTGAGACTATCGCGATTGAACTGTTCCCCTTAGGATATGACTTTTTGGGTTTGTATTATGATAGCGTTATTTTCAGTACCTAGTTGTTGAGGAATTGTAACTTTAAATGGAATAGTTTTCATTTCAGTTATTAAAACACGTTGTCTGTACTTGAACTCTGAATGTATATTGTTATACTCGCCTACCTGTGCATGTATAGGAGAGTCTCTGTCCGCTTGGATAGACAATCCTCTATGGATGTGGCGGTCTGTTACGCCTGGTTTTGCAAACTCTGATTTAAAAAAAAAAATATGAAAATAAAATTAATTCAAAAAATATTGTATTAACATATCTACTTGGCATATTATTGTAGGGACCAGTCATATATATGCTATAAGGAACAACCATAGAGGGATTATGCACTTTCATATATATAAAGGGGAACAGTGAGGGATCCATAGTTGGCACAGTGAGGGATCCCTCATTGTGAGGGATCCTCTGTTGGCACATTGAGGGATCCCTCATTGTGAGATCAAAACTACGTTATAAATTTTTTTTTTTTCCTCCTTGGCGTGGGCTTCAAGATATGTTCGAATATCTAGGTGATGTAACTGTTGAGCTGGGCTTTGATCTCCAAGGAATGAACGATTATGAAGAGGAATGACTGGCGGTCTGTTACGCATGTTTTTGCGAATTATGATTAAAAAAAAAAAAAAAAAAAAAAAAAAAAAAAAAAAAGACCGGTTTTTTAAACTCGGGGCGTGACAGAAGTTGACTCCCAGACATGCACGCCTTCAATCATGACATAGTCTTCACTGATGGGAGTGGAAGTTCAGGTTGAGGTCTATTCACATGAGAAAAGTGACAAGCAAGTCGAGGAAGGACCAATCTGTTGACAAGAGGATGTGGGCTGATGAAAAGAAGGAGATTTCCATAGGAAGGTAGCCTGTAATGGTGAGGTCAAATCTTTGTTGGTTGAACACGGTTTCGGGTGGAGGCCAATTGCAAAGGGGAAGTGCTTGGAGGCATGAGATGGTCGCATGCCTCCAAGCACTTCCCCATTGCATGATTGGCCTCCACGCATACCCCCGTGTACAACCCACAAAGATTTGACCTCACCATTACAGGCTACCTTCCTATGGAAATCTCCTTCTTTTCATCACCCCACCTCCTCTTGTCAACAGATTGGTCCTTCCTCGACTTGCTTGTCACTTTTCTCATGTGAATAGACCTCAACCTGAACTTCCACTCCCATCAGTGAAGACTATGTCATGATTGAAGGCGTGCATGTTTGGGAGTCAACTTCTGTCACGCCCCGAGTTTAAAAAACCGGTCTTTTTTTTTTTTTTTTTTTTTTTTTTTTTTTTTTAATCATAATTCGCAAAAACATGCGTAACAGACCGCCAGTCATTCCTCTTCATAATCGTTCATTCCTTGGAGATCAAAGCCCGGCTCAACAGTTACATCACCTAGAGGCTCACTACCGTGACCTCGCAAACTGCACATAACCAAACCCACGGCCGTATATTAAATAGAGAGCTTATAATGCAACAACTTGAAAAAAAACTTGTGAAAATATAGTATAACTTGGATCATTTGTCTTTAGACTACTTTAGGAGACCAGGGCTTGCACTTATGCAAACCAATACCTGCTGGATCAAGTGGGTTCACCGCACAAGTCCTCAAACACTTCGACAATGCTCCACACCACAACCTCTCCTCCAATTTTTGATATTAAGTGAGCACTGAGCTCAGGGGAGTGTGCAGAGAAAAGTTCATATTTTGCACGAAGTATAATTCCACACTTATCTTATTTGAAATATTTCATCGAACACCTTATAGGCACAATTTTGAAAACAAGCCATAAGGTTTTCCCGAGCTTGTTCTCAATAGGGACACAACCTGGGACTTCTAAGATGGATATGAAGCTAGAATACAAGGTTTAGAGGTAACCTGAGCAGCTAGCCGGCGACCAGAGGATTTCGCGACGAACCCCGGCCATGCTTGGTGGAGCCCGGGCAACCATTAATGCTGCAACAATGGAGGGAAGAAGACCTACGTTAAGTCTCACATGCAATTGCATGAAAAGCATCTATTCATCCCTACAAACATACCTGGGCCACTTTCCCATCGCGTGGAGCCCCGGCGATCGCCGGCGGCGGAGCTCGGCCAAGCTCGAGAGAACTCTTATGGCGGATTTTGATCTGGTGCACGAGGGGTCCTCCAACTTGGACCAGATGAATCCCCTCGGCTCCCTGAGGCTTACTCTGGTGGTGTCCGGCGACTCGGGTAAGCGGCGGCGCCGGACGGCGAGCTTCGGCGACGGTTCAAATTTTTTTTTTGTTTTTTTTGTTTTTTTTTTTTTTTTTTTTTTGTTGTGGGTTCTATGGCATGCGCGTGTGGCCTGGATGCTTATCCGATGATCACCAAACTTGGTGGTGAGGTTGTAGTCGACAGGATGACTATATTCAACGGTCTGATCTCGAATCCGAAGGTTGGATGAAGCCCGAGGTTCAAGACCGGCCATATAAAGGACTTCCGACGAAGGCTGCTCCCGCCGGCGACAGGGACGACAGCGGCAGCCGGACCTCACGAGTAAGGTCTCTTGGACCTCAGGAACATAATGAACACACCCATCCACGAAACCAAAAGAAAAATACAAAATTCCCATAAGCTTACCTTGGACTGTGGGGGAGATGAAGAGGGGGTAGGATGCTTTCCACAATCAATAAAGATGCGAAACGCGCGTGTTGGGTGGAGAGCGAGGCGTCGCGCCTCGTTCCTGCATGCGTTTGCATGCTAAATGAATTGTTGCAAAAACCCCCATTTCTAGGTCCCACGTACAGAGTTAAGACCCACCCCTCAGCTATGTCATTTTGCACTTAAATCCCTCATATGTTGATTTATTTGAAAAATGTCACCTTTTCCTCGTGTTTTTCGCTTTTCAACGTGTTTCGCTCGTCAAAACGTAAAACGGATTTCGCCGACGCGTCCGGCCCGTCGAAACCTTCAGGACAGCGATTTTTTATTATTCGACACGGTGTCCGGATAATTTTTAGGTCCAAAAAAAATGTCTAAAAATTTAGTTTTCACGCCTTTCAAATTTCCAGCGTCGTCAAACGTACCGGTACATCTCATTGAGTACCGGTACATCTCATTGAGTACCGGCACATAATGTTCCGGTACACAGAGGAGTAGTTCCTCAAAACCCGAACGCTTCCCACTAGCAAACAAGAGTTTGTACCGGTAGTTAACATTGAGTACAGGTAGGTACTGATTCTTCCGGTTCACCGCGAAGTTCCACATAGACCCATTTGGATCTCATGTACCGGTACGGAAACATTAGTACCGGTGCGCATGGTCAGATAATATATAATCTTAATAAGATGGAAGAAATGTTCAATTAAAATAAAATTTTAACTTTTACAATTGTTCGCTTTTACAAGGGCGCCACTACAATTAATTACAAATAAAGTTTACAAGGCCGCCACTATATTCACAAGGGGAAAGTTATAGTGCCGATTATTAATGGGGAAAAGGGCATTGGATCATAAGTCCATGAATTGGGCACACGTATATTCATAATGGGACAGCAATATATGGTATCCGTACAGACATATATGCTATCCGGAACTGGTATAGCTGGGTTACGTACACTCCTATATACTGCCATTAAGGGGACACCTATATAGGGTAATCATGGTCGAAGGAACCCTCATAGAGTGTATATCTCATATATTTGTAGATTTGAAAACATTATATCATAAATTTTAACATTAAAAAATCACCAATATATACAATCTATTACAAGGGGCAGTATATGCTCATAGATTTTTCCCTGGTAAGTAATAAGCTGATGACAACTAAGCCCACAGACAACAAAAAATACAAGTAAAACTAGACCATAATAGTAGAACGAAAAAGGACATCAATATATGACTTGGTTCCAGCCAAAATGCCGAGAATCTAATGTACTATCGTGTTCTAATAAAATGCATTGATCCCCACTTGATTCCGGAGGAAATATTAGTATATGTTGGGAGTAGAGAATGGATAGTACCTGTTGAGATTGAGAGCTGGGAACCTTGCGGACCTACTGATAGCCCTTAATGTACTATGTATATATGCATATATTATAACTATTTGCATGATAGAAATGCATCTATTCTTAGCTTAGGAAGGGCAACACCAGATTCCCACCCATCCGACGAACATGAAAAAGAGTATACAAAATTTTCGAGGCAGAACGTCATCAAGCTGTGCAATATGCAGATGACGTGTGATGAAAAATGCTTGTGCAAGCCTGATATGCACATGCAGTTGTCAAATCAGGCTTTCACAGGCATCTTCCATCTGTCATTTGGTCATTGCACAGCCTGATGACAGGCTGTGCAATGAGCAAATGACAGATGAGCACATGCCTGTGAAAGCCTGATTTGACAACTGCATGTGCATATCAGGCTTGCACAAGCATTTTTCATCACCCGTCATCTGCATATTGCACAGCCTGATGACGTTCTGCCTCGAAAATTTTGTATACTCTTTTTCATGTTCGTCGGATGGGTGGGAATCTGGTGTTGCCCTTCCTAAGGTAAGGATAGATGCATTTCTATCATGCAAATAGTTATAATATATGCATATATACATAGTACATTAAGGGCTATCAGTAGGTCCGCAAGGTTCCCAGCTCTCAATCTCAACAGGTACTATCCATTCTCTACTCCCAACATATACTAATATTTCCTCCGGAATCAAGTGGGGATCAATGCATTTTATTAGAACACGATAGTACATTAGATTCTCGGCATTTTGGCTGGGGGCATCCGCACGTATGTAGCGTCCAAAACCAGAAACGATTTGTTGTGCCTCTTCTTCCTGATGGCAATAAATAGGATAGTTAAATAGCCGAATCCATACATCGTATGTAAATGTTGGCTTCCTTGTCCCACGTTGGGCTTCCCATGGAGATACCGTCATTGCGAATGCGTCATTACGAATCGGAGAACGACGAATAGCTTTATTCATCGAATTCAGTGTAGGAAAAAAGACTATATAATTACCCACTGGACCTTCTGCAAATTGATAATTGGATGGTTGTCCTCCTATCCGAGTTGCGAGCAACGCAGCTACGGCATCCCGTGAACATTCGTAATCCTTCCCGTAGGCTTCGACAACTATCTGCGCTGCACGTTCCAATAATTTATCAGTCTCCTGATGCGCAGGCGTACAAGGAATGATGCAGTAGTTGTTGCGAGGACGGGGGTTATTACAGCTTGAGATGCGAGGAGGGGGGGAATTAGAGCTAGAGCTAGAAGGAAGGGGGTCATTACTGATAGGGCTAGACATGATATCTATATTAGCTATAAGTGCGTGATATTGAGAGGTAGCTAAAGTTATAGTGAGATAGAGAGGCAGATTGTTCGATGGTGAGATTGAGAGGAAGAGTGTGGTTGAGGAATATTGGGTTTTGATAGTGCAGTTTCCTCAAATATATACTAAGTTGGGCTTGGGGGTGGAGATGTAAGGAAAAGGCAATGGTACAAAGACATGCACACTTGTTGTACCATCAAAGGGCAAAAGGGATATAAGCTGATTCTGGCTTATCTAGACTCATAGGGGCCTTTAAAAGAGGGAACATCTCGACTACACATACCCCCTTATCAAAGCCCTATTCAAAGTCATAAGTCCCTTTGGCACATATGACTGTACCAAAATGACCAATAGCTGTTCCGTAAACCATTGGCCCATAGAACAATTCCAAAACAGCATCCCAATGCTATCCAATATGGTCAAAGAATTAATAGATTGGACTACACATACCCCCTATTCAAAGCCCCATCCAATATGTTCAAAGGCAACTGAGGCACAATTATAGCCACGTTGCAGGTTCCTTCAGGTGTGCTACTCCCTGGATATACGACAGTACAAAAGAGCATCCCAATTCTATCAACTATGTGGAAAGCCTGTATAGATAATGACTACACATACACCCTTTTTTCAAAGCGCTATCCAATATGGTCAAAGACAAGTCAGGCATACTATTACCCACTTGGCAAGTGCCTTCGGGTGTGCCATTTGGATATACGAGAGTACAAAAGTCGGCTATAGCTGTCCCATCTAAAAACAGCATCCAATGTTAGAGCATATTCTATAAGTTATATATATAATTGGAATTAGATAAGGTTTGAACATTATTATATACAAGATGGAACACTAGATATTAGACATTGTGCAATCATCCAGAAATACCGGTACTTGAACACTGTGTACCGGTACATAATTAGGAATCAAAGTGTGTTGCTTTCGGGTTTTGAGGTACTTGGATGTGTACCGGAGACATGCGTACCGGTACTCAATTAATAAGTACCGGTACTTAATTCCTGAGTGCAAGACAACAGAACATAGAATTTCTTTCCATAATCCTTAGCCCATACCCCAATTGCAAAACAGGTGTTCCATTTGCACTTATGACTGAACGAAAATGACCTATAGCTGTTCTCTAAACCATTGGCCCATACCACAATTCCAAAACAGCATCCCAATGCTATCCAATATGGTCAAAGACTGTATAGATTGGACTACACATAGCCCATATTCAAAGTCATAAGTGCCTTTGGCACTTATGACTGTACGAAATGGACCAATAGCTGTTCCCTATACCATTGGCCCATAGAACAATTCCAAAACAGCATCCCAATGCTATCCAATATGGTCTATAAATTTTAAATTTACAATGTTTTTAAATATAATATTTGCAATTTTGTATATATTAAAATAAACGATTAAGGAAATTTAAACTTAAAATATTTAAAATTTATAATTATAATATTTTTAAAAAATTGCAAATATTAATTTAAATAAAAAAACCCAACGACTCAATGTAACAGTCAAACAAAAGAAACAAAAAAACTTAAAATTACGAAGAAAAAACAAGGACAACGGAAAATAAGCCCTTCCCAAGGCATTGCTCTGCATTGGGAAGGGCTTATTATTTTCTTTATTTATTTTTATATATATATTTTTTTTTATTTGGGAAAGAGGTGGGGGGAGTACCCGCACACAATATTGTGGATGGAAACCTAAAAGAAAGGAATACGTTTTCCACCCATGCCTTCATCCCCTCAACCCCAAATTTTAGCATCAAGGAGCCGAGCCGGCGTGTGGTACACAGAAGGCCAAAGGAAAACCGCTTAGTACCTGCCTTTCCCACTACTCCCAAGTTTTAACGTGGACTTAACCCAAAGGCAAGGTGTACGCAGAGGGCGTTTGCAAAATAAAACCGTTACTTATCACGAGGAAGGGCTAGGGCGTATTCCGGTACGCGATCTGCGGATTCGGTTTAACTTTCCAGTGTCCTCTGTTATTTCATCCACTACTCGTGCTCGATACTACCCCTTTCACTGTCTAACAATACATCTACCATAAATCTCTCTTAGGTCTACGCTTTGCTCTACTACTACCTTTAATTTTCGGCTAAGTTTCACCCTTCATATCTCAAGTTAAAAACCCTACACCCCTAATCCGTTTTTTGTGTTATACTAATAACGTTAAGTGCAATTTTGTTAATTATTCATGGTTTTAACATGATATCTGTAATTTATATGTAATGTATATGTATCATGGGTAAAAGGAATCACTTGTTTGCAATATTGTAGTTGGTGTTCCATCTTGTTCAAGTGTTCAAGTATAATTTCAACCAACCAAGTGTAGGAATTCTACTTGCAATTGTTCATATTGTATCTTCATACCATAATGTCTATAATTCTATGAATGTTCCATATTGTATATATTCATATTCATAACTTATCTATAGCTGTTCAGTACTTATATGAGTTTTCCGATTAGTCTCATAGACTGCATACAATATGGTTGGTAAATCTTTATGTACTCTCAGCTCCTATACGTAATGGCCGGGGATGGGCAACGTGGTGGTCGAGGACGTGCCCGTGGTCGTGGCCGTGCTCGTGGAGGGAAACCAGCCTCCAAGAGGGACCGTTCAGATGATTCACAGAGTAGTGATTCATCTGACCATTCGGAGCATTCTGCTCATGTAGAAGTGGCGGCCACACATGATAAAGGAAAGGCGCCTATGCCTTCAATTTCTCATACGGCTGCGGCCCGTAGAGATCAGCGTTCAACACCAGGAGCAGACACGTCCGACGTAGATCCTAAACGAGTGGAAGACTTTTCAAGCCGAAATTGCATCGGAGAGCGATATGTGAACTTTGACGAGCTGACTAGTGAAGTTCCTGACTTTGCCCAGCTTTTGCAAAGGGTGCCTATCGAAACGGTCGGCCGCATACACCGTCGTAAAGGTTTCTGTCTAGAACTCATTCGCCAATTTTATATGAGAGGTAGCATTATGGGGGAGGATCGAGAATCCGGATTTATGGTAGTAGAATCATATGTTCGTGGTGTGAGAGTTGTAGTGTCTCCTGACGAAATAGGGAAAATCCTTGGATTAAATGTGGATAAAAGTGGAGTGCATTATACAATTGGAACCATTCAGCATTCCACACACTGGAACACCATTGTCAAAGCTCTTTGCAAGCCAGGAACAGTAACAAATAGAGTATACGTTGAATCGAAGGAATTGAGACCTGAGTATCACATCCTATCCTTAATAGTGTGCTACAATATTCTGCCCACATTGGGTACAAAGAGGATTCGATGGGATAGGCTGCTTCTCTTATATTTACTTGCTCACCCCGACCTAGCTGTCGGAACGAACATCAATATTCCAACATTGATTTGGTACAGAATGTCGCAGTTAGTTCAAGGTACATCGCATCGAGATCTATTACCATACCCTCTTCTGATCATGCGCCTTTTGGAAGATCAAGGTGTAGACATAACGTGCGACGACTATGAATATAGCTTGGGTCCTATTGACGGGGTTACCTTAGCAAAATCAATAAGTACGTTGCGGACGTTTCAGAACGTGAAGGCCTACACTGAAGCATCGTTGAGCCGTGCACCTCACAGTCCGGAACATCACCGCTCGTCCGGTAACCAAGGGAATGTTACATTAGAGTCGTTGGATCGAGACTTGCAAGCGTTGAAGAAACATGTCGAAGAAGGATTCAAGAAGGTAGAGGAAGGATTTAAAAAATGTTTTGATTTACTTGGGTGCCGACATGATGATACGATTCCAGGTGATGCCGGACCAAGTTCTTCCCATCAACCCCACGATGATCCTGCCCACGAGGATGAGTGATACTTATGTTGAATTACTGTGCACGTAGAGTTTTGATTTATTGACTTTCGTTTTTTTTATCATTGTACCAAATATTTTTGTACTGTGCTATATGTTGGTACATTACAAAAATATCTGGTACAATTATAAAAAAACGAAAGTCAATAAATAAAAAGTATACTTGCACTTTAATTCAACATAAGTATCACTCATCCTCGTGGGCAGCATCATCGTGGGGTTGATGGGAAGAACTTGGTCCGGCATAAATTGGAATCGTATCATCATGTCGGCACCCAAGTTTATCAAATTTTTGTTTTAAAACCTTCCTCGACCTTCTTGAATCCTTCTTCGACAGTTTTCTTCAACGCTTGCAAGTCTCGATCCAACGAGTCAATGTAACATTCCCTTGGTTACCGGACGAGGCGTGATCTTCAAAAAGGCGCAGGATCAAAAGAGGTTAAGGTAATAGATCTCGATGCCATCTAACTTGAACTAACTGCGACATTCTGTACCAAAGTCAATGTTGGAATATTGATATAGGACCCTTGAGAATGTGGTTTCGTCATTGTAACATGTATATTGTGCTAAGATGTACGAAGCTACGATGTATTTTGTGTTCGCCTTTACGGGTGTGGAGTACTTTTGGGCTGGTCAATAAATGTATGAGAGTATGAATGTATAGATGTATAAATGTACCTTCTTGTATATATGAATGCATGAATATCTTATCTATAGATGTTCATAACTTTTATGTACCGCTATTGATCCAAGCTGAACAGATGAACAACTATTTATACAGCATGAACCCAACGATGATGCTGCCCACGAGGATGAGTGATACTTATGTTTATTTACGGTGCATTGTAACTTTTTATTTATTGACTTTCGTTATTTTATCATTGTACCAAATAAGTTTATACTGTGCTACATTTTCGTACATTTCAATAATGGAAAGGCGCCTATGAATGTATAAATGTATAAATGTACCTTCTTGTATATATGAATGTATTAATATCTTATCCATAGATGTTCAGAACATTTAGTACCGGTACTATTTGTGGGGTACCGGTACTGAGGGATAAATCCAAGAATACAACTTTCGGGTTTTGAGGAACTTAGGAGTGTACCGGTTCCATCTATACCGGTACGTCATATTTAGTACCGGTACGTAATGAGTAACCCATTTGTGATGCATTCGGGTTTTGCGGAACTGAGCAGTATTACCGGTACTTTTTTATGAGTCCCGGTACTGGGGGATAAATCCATGAATACTACTTTCGGGTTTTGAGGAACTTAGAAGTGTACCGGTTCCATCTGTACCGGTACATACTCTTTAGTACCGGTACAGAATGAGCAACCCATTAGTGATGCTCAAGCCGCATGATATGTCTACACCTTGATCTTCCAAAAGGCGCATGATCAGAAGAGGGTAAGGTAATACATCTCGATGCGATGTTACTTGAACTACCTGCGACATTCTGTACCAAATCAATGTTGGAATATTGATGTTCGTTCCGACAGCTAGGTCGGGGTGAGCAAGTAAATATAAGAGAAGCAGCATATCCCATCGAATCCTCTTTGTACCCAATGTGGGCAGAATATTGTAGCACACTATTGATATTGAGAGGTTGATAATGTTAGGGTGAGATAGAGAGGGAGATTATTCGATAGTGAGAATGAGAGGAAGAGTGTGCAATGATGCGTACAGATGTTCCATTGTTCACTTATGCCTGTACTAAAATGACTTATAGGTGTTCTCAAAAACTTTGGCACATACCCCAATATAAAAAAAGCCTGTATAGATTTGACTACACAAACCAGCTTTTCATAGGCCCCTCGAAATGGTAAGGAAAATGCAATGGCAAGAATCCAGGCACACTTTAGGTAGTATGAAATGTCAAAAGGGAACAGCTGAATATGGATTTTGTACAGTCATATAGCCCTTTAAAAGAGGGCACATTTGGACCATAAAACAGGGAAATATATAGCTGTTCCTTTATGAGATATGACTGTACGGTAAGGTGCTATAGCTGTCCTTTGAATTTGGAATGGATCTCCAAACAGTATGCATATCAAATCAACTCTGCGTACAGGTGTATATTGGTGCTGTACATTCATATGTTCTAATGTTCATCTTGTATATTCACATTACAATATAAGTGGTTCATCTGTTCATCTTGTATCAATAGCGCTTCATAAAAGTTATGAACAGCTATAGATAAGAGATTCATACATTCATATATACAAGAAGGTACATTTATACATCTATACATTCATACTTTCATACATTTATAGAACAGACCAAAAGTAATCCACACCCGTAAAGGGGAACAGCAATTAATGGTGACCGTACAGTCATACATGCTATCCGGAACTGGTATAGCTGGGAAAAGTACTGTCATATATACTGCCATAAAGGGGACACCTATATAGGGTAATCATGGTCGAAGGAACACCCATAGAGTGTATATCTCATATAAATGTAGATTTCAAAACATTATATCATAAATTTGAACATTCATATTTCACCAATATATACAATCTATTACAAGGGGCAGGATTTTCTATATATTTTTCCCTGGTAAGTAATAAGCTGATGACAACAAATCCCACAGACAACAAGAAATACTAGTAAAACTAGACCATAATAGTAGAACGAAAACCAACCTCAATATATGAGTTGGATTCTATATATATATATATATATATATGAGCATATATATATATATATATATATATATATATATATATATATATATATATATATATATATATATGCTCATATAAAACAGATTGCATGATAGAAATGCAAATAGTCTTACATTAGGAAGGGCAACAACATATTCCTGCCATACGACGAACTTGTAAAAAACTCTTCAAAATCTTCGAGACAGAACGTCATCTGGCTGTGCAATGCCGATGACGCGAGATGAAAGATGACTGTGCAAGCCTGCTTGAACAACTGCATGTGCATATCAGGCTTGCACAAGCATTTTTCATCACCCGTCATCTGCATATTGCACAGCCTGATGACGTTCTGCCTCGAAAATTTTGGATAGTCTTTTTCATGTTCGTCGGATGGGTGGGAATTTGGTGTTGCTCTTCATAAGGTAAGAATATTTGCACTAGATCTTGCAATATGTTTTCTATGAGCATCTATATATATATATATATATATATATATATATATATATATATATATATATATATATATATATATAGGCCAGTCACCATGAGATAAAAGGGAGAGCTATATTATTCTTCAAGATTATTCATTTACATCCATGATATAAAAGGGACATAGAAGGGACTGTTCCTGTATGACCAGTCATATTTACATACAGGATGATTGAAGGGACAACTATGAAAGCTAGCAGCTATATTCCAGTTAGTGTACAGTCATATATCATAATGGTATAGCTATAGACTGGTTTCGTTCAGTCATATATATAGCAGTTATTATTGGATAGGTTTTGATAGCATAAAGGGACAGTTACTGTATAACGTTTATAATTCTCCAAATTTGGTAAAAAATTAATTAAATTTAAAGGATATATATATATATATATATATATATATATATATATATATATATATATATATATATATAATTTATATATAGTTATATATATGCATATATGCTTGGTACATTAAGGGCTATCAGTAGTTCCGCATGGTTCCCAGCTGTCAAAGCAGCTAAAGATGATCCCTAAAGCTTTGGCCCTGACCCCAATTTCCAATACAGCTATTACCTTTGGCACTTATGACTGTTCGAAAATGACCTATAGCTGTTCCCTAAACCTTTGGCCCATAAACCAATTCCAAAACAGCATCCCAATGTTATCACGTTTGTGCACAGACTGAATAGATGTGACTACACATACCCCATATTAAAAGCCCCATCCAATATGGTCAAAGGCAACTGAGGCACAATTTTAGCCACTTTGCAGGTGCCTTCAGGTGTGCTACTCCCTACATATAGGGCAGTACAAAACAGCATCCCAATGGACACAAGCTTGATCAAAGCCTGTATGGATATGACTACACATACCCCCTTTTCAAAGCCCTATCCAAACTGGTCAAAGGCAAGTGAGGCATACTATTACCCACTTGGCAGGTGCCTTCGGGTGTGCCATTTGGATATACGACAGTACAAAATAAGGTTATGGCTGTCCCCTCGCAGAACAGCATCCAATGTTAGAGCATATTCTATAATATAGATCCTTATCTATATAATTAGCATTAAATGAGGTTTGAACAATCTTATATACAAGATGGGAAACTAGAAATTATACATTGTACAAGGGGAAGCCTTAGCATGAACAGTAGAAATTATATAAAGGTGCACATCCAAGTTACTGAAAACCCGCGAGAAGCACACTTTGAAACCTCCATAAGTACCGGTACTGAACAATGTGTACCGGTACATATCTACGAAGCAAAGTGTGTTGCGTTCGGGTTTTGCGATACTTGGATGTGTACCGGAGACATGTGTACCGGTAAAAAATTATGAGTACCGGTACACATTTCCTGAGTGTACGAAAATGAGGTATAGATGATCCCTAAAGCTTTGGCCCTGACCCCAATTACCAATACAGTTGTTACCTTTGGCACTTATGAATGTACTAAAATGACCTATAGATGTTCCCTAAACCTTTGGCCCATTCCCCAATTCCAAAAGAGCATCTTCTTGCTATCACGTTTGTGCACAGACTGAAAAGATGTGACTACACATACCCCCTATTCAAAGCCCCATCCAATATGGTGAAAGGCAAATGAGGCACAATTTTAGACACTATGCAGGTTCCTTCAGGTGTGGTACTCCCTACATATACGACAGTACAAAACAGCATCCCAAATGGTATCAAGTTTGTTCAAAGTCTGTATAGATATGAGTACACATACCCCCTTTTCAAAGCCCTTTCCAATCTGGTCAAAGGCATGAATTGGGCACACTATTACAATTGACTTGGCAGGTGCATTCGGGTGTTCCATTTGGATGTACGACAGTACAAAACCATGCTATAGCTGTCCACTTGCAAAACAGGATCATATATATAGCTGATATTGGTTTAGATAGTAGTAGTGGTAAGAATTGATAAGAATAAAAATTGATCATATATATAGCTGTTATCTACTTCATAGCTATATCACATTTCACACATCTATCACCGTCCACTATATTTCAGTTTATATCAAATTTACCATTCATAATGTCTAACCCATTCTCCACACGCCCGAAGAACACCAAATGTTTTATTCCATTCCAGCGTAAATTTCTTGATGCTAATAAGTTGATGGATCGGGCAGCAAAGGTGGCAATTCTTGCCTACGACACAGAAGAAGATTATTCAAAGGATAGAGTGGCTGATTTCTTAGCTCATCACGTAGGTGGAGATCCCGATGATATGGATTTGGAAAATGTGCGGATGCCGATTACCTTATATACTTTCCTACTGCAGAGAGTCG
>CM054937.1:5343883-5441759 GCA_029168755.2 Tillandsia fasciculata | reverse complement strand
GCTCACATTGCCTCTTGTCCCTTGTCCTTTCTTTGGCAATTAAGCTTTTAGCTTGTCGTTTAATATACTCATACTTTACCCTAGGTCCATCCTCAAGGTACTAAGTCCCTTCGACTCATTCTTAACTTTCGTCTCTTCTCAAGTTGAAGTTAAAGTGTATGTATATTAACCCAACTCCTATGACAACTCTAGGGATTTCAAATACTTTGGATTTTAACCTCAACTAAACTATGCTTCCTTAGAGACATAACTCTACATTAGGCCCTATTCCATCTACAACACTTAATTGACTCAAGCAAACATGCCACTCGTGAGTCCTAATAGTGAATGCCACAAACATTGAGCCTAATCTAAGTTTTCCTCCTAAGTCAAAATTTCCATATACGCCACAAACCACTTCTGTACAAGCCATGAAAAATACTATCCTAGCCACTCTATTAACATGCTTCTAAGAAAAGCAAAAGATAAGGGGAGAGGTCACCCTCGCTCGATAGAATCCCCCACCTCGATGTGTTCCCTTAGTTCCTAAAGGAGCCAATTTCAGCTCCTTGGATCCGTGAGGCTTCCCTACATTGTAAGGAAAAGCAAGATAAAGCATTCTTTTTACGTGATTCACTAAGTCATAAGACGATAAAACTAAACCTCTTTTGACACCTAAAAGGGGAAAGTTCCTATTGATCATTTTCCCACCAAAAGGCGATTTTTGATTGGTTCATAAAATGGGAGGGAAATAATCATCTTATGGCATTGTTGCCAAAAAGAAACTTGCTCAACTCGATCCGGGGTCAAAATGCTCAAAAAATTTAAGAAAAGCTCAATTTGAGCTATTCCCCCAATTTGCCGATTTTGCTTTTGGCAAAAATCAAGAGTTTGCATTTTTCTCATTGGAGAAAAGAGAAAGAAGAATTCCTATCTTCCTTCTTTTCTTCTTTCTTTCTTCTTCTCTTTCCTTTCTTTCCATTCTTCTTCTTCTTTTTTGTTTTTTTGTAAGGATGCCTGCTGCTGGGCAGCAGCATGTATAGCTTCTGCCCAAGCAGCAGCTCTGCTGGCAGCTGCTGCTGATGCCTTGCCCAGCAGCCCATGCGGCCAGCCTTGCAGCTGCACAAGGCCAGCTTGCCAATGCAGCTGCCAATGCAGCTGCCCTGCAGCTGCCAAGGCAGCTGCAAGTGCACTGCCAGCCCCTCTTTTTCTCTCTCTTTTTTTTTTTTTTTTTTTTTGTTTTTGATGATCTTCTAAACACCTGCTGCTAGGCAGCAGCTTCACAGCTGTTGCCCAGGCAGCATTGCATGCAGCAGGCTGCGCAAGGCAGCATTGCCTCGCCTTGCGCAGCAACTATGGCTGCCCAGCTGCTGCTGCTTACAGCAGCAGCAGCTGATTTCTCTCTTTTTTTTTTTTTGTTGAGGCCCCAGCTGCTGGCTGCGCAGCTGCAGCCAGGCAGCAACCAAGCTGATGGCTGCCGCAGCTACAGCCAGGCAGCTGCTGCTGGCTGGCTGCATGCGCAGCCAACGCCACACACCAGGACAGCTGCTGCTGCTTGGCACAGCAGCCCCCCCCACCCCATGGCCCTAATCAAAAAATTAAGGAGAAAGAGGGAGAGAGAGAGAAAATATCTAATACCTTCTTCCTCCTTCTTCTTTCTCCTCCTTCCTCTTCTTCTTCCTTCTTTTTCTTCTTCTCTTTCTCTTCTTCTTCTCCTTTTTCTTTCGTTTCTTGCTCCTGCAGGAAAGGAGAAACGAGAGAGAGAGAGAAAAGAGAGAGAGAAAGAGAATTAATTCCTGCAGGTGGGTGGTTGGGAAAAAAGGGGATTTACTAAAATGCCCCTCAATTTCAAAAATATCCCAAAACTGCCCCCTTTTTCCTGCAGTTTTTCCTGCAGTGAGCAATTTCGGTAGCCCTCTTTCACCACGTTTTCCCGTCAACTGAGAAATCAAAATTGTAATTTTCTTCGCCCCTTTAATCTACAAATTTTTCTTAAACTTCCCACGATTTTGTTTAAATTTTTGGACTACTCTAAGCCCTCGAAAGAGAGCTCCGAAAAAAGAGCTTCGCGATCAACTTCACTGTCCAAAAACTGCAGTTTCAGAATTCATGAAGCATTTTTCTTCGCTTCGTTCTCCAATTTTTCCTTAATCGCTCACCTAGGTTTTTCACCCCTTTTAATCAGAAAACTTTTGTGAGACACCCCACGATTTCTTTTAAATTTTTGGGGCACTCAAAGTCTCCGAAACAGGGCTCCGAAAAAGCTTCGCGATAAACTGCACTGTCAAAAACTGCAGTTTCAGAATTCACGAAGCATTTTTTTTTCTTCGCTTCGTTCTCCAATTTTTCCTTAATCGCTCACCTAGGTTTTTTTCACCCTTTTAATCAGAACATTTTTGTGAGACACCCCACGATTTCTTTTAAATTTTTGGGGCACTCAAAGTCTCCGAAACAGGGCTCGAAAAAGCTTCGCGATCACAAATTTCTGGAAATTCCAGAATTTGCTAAGTCCTCGGGTTCAAGTCACTTTTCGATCCGATGCCCTTCGCGTCAGCCCGAAACGCACCGAACTCGACTGTAATCATATTTAAAACATGTTACAAGTCTTCTCGCCGAAATTCGCCATTTTGCGAACTCGGCGAACACGAGTCCCAATTTTGCAAACTTGAGGCTTCGCTTCTCAACCCACAACTCACTTTTCGACTCAACGGCTTTTGCGTTGATTCGAAACGCTTCTAACCCACTTGTAATCATATTTGAAACGTGTTACAAGTATTTTTACCGAGTTTCGCTATTTCGCAAAAATCGGTGCACTACATTACGCATCTCCAAGGATCATCCGGAATCGAACATTATTGGAGATCCACAAGAAGGAGTCAGAACTCGGAGACAGTTGGTTTGCGGATTCGCTTGCTACGTTTCCTTAATCGAACCAAAGAACGTCGATGAAGCCCTTCAGGATGACTACTGGATTGAAGCAATGCAGGAAGAGCTCCATCAGTTTGAACGAAACAAAGTCTGTGAATTAACGAAGCCTCCGAAGCAACATAATGTGATAGGTACTAAATGGATTTTCAAGAACAAGTCTGGACATAGTTGGATACTCAGATGCCGATTGGGCAGGATCTGTGGATGATCGAAAAAGCACGAGTGGTGCATGTTTTTATCTTGGCCATTGCCTTGTTGCGTGGCATAGTAAAAAGCAAAACTGCATTGCACTCTCGACTGCCGAAGCGGAGTATATTTCAGCGGGTAGTTGTTCAACCCAACTCATTTGGATGAAAAGTGTGTTGAGCGACTTCCGGATTTCAACAACTTCGGTAACAATTCTTTGTGACAACACTAGTGCTATAAACATTTCCAAAAACCCTGTGTTGCACTCAAGAACAAAACACATTGAACTTAGATATCATTTTCTTAGAGAGCTAGTTGAATCAAATATTCTTCAACTTTCATATATTTCAACTGAAGATCAATTAGCTGACATTTTAACAAAACCTTTGGATCAAAAACGTTTTATTCACTTGCGTAAAGCAATTGGAATGCTTTCCTTGAAATAACCTCTTTTTGAAACCAATCCTTAGGTTAGGTTTTGTTTTTGTGTTTTTGTTCATTATCTATGCTTAGACATAGTACATTAATTGAGCATTAGTTATATTGACTTTAACTGCATCCTTTCACGCATTTAGAAATTTATTATGCTTTTGATATCATAATATTTCAGTTGTTGCAATGATCATTTATGTTAATTAAGTCATCTTTTAAGTGATCAAAGTCAATTTCTCTCTCAATGATCTCTTGGTATAGTCATTATCTTATTTGACTATTTAGTCGAGTATGAATGCGAGATCAATTTTTGGTTGAATACCTTATATATTAAATAATTGATAGCCAATTGAGGGGGAGTCAAAGAAAAGTAATATGCTCAAAAGATGTGGAAAGAGTTACATCCCAATGAGGAGTGTGAAAACTACCACCACATGGAGGAAAGAGCTACCACCTCGGTCGTCCGAGTATGTGTGCAGCTACCACATGTATACCAAGCATGTTTTTTCAATTTTGATTAAATAAAATGCATATTGAAATACTTGACTCTGTCAAATTTCAAGGTTGGTATAAGGTGGAATTTTTAATGAAAGATGCTCAAAGAGCCACTCTCTTCAACAGATTGTCTAGATACATTATCTAACTTATCTGGGATTTCAAACATCTATTGATCTTTGTATTTCATTTTCTTTACCAAATTGATGATTTGATAAAGGCATTACGCATAAGATCATGTTAGATGTGATTGAAGTTGTTCAACTTTAAGGGATTTAATTTTTATAAATTTTCGTTTCGTTATTTGAGTATTTTTGATAGATTTTGTATAATCTATTTCTTGTTGTATGAAACGATGATTTTTGTTTAAAGTTGATATGCTAAAGTGCTTACATACTTTTTCTGGATTTTATGGAATTTTTCTGAATTTTTCTGAAGAAAAAGTTGGAGCCGATCCGGATTGGACAAGGTGATCCGGATCCCGAACGCAGGTATTTTCCTGCGGGTAGCCGATCCGGATTGGATTCACGATCCGATCCGGATCACGGCTAGGGTTTATGAAGAACGAAAGGGTTTTGATTTCTTTTACTGCAATCTTTTGTTCTTAAGACTCCAGAGCTTCTCTCTCTAGAATTCATCCTTCTTAGAGCCCTCCAAACTCATTCTCTTCAACTCAAAGTAAGTTATATTGATCAAAATCTCGGTTTTTCACTGTTTTTTCTTCTTTGCTCAAAACGTGAGTAGAAATCATACATCTTTTTCGTTTGTGAGTGGTTTTTGATCAAATTTCTTTTGAAATAAGAACTCTGGGTAGATTAGTTTTGATTATATGCTAGGTTTTCTCAAGATAAACGAATTTTTGGGCTTCGATTTCTGAAAATTCGATTTTAGGGCATATAATAGGAATTTTTGAAAATCATGGAATTGATCTATTTTTAAAATTCTTTTTGCAAAACTAATTTGATTCCTAGTCTCTCTACATGAATATGATTGTTTGGGTACAATTTTCCAAATTTTTGAAAATTAACAATTTTTCATGTTCTTGAGCTCTTCACAGGACACTTCTTAAAACACAAAGAACTTGCAGCAATGGTGATCACCTGGATTATATTTCTTCTCGCTGCCATGGTTCATGCTAAAAATACTGTCAAGCCTAAAAGGGCTAAGCAAACGAAGAAGACTCAGAGTGATTCCGAGACGGAAACAGAGACGGATTCGATTGACTGGGATAACCTTGAGCTCGAGGAAACTGTCCCTATTGTCTCCAAAGGGAAGGCAACTGCTGAAGCTTCTAAGACTAAGCCTCCGCCTACTGCTGCAGAAAAAGGAAAAGCCCCTATGGATCCAAGTCCAACCGGAACAAAAAGAAAAAGTGTCGCAAGAAAAAGAGGAAGTGCTCGGGGCATTTCGATTGAAGAACCACTTGCTAGCCAGCCTCCTGCTCAAGATTTCATCAGCTCTGCAAGGATCAAAGATTTTGAGAAAAGGGAATGCATAGGCGAAAGACATGTCAATGTCAAGGCAATGAAGGAACGATCTACACTCTTTGGGACTTTGTTTGACCAAGCGGGCCTTGCTCCCATTTGCCATTTCCCTGAGACTACTGGGTATTGTCCTCACTCAGTACGAATGTTTTATCAAAATGCTTCAAGTCTCGTTGATCAGGACAACGGACGTCGAGAATTTCAAACATTGGTTAAAAATGTTAAGATTAAAGTGACACCTCAACTGATTGGAGAGGTGTTAGGGATGAAGGCCAGAGTTGATGGACCTCATTATCTGAAGAGTCAAGTCTTCAATGACAACTCCTGGAGAGTGGTAGTTAATGGAATTTGCCTTCCAGATACTCTGTCGACAGGAAATTCCGTCTTTTCGAAAGAACTTCGACCGGAGTATCGCTACGTGAACTTTATTGTTTGCTATAACATCCTTCCAAACATGAATACAAAGGTTCTTCGATGGGATAGGATGTTATTTCTTTATCTTCTTGGAAACCCCGCAGCGTTAATGGGAGCCAACTTAAACATTCCTTACCTCATCTGGTCAAGGATGGCGCGCTATGTGGAACATGCTCACCCTACAGAGAGACTCCCTTATCCTATGATAATTATGCGCATCCTTCGAAAATTTAAAGTCGACACAAGTGCGAGCTCCTACATGTACAGTCTAGGAACAATCAATGAAACAACAATAGTGAAGTCTCTCTCGACTAAACAAGATGACCTCCCATCACCTCCTAGCCGACAAAGAGCACAACCACAAGCAACAACTTCTGCACCACGAGCAACACCTCCCGTTCCACCTGCACATCAAGCACCTCCATCAACTTCTGATGATGATGCTTCAGTTAACTCAATCTATAAGGCACAACAGCGTCTCTCCAACGAACAAGAACGCATGTCTAACGAGTTCGCTGAAATGAAAGAGGATCTTAGAGAGGTTAAGAAAGAGCAAGCTTCGATGATCCAGGATCTTAGAGAAGTTAAGAAAGAGCAAACTTCAATGAACAAGCGCATCAAGAAAATGTTTCAAAAGCTAGGATGCATCAGCTCTGAGGATTCTGAATAATGTTTTACTCTAATCTTTTTTTTGCAGGTTTTTAAGTTTTCGTTTTTTTTAGTTCTCAGGTTTTTCTTTGTATTTAAACTTTTTATCTCTCCTTACATTGTATTAATTTTGGCTGAGTTTTGTGACAAAAAGGGGGAGAGCGTTTAGAGAACTTTGAGAGTTTAGAGAACAGAACTTTGAAACAGTGATTGAACAGTGAACTATGCTCTGTGATTGACAATGCTTGAGAGTGAGAAGAACGTTAAACTTTGAACCTTGAAAGGTAAGTATCACAACTTTTGCAACTTTTGATTTTGTATTGTGATTGCATGCATGCCTCGACTAACTATTCGACTAACTATTTGGGCATGTAATATAACTAACAAGTTGCTTGTTGACTAACCTTTCTATGACATTTGGATTTCTATTGTTTAGAAGATATGTTGATTTTTAATTGTGACTCAATTACATATCTGAATTCATAAATGTCATGTGAGTATAAACTCTATCTCTGCTAGGTTTTGATTGTTGAAAATTCTTGAGGTATCTAACGATCTTTTTGTCAAGAATGATTTCTTTTTGCAGAGAGTACAGATGTCTAAGTCTAGAGTCTGTTTTAGGAGTTTATCTCATGTATTTAATTTTTGGATCTCCATTGTAAATTTTTGTTGTATGGTGATAGCAACAAAAATATCTTTTTGAATTTTCTTTAGTGGATTTGTGTTTTGTCACGAAACCGCCAAAGGGGGAGATTGTTACGGAATTTGAGTTGGCGTATTTCGTGAAAGTGTTAAGTCTTGAAGATTGAAGATGAAAGAAGTTTGGATCATATACCTCAATCTCAAGAAAGAAGAATTCAAAAGGATCAGGTATGTTTAACTAAAGATTTTTGGTGATCCGAATACTTCTTATAGTGTAGAAACACTTGGATGAATTTTTTATTGCATAAAAATCAAAAACTGGACATGGGACATGTTCAGGATCCGGATCAGACAATCCAATCCGGATCTCGAAGGGTGTTAGTTCATATGCAAATCCAATCCGGATCCAAGCCAATTCTGATCCGGATCCCGAACATTGGTTTTTGCTGAAATGTATGAACGATCCGGATCGGGCATTTCAATCCGGATCCCGAACCTTTGTTTTTCTGGAATTGTCTGTCACGTTACGACAATCCGGATCGCAGAAATTCCGATCCGGATCGCCGTCCTGTAAAATTTCAGAAAAGGTTAGTTTTTGATCCTTATCTTCTTCCAATGGTTTCTAACCTATAAATAGACCCTATGATTCATTTTCTAGGGGAAGCAAGATCATAAGAAAAATACGACCGAAAAAGACAAATCCACATATAGAGAAGAAAGGAAATCAATAGATTTAATTCTATGTTTCTTCATCTATATTGATTAATTTGATTCTAGGTTTTCCAAACTCAGATTTTGAGTAGAATCAAATTAATGAATACTTAGATGGTATTTCCGATCTATTTCTAATCTAAGTATTCGGCGGATCATCACCACCCAAAAACAACGATTTTCCCAAAATCGGCGCGTGGACTCGCGTGGCCTTGTGGATTCAAGGTGCAACCGCTCTCGTGGATTCGGAGCGAGGTACGTTCGTGGATTCGAAGCGTGCTACTGGGTGAAGACTGTGGATTCGGTTGGACGTCGTGGACTCGACGTTGGACGCCGTGGATTCGGCGTTGGATGTGTTACGGCTTTTTGGTGTTGGCATATTTCGTGAGTCAAGTCAGTGAGTTGAGTCGGAGTCTTGAAGTGATCAAATTGTCAATCAGCAATCGAAGACTTAGAGAAGATTCAACAAGAGCTCAAGTTGACACTCAGTGTTTTGAGTCTTGAAGATTGAAGATGAAGAATTGTGGATCAATTACATCAATCTCAAGAAGAAAGTATTCAAAAGGATCAGGTATGTTTAACTAAATAATTTTGGTGATCCGAATACTTTCTTATAGTGTAGAAACACTTGGATGAATTTTTAATTGCATAAAAATCAAAAACTGGACATGGGACATGTTCAGGATCCGGATCAGACAATCCAATCCGGATCCCGAAGGGTGTTGTTCATTGCAAATCCAATCCGGATCCAAGCCAATTCTGATCCGGATCCCGAACATTGGATTTTGCTGAAATTATGAACGATCCGGATCGGGCCTTTCAATCCGGATCCCGAACCCTTGTTTTTCTGGAATTGTCAATCTCGTTACGACGATCCGGATCGCAGTAAATCCGATCCGGATCGCCGTCCTGAAAAATTTCAGATAAGGTAAGTTTTTGATTCTTATCTCTTTCCAAAGGTTTCTAAACTATAAATAGACACTTAGGGTTTCTCAAGAACGTGGGACCAATACCGATCAATTTATAAAACACTTGAGAGCAACCCTAGAGGCTAGGTTTTTATCGTTCTTCTTTATAGCCTCTTTTAGGTCAATTCGATGGTTCTTTCAAGATCTATCTTTTGTCGAATTGATCTAATCTTTGCTTAGAGATTCCTTCCATGGTTCTTCAATGATAATCTAAGCAAAGGATCACCATCGAAGCCAATATTCTTACCGGCTGAGTTTGCGTCGTGGATTCGACGTGGCATCGTGGATTCGGTGTGTTGAAGGCGTTTCGTGGATTCGAAACGTGTGCTCGTGGATTCGAGTGGCGTTCGTGGATTCGAACGTGTGCAGTGGACGTGCAATCGGTGGAGCGCAAGGTCCGAAGAAGTTGAAGGAGGGGTTTGAGTCCGTGGAGTCGGTAATCACCTTGTTATTCTTCTATTCTTAGTGGATTGTTATTGCGTGTTGGTCCCGTGGTTTTTCTCCTGGATTGGAGTTTCCACGTAAATCTCGGTGTGCTGATTTTTATTTTCCGCATTGGTTTTTATTTTGCACTGAGATTTGTTTTTTAAATATTACACCTATTCACCCCCCTCTAGGTGTTTGATAGTACCTATTTAGATCCTTGTGGATCCTAAAAAAACCTACAATTGGTATCAGAGCGGGTTTTAGGTTTATCTATCATGTCGGGTGAAAGTGGTAATATTTTTAGACCTCCTCTTTTTGATGGGACCAATTATGCATATTGGAAAGTGCGGATGAGAGCTTTTCTCATCTCAATTGATGAGCGTGTTTGGCAAACCGTGAATACGGTTGGGTGCATCCGGTTGAGGAAGTAGGAAATTCTACTACCCCAAAACCTCGCTCTAGATGGTCTAAAGAGGAAATCGAAAGATCTTCTTACAATGGGAAAGGTATGAACGCTTTATTAATTCTCTTTCCTCGACTGAGTTTACACGAATTTCCGCGTGTGAAACCGCGAAGGAAATTTGGGATATTCTCAAAATTACACATGAGGGTACTAATCTTGTAAAAATTCAAAAGCTCCAGATGCTTACAAGTCAATTTGACTCTATTCATATGGAAGAGCATGAATTGTTTACAGATTATTACACTAGACTTCAAGATGTAATTAATACATGTGCTAATTTAGGAGAAAAGATCCCGGAGTCGAAAATTGTAAGAAAGATTCTTCGGACTCTTCCGGAACGGTTTAGGGCAAAGGTTACCGCCATTGAAACCGTTAGTCATCCGGATGAGATGAGTGTAGAGGAATTAGTAGGTGCTTTACAAACTTATGAGATGACTTTTCCTACTAATCAAATTTCTTCCAAGTCTTCTTCTAAGCTTACAGGTATTGCATTCAAATCAACAAAGGAAGAAGATAGCGAATCAAGTTCCGACGATGAAATCTCTTTTGCCGATTTTGAAGAACAATTGGCGCGGATCACAAAGAAATTTCGTCGGAAATTTTGGAAGAATCGAACCGATGGATCTTCATCCACGAAACCATCTAAAGGATCATCGGGTTCTAAATCCTCTAAACTCAAAGGCGTTGCAAAACCTTCTAAAGAAAAAGAAAAAGATGATTTCGAAGGGGAAATCCGATGTTATCGATGCAAAGGCTACGGCCATATTTCAACGGATTGTCCTTCTAAGAAATCATACAAAAAGAAGGCTTTGCAAGCAAAAACTTGGGACGATTCTAGTTTCGATGAATCGACCTCAAGTGAAGAGGAAAAAGAAAAATTTGTTGCTTTTCATGCCTCTCAAATTCCCTCTTCTAATTTGTGCTTATCATCTTTAGTCACTGACTCTATTCCTTTGATTTTGCATGAAACATCAACATCCGGAGGAGAGTCATCAAGTGAGGGGGAGTCGGACGAAGAAGAACTCGTTGAGGCATACCAACAACTTCTTGCGGAATCAAAGAAGATGGCCAAGCATATCAAGAAGTTGAGGAAGCAACGACTTGAAGTTCAAGACGAGAATCAAGCTTTAAAGATCAAACTTCATGATCTCGAGGAGGAACAAGGACGTTATTGGATAACAATAAAATCCTCCAAGAAAAGCTAAACCAATCGGAGACAAACGCAAAATCATATATGGACAAGATTGGTTTTCTTGAAAAGCAGTTTGAAGAGATTCATGTCACCAACCAAGCTTTGACCAAGCAAGTTCATGAACTCAAATCCGACATACAAAGGCTTTCAACCGGTTCCAAGAAACTTAATTGTATGTCCGGATTAGGTCAAACAAGCAAGGTTGGTTTGGGATTTAAAAAGGACCAAACTGTGCATGCTTCAAGTTCCACAATGAAATTGAAAGGAAGAACTTGTCACCTATGTGGACTTGAAGGACACTTGGTGAAGAATTGCCCGAAAAAGAGAAAGAAGAATCCTTCGGCAACTTCATCTACGGAGCGGACTCAACGGAATCAAAAGACACATCAAGTCAAAGGAGTTCACTCAACCCACCAAAGGTCCGAGCCACAACATCAATCATACAAGTGGATTATTGCGAGGCAAAGACCTAAGGTGGATCAACAGTCAAAGCGGACAACCCCCGGCCACAACGAATCAAGACAACCCAAAATCCAGCGATTTTGGATTCGGAAAGGTGATATCTTTCCTTGTCTTAAGTTCTAAATAGCTTATGACTGTATGTAATGCTTTGATTGGTTTTCCTTCATATTTTTCTTAATCTCTGCATTACATGTTTTTCAATGCTCTTTGTTTTTATACTTTGTTTTTGAACAAAAGGGTTTTTATTGAACAAGTGCATTGAATAAAAAGGGCTTCACGTTCATTCACTCCAAATTAATTTTATATGGATTATCAACTTTACTCCATAATCATAATCTTGAAGATACTTCATTATAGGAGTTTTTGATAGTTATAAGCATCAAATTTTAGAAATCATGTGTGATCTTTAGATGCTTAATCTATCTCGGTTGTGTGAATTCTTTGTGACAACATAAGTGCTATAAACATTTCTAAAAATCTTGTGTTGCACTCAAGAACAAAACACATTGAACTTAGATATCATTTTCTTAGAGAGCTAGTTGAATCAAATATTCTTCAACTTTCATATATTTCAACTGAGGATCAATTAGCTGACATTTTAACAAAACCTTTGGATCAAAAACGTTTTATTCACTTGCGTAAAGCAATTGGAATGCTTTCCTTGAAATAAACTCTTTTTGAAACCTTTGCTTAGGTTAGGTTTGGTTTTGTGTTTTTGTTCTTTATCTATGTTTGTACATAGGACATTAATTGAGCATTGATCATAATTGACTTTAATTGCATCTTTTCACGCATTTAGAAATTTATTATGCTTTTGACATCATAATATTTCAATGTTGCAATGATCATTTATGTTAATTAAGTCATCTTTTAAGTGATCAAAGTCAATTTCTCTCTCAATGATCTCTTGGTATAGTCATTATCTTATTTGACTATTTAGTCGAGTATGAATGCGAGATCAATTTTTGGTTGAATACCTTATATATTAAATAATTGATAGCCAATTGAGGGGGAGTCAAAGAAAAGTAAAATGCTCAAAAGATGTGGAAAGAGTTACATCCCAATGAGGAGTGTGAAAACTACCACCACATGGAGGAAAGAGCTACCACCTTGGTCGTCCGAGTACTGTGTGCAGCTACCACATGTATACCAAGAAAGGTTTTTCAATTTTTGAATTAAATAAAATGCATATTGAAATACTTGACTCTGTCAAATTTCAGGTTGGTATAAGGTGGAATTTTAATGAAAGATGCTCAAAGAGCCACTCTCTTCAACAGATTGTCTAGATACATTATCTAACTTATCTGGGATTTCAAACATCTATTGATCTTGGTATTTCATTTTCTTTACCAAATTGATGATTTGATAAAGGCATTACGCATAAGATCATGTTAGATGTAATTGAAGTTGTTCAACTTTAAGGGTTTTAATTTCATAAATTTTCGTTTCATTTTTGAGTATTTTTGATAGATTTGGTATAATCTATTTCTTGTTGCATGAAACGATGACTTTTGTTTAAAGTTGATGCGCTAAAGTGCTTACATACTCTTTCTGATTTTTATGGAATTTTTCTAAATTATTCTGATGAAAGAAATTTGGATCATACACCTCAATCTCAAGAAAGGGTAGAATTCAAGATTGATGTCATTTGGAAATCTCCGTAAGTCATCTTTGTAAATCCGTTACATCTTGATAGAGTTTGGATCTCAGGATTATTTTTGATGACTTGTGTTTGATGAATATAACATGAAAAACTGTTTATAATGTTTTATCTTTATTTTTCATGATTTAGGAGTAAATCTTTTTAATTTTGTGAAATTAATTGGATTGAATGGCATCTATGTGAATTCATCGTTGTTTAAAGCATTGAAATTGATTTCTTGATGGAATGCAAATCGGTATTTGAAAAGTTTTTAAAATTTGGATTTGTTTCAAGAATTTTTGTGATTTTTGCCTCCGAGTACCGATACGAAATTTGTGTTTTGTTATATACCGGAACTGAGCTTTTATCTCTCTTTCTCTATGAACTAATGTTGTTAGATTTTCTTTTGTCTAGTATGTTCACTGTTTGACAATTTGTGACAAAAAGGGGGAGAAGAGAAATGACGGAGATGAGATCATCGAGATAGGACAAACAAAAAAAGGAGGATGTCTGCGATCCCGAATGACGCATCTCGCGCGGTTCTTTTTTTCGAGTTTTCCGTGGGATGGTATTCACGATTCAGATTTATATTTGCATGTATGTATGTGTGGGTATCAGGTATTGCGGATCCATGACTTCCAATAGACGCAAGCATCTATTGTTAATTACCCCCATGCGATTGGGGCACCTTCGATTAAGAGACCTTTGCGGGGAGGATAGAATAAATCGTATCCTAATGACTGACCAAATCCTAAGTATATGTGTTAGGATTTAGATGGATTTGAAATTGAATTGATCCTGCTTATATGTGTTGAGGATTAATCGACATTAAACTCTAATTATATGTGTTAGAGTTTAATTGGGTTCAATTGGCTCTAAGTATATGTATTAGAGTCCAATTATATTTGATTCCATATTTGGCGTATGTTCCAAAATGGAGAGACCAAACCCCAAGGATATGTATTGAGGTAGGTCGGATTTGATGTTACTCGAGAGTAGGTGGTGGCTAAGTCCTATATGTATTAGGATTGGCCGAGTTTGATATGTTTTTCATTCTAGTTATATGTGCTAGAATGAGAGATTGACTAACCCTAAGTATATGTATTAGGATTAGTTGAGTTGATTTGGTTTCTACCCTAGATATATGGGCTAGAGTAAAAGGTTAACTACACCCTAAGTATATGTATTAGGGTTAGTTTGATTGATTTGGATGAACTCTAAGTATATGTGTTAGAGCTCGATCAAATTTGATTGGACTAAATTCTAAGTATATGATTTAGAATCTAGTCGGTTTCGATATAGTTTTGCCTTAATTATATGTGTTAAGGCGATGAGATTGAATGGAGTTTGAGTTTTATTTGTGGATCGAATAGGTTTTGGGTTTTATTTATGGACTCGAATAGGTTTTGGGTTTTGGGTTTTGGGTTTTATTTGTGGATCGAATGGGTTTTGGGTTTTGGGTTTTGGGTTTTGTTTGTGGATCGAATAGGTTTTGGATTTTTGGGTTTTATTTGTGGATCGAATGGATTTTGAATTTTTGGGTTTTATTTGTGAGTGGACTGGATTTAAGACCCGTATATGGATTGGGCCTATGTCATATGTGGGTTGGATTTGAGATCCGTATGTGGATCGGGCCTATGTCATATGTGGGTTGGATTTGAGATCCGTATGTGTATTGGGCCTATGTCATATGTGGATTGGATTTGAGATCCGTATGTGGATCGGATTTGAGATCCGTATATGGTTGGAATGATTAGTCCTTTTTGAATCGGACTTAGACTCCCAGTTGATTAGGACTCATTTGAATTCTTTCTCGATTCAAAGGAATTCCCATTTATTTCAATATCCCCTTTTATTTTATTTTATTTTATTTTGCATCCGAAGAAAATTTTCTAATTTATCTTGGGATTCGCAGAAAATCCCTTATTTTATCTTGGGTTTCGGAGCTCCGTTATTTTATTTTGATGGAATGATCTGAATAAATTCCCTTTTTTTTCTCTCGGGATTCCATCCCTTTTATTTTATAATTTGACTTGGGATCCGAATGAATCCACTAATTTTGTTTTGGGGTCAGGAGAAAATACCGTTATTTTATTTTGATGTGGGACCCTTTTTGAAATTATTTGGGATCCGAGAAAGTTTCTATTTTTGAAATTATCGGGATCCGAAGAAGAAATTATTTGAGATCCGACAAAGAAATTATTTGGGATTCAAAGAGGTCTATTTTATTTTATTTTATTTGACTTGGGATCTGAAGGAAATCCAATTTGGGATCCGAATCCACTTTGACTTAGCCTAAGTTCGGATGTCCGAAGAAATCATCCGAATCGGTTTTGGGTCTTTGTTGACTTTCTTTTTTTCTTTCCTCCTTTATTTTTTATTATATTTTTTCTTTTGACTTTCTTCTTTTTTTTTCTTTTTTTTTTTTTTTTTTTGAGCCTAAAGTTAGGACGTCCGGAGAGGTCCTAACGGCTTTACCGACTTTCTTCTTTTTTTTCTTCCCTTTTCAACCTGAAGTAAGGGGCGTCCGAAGAGGTCCCAAACCGGCTTTCAAAGAAAATTAATTTATTTTATTTCCTTCTTTTTTTCCTTTTTTTTCTTCTCTTTCCTCTTTTTTTCTTCTTTTCTTTTCAACCGGGCGTCCGAAGAGGTCCCAAACCGGTTTCCAAAGAAAGTTTATTTTTTCCCTTTTTTTCTTCTCTTTTCTCTTTTTTTCCTTTTCTTTTCAACCTGAAGTAAGGGGCGTCCGAAGAGGTCCCAAACCGGTTTTCAAAGAAAGTTTATTTTTTTTATTTTCTTTTTTTTTTTCCTTTTTTTTTTCTCATTTCTCTTTTTTCTTCTTTTCTTTTCAACCTGAAGTAAGGGGCGTCCGAAGAGGTCCCAAACCGGTTTTCAAAGAAAGTTAATTTATTTTATTTCCTTCTTTTTTTTCCTTTTTTTTCTTCTCTTTTCTCTTTTTTTCTTCTTTTCTTTTCAACCTGAAGTAAGGGGCGTCCGAGAGGTCCAAACCGGTTTTCAAAGAAAGTTTATTTATTTTATTTCCTTCTTTTTTTTTCTTTTTTTCTTCTCTTTCTCTTTTTTTTTCTTCTTTTCTTTTCAACCTGAAGTAAGGGGCGTCCGAAGAGGTCCCAAACCGGTTTTCAAAGAAAGTTAATTTATTTTATTTCCTTCTTTTTTTTTTTTTCTCCTTTTCTTTTCAACCTGAAGTAAGGGGCGTCCGAAGAGGTCCCAAACCGGTTTTCAAAGAAAATTAATTTATTTTATTTCCTTCTTTTTTTTTTTTTTTTTTTCTTCTCTTTTTTTTTTTTTCTTTTTCTTTTCAACCTGAAGTAAGGGGCGTCCGAAGAGGTCCCAAACCGGTTTTCAAGAAATTAATTTATTTTATTCCTTCTTTTTTTTTCTTTTTTTTCTTCTCTTTTCTTTTTTTTCTTTTTCTTTTCAACCTGAAGTAAGGGGCGTCCGAAGAGGTTCCAAACCGGTTTTCAAAGAAAGTTAATTTATTTATTTCTTTTTTTTTTTTTTTTTTTCTTTTCTTTTCAACCTGAAGTAAGGGGCGTCCGAAGAGGGTCCCAAACCGGTTTTTCAAAGAAAGTTTATTTTTTCCCTTTTTTTCTTCTCTTTCTCTTTTTTTCCTTTTCTTTTCAACCTGAAGTATGGGGCGTCCGAAGAGGTCCCAAACCGGTTTTCAAAGAAAATTATTTTTTTTTATTTTTTTCTTTTATTATTATTATTTTTTTTTATTTACCTGAGAAATACGCGGGTGCCGAGGAAGTTGACCGGAGGAGTTGACCAGAGGTTGAGGAAGTTGACCGGAGGAGTCGAGGAAGTTGACCGGAGGAGGTTGAGGAAGTGACCGGAGGAGTCGAGGAAGTTGACCGGAGGAGGTTGAGGAAGTTGACCGGAGGAGTCGAGGAAGTTGACCGGAGGAGGTTGAGGCGATCGGCGCTTGAGGATGAGGGACGGGTTTTTTTTCTTTTTGTGGTGGAATATGGGGCAATATTGGACGTCTTTTTTTTCTGTGGTGGAAAAAAATGGAAAAAGTTCTCCCCGGGCAAAGGAAGATCTCTCCTTTTTATAGTGGGGAGGGGCAGATAAATATCGTGTGGGACTCGTTGGGTTTGTTGAGGGGTTAGCGAGAAAACGTGGTTTCGTTGAGAAACGACGTTCGTTAGTTCGTTGAGGAAAATACGTGGGAACTTCGTTCGAATTTTAAATTTCAAATTTCAAACTTGAAAAGATACGTTCAAATTTCAAATTTTAAAATTGAATGTGTTCAAATTTCAAAATTATGAGGATGTGGTTATATTCAAATTTCAAATTTTAAACTTGACCGATTATGTTCAGATTTCCATATGTGTTCAAATTTCAAAATTGAACGGTTATGTTCAAATTTCAATATATTGAGAGAGTATGGTTGTATTTAAATTTCAAATTTCAAATTTCAAAATTGAGTATGTTATGAGGAAGTATGTTCGTATTTAAATTTTAAATTTCAAAATTAAATATATTACATTTAAATTTGAGGAAGTATGTTTGTATTTAAATTTTAAATTTTAAACGGTTAACGAACGAGGGAATTTGTTTGGATTCAAAAATTTAAAACAAGATATAGGTGAGTTTGGGTAAGTTGGTTGAGAGATATTTTAAAATATGGTTGAAGATTTGGATATGTGTGTTTGAGATAATTGACGCACGAGGAATTTCGATCGGATTCAAAAAATTTAAATTTCAGTATATGTGGCATTTGAGAGATATTTTAAAATTTCGTTGAAAATTTGAAATTCAAAATTCAAAATTTAATTTGAACATAATTTTTGAAATTGAATCTTTAAACAAGAAGTTGACTATAATGTAAGGCCCGCTGGGCAGAAAAAAATAGGATCCGACTTAAAAAATCGACGGAGCTTTGATGAGACCCATAAGCTTGTGTTCACAAATGGCCTGAGCTTGTGTTCTCAAATGGCCTATTAAAGAATTGAATTCGTTAGACCCAAATTATTAGAATGTTAAAAATTTTGGGCTTATACAGACAAATCAATATTACGGACCAACCATAATCTTTCCCCCCCTTTTTTTTTAAAAAAAAAAAAAATAATTTTTTTTTTACCTCAAACAGAGGAGAACAGAAATTAATGATCGTATCACAAAGCGGGAGAACATAGATGCTCAAGACAGGGGGAGAACATGGAGAACATGGAGAACATGTTAGAGATGCTCAAGATAGGGGGAGATAAAGAAAAGATTGAAAGAGCCGAAAAACAAAAGAACCAAAAGGACGAATCAAATGTAGGATTTTAATTTCTAACGACTAACGTTTGATTTTGTTTGGAGTTTTGTTTTGCAGGAATTACATCACTTGAAGACTCCAAGTCCTAAGTCATAGAGTATGTTCTAGGACTGTTTGGTTCAAATGTAATTTTGTATTTATTGGATCTTTCACGCAAAGAAAATCAATATTTTGGTGATAACATTGAATTTCGATTTTTTGGTTTAAGATGAGTGACTTGAGCGTTTTTATGTATTTTTGGGTTTTGTCACGAAATTGCCAAAGGGGGAGATTGTTACGGCTTTTTGGTGTTGGCATATTTCGTGAGTCAAGTCAGTGAGTTGAGTCGGAGTCTTAAAGGGATCAAATTGTCAATCAGCAATCGAAGACTTAGAGAAGATTCAACAAGAGCTCAAGTTGACACTCAGTGTCTTGAGTCTTGAAGATTGAAGATGAAGAATTGTGGATCAGTTACATCAATCTCAAGGAAAATGTATTGGATTGATCAGGTACGTTTAACTAAATAATTTTGGTGATCCGAATACTTCTTATAGTGTAGAAACACTTGGATGAATTTTTAATTGCATAAAAATCAAAGACTGGACATGGGACATGTTCAGGATCCGGATCAGACAATCCAATCCAGATCCCGAAGGGTGTTGTTCATATGCAAATCCAATCCGGATCCAAGCCAATTCTGATCCGGATCCCGAACATGGTTTTGCTGAAATATATGAACGATCCGGATCGGGCATTTCAATCCGGATCCCGAACCTTTGTTTTTCTGAAATTGTCTGTCTCGTTACGACAATCCGGATCGCCGTAATTCCGATCCGGATCGTCGTCCTGTAAAATTTCAGATAAGGTAAGTTTTTGATTCTTATCTCTTTCCAAAGGTTTCTAAACTATAAATAGACTCTTAGGGTTTCTCAAGAACGTGTGACCAATACCGAAAAAAAATAAGAAAACACTTGTGAGCAACCCTAGAGGCTAGGTTTTTACCGTTCTTCTTTATAGCCTCTTTTAGGTCAATTCGATGGTTCTTTCAAGAACATATCTTTTGTCGAATTGATCTAATCTTTGCTTAGAGATTCCATCCATAGTTCCTCAATGATAATCTAAGCAAAGGATCACCATCGAAGCCAATATTCTTACCGGCTGAGTTTGCGTCGTGGATTCGACGTGGCATCGTGGATTCGGTGTGCCAAAGGCGTTTCGTGGATTCGAAACGTGTGCTCGTGGATTCGAGTGGCGTTCGTGGATTCGAACGTGTGCAGTGGACGTGCAATCAGTGGAGCGCAAGGTCCGAAGAAGTTGAAGGAGGGGTTGAGTCCGTGGAGTCGGTAATCACCTTGTTATTCTTCTATTCTTAGTGGATTGTTATTGCGTGTTGGTCCCGTAGTTTTTCTCCTGGATTGGAGTTTCCACGTATATCTCGGTGTGCTATTTTTATTTTCCGCATTGCTTTTTATTTTTGCACTGAGATTTATTTTTTAAATATTACACCTATTCACCCCCCTCTAGGTGTTTGATAGTACCTATTTAAATCCTTGTGGATCCTTATACATTATAAAAACCAACAGGATGCAGATCGTGGATTCGAGACGCGTTGCGGAACGAGCGGAGAAGATCTACTAGGAGCGTATGGTAAAGGTCGAGTCGTCTGTGAGTACGGTATATCACCTTGTACTTGTTTAATTCTAGTGGATTTCGCCGTGTGATCGGTCCCGTGGTTTTTTACTCCGTGTTGGAGTTTTTCACGTAAAAATCTTGCGTGTTTATTTTTATTTCCGCAGGGTTTTATTGCGCAATGATTTTTTGAGTGTTTATTGTTTACACCTATTCACCCCCCTCTAGGTATGCTTTTTTCCCCTATTTAGATCCTTTAATACATATAACCCAAACAAATACAAGGTCGCTCAACAAACCAGTCTAATCTTCTGGTAGGGGTTACCTCTACTCTTCAGGACGACGACGACTGGTAGGGATCTAGCTCGCGACTCCCTTACCTCGATCTGAAGACAGCAGCAGCTGATGGAACAGCATGAACAGGAGTAGATAGAAATCCCTGGGGGAAAAAAGCACACCATCGACGGGTGTGAGAACTACCTCCACAGTAGCTCTCAGTGGGTGCCGTCAACAAGCCTAACGGTCTGCCCACTAAGTCTACTAGAGGCATGAAGAACAAAAGCAGTATGAAGGGAAAAAAGCTGGAAAATAACTTCTACAGCTACTATGCCCCTATCTAGATGCTCAAAAAGCGGGACAGATGAAAATATGATGCATCTGCTTAACATAACAGTATAGTCACCCAATCTGAACTGACTGCCTCCTCGGGTCCAGTCAAGCCTGCGCCTACCTACTGCCGTACATCCCGGAGGACCGGACTTATGTAGGGCGTCCGTAGCTGCCAAAACTGGCTCAGCCAGAGGGACTATGTCCGTAACTGCCAAAACTGGCTCAGTCAGAGGGACTGCGTCCGTAACTGCCAAAACTGGCTCAGTCAGAGGGACGGCATCGACAAGTCGCGATACAAGAGTAACATATCCACCCCGGGCGTGGCTCTCGAGGGGCGCGACCCCACCGAGGAAAGGTATCCGCGCACTCTGTCGCTCAGGTGGCACTGCAGGCTATGGTCAAAATCCACGCTCACGCTCTGCTCGGAAGAACTCAATCCTCAAACATCTCTCACAACAGTCGGAGCACACTCGACGACTCAGCTGATCAGCTCTCACGAAACCCGAGACACTCGCCTCTCCAACAACTCACAGCACAAAACACACTCGCTGGAGACACTCCACACCCAGGATCAGCCTACCACTCAGGGCTAACATAACTTAGATAGACAATACCCAAAGACACGGACCACCGTCGACTCCAACGGCTCCCAACCACAGAATATCAACCCACCTGCAGACTCACTGACAGGATAATCCCACAACAGGCGATAATAGAGGATCCGGGAACCCCGAAAGACTAGAACCTACAACCCTATCAAACAAGAATAGGCTCTAGGCATAGCCTCTCGTTGTTCTCGTCCCAAAGAAAAAGGCAGACCTTAGAACCCAGACCACTTGAATCATCTCGAGTGGTTACATTTATAGGAAAAAGGTGACATTTCTTATTAAAAGCCATTTGATCTGAAAGAAATCCATATTAATGATTTTTAGTTCCTTTTAGGAAAACCATTGAAAATAAGTTTTTATACCCAAGCCTCGAAGGGCTAAAGCCCTTGTCCAATCAAACAAGAACAGACTCGGGCGACCCTACGACGCTTGGAAGAAAACATTGGTTGGCTAAAATCATATGTGTGTCTAAAAGCAGTTCTGGGTTCAAGGTTCTGCTAACACTAGTAAACCGCTGCCACTAACACAGCGGCGACAAATAAAAATAGAAAAACGGAATACCTCGGGACCGCCGTCCTCCTAAACGGCTCCCGCTACAGATGTATGATCAACTACCTCTACCAGACTCCACTCTGCTCCCAAGCACGAGTGTAGAAAGCATCCCACACTAAAGAAACCTGACCACTCGGCCCACTACCCGGGCGAGTAAAACACTATGTCCAGGGAGAAAAGTAGTGTGGATGTCTAAGCAAAATAAACCTAGCCCAAGTTGGAGTTTTCTAAAGTCTGGGTGAACATGCTGCATATGACGGGGGTGCTAGGTCAAGTTCCAAGATAACGTTAATTTAACAGATAATAGGAAACAAGAGATTGCATGATCATCAAGTAACACTAGAATTATCAGCTATCACTTTCTAGCATACTACACAAGAGTATTACTATCATGCATGGTTCTACTATAGCAGATTTAATGAACGTTCCATAAGTCTTGGAGACAAGGCCACCCACCTGAAGGTGCACAACTGTCTAGGGTCGCACAGCTAAGAAAGTCCAGAAACAGATTTACCAGCACAATCACCGAGCCAACAGTACCAAAGTAGTGTTCAAAGCATCCTGGGTACATAATAGATCCAAAAATTACACTTAATTCCGTAAAATCCAAGTATCACAAATCTGCTGGGAACAGTCCCTTTAATACGAAATTTTCACCGGTAAAACAACCTCCAAAAATTCCAATAAAAATATGACGGCGATCCTCGCGAAGTGTAGATGTCGATAGAGCCTTGAAACTTCGAATTCCGATGTCTGGATGTGGAGATAAAAATCCGCGAAGACCCTGCTGTCCAGGAATCTCACAGCAAAACAGAGGCTCAGTAAAGCCTCGAAAACCATGCCAAAAACCCATATCTAGACAAAACACTCAACACAAAAGTCGAAGATATACCTCTCGTGAATCCAACGCCGTGAAAATCGCCCAAAAATACTGTCGGAGTAGCTCTGTGGAC
This sequence comes from Tillandsia fasciculata, assembly GCA_029168755.2. Taxonomy (NCBI): domain Eukaryota; kingdom Viridiplantae; phylum Streptophyta; class Magnoliopsida; order Poales; family Bromeliaceae; genus Tillandsia; species Tillandsia fasciculata. The sequence continues at coordinate 5,419,070 of CM054937.1, read as the reverse complement.
CTCTCAGACCGAAGTGCGACGGAAACGGGCCTCCAACTGTAAATCGTCGCACTGTGCTCCGATGCCGAAGTCGTCGACGCCGCGACTTCCAAAAATCCGGGCCTCTGCCAGAAGATGCGCGACACGAAGATCTACAACTTTGCTAAAGGGGCCATGGGCAGAGGAGCTCGGGAAAGGGGCGAAAAAACCCCAACAAGCAGCCTATTTATAGGCTCAGCCCGAAAATTCAACCATTTGGACTTTGGCCCAAAGATTCGGGCGCCCGAAATATTTCGGGCTGCTACAGTAACGGGCCCGGCCCGTTACTGTGCGTGCCCGAACTCCCTCGGGCTGCCACGTGTCCCAGCCAAGCTCCCCGCGCCCGGCGCACGCGCGCCAACAAACCGCGCGACGCCACGTGCCCCGACACGCCAACGTGCTCCGCTGCGCCCGACCAAACACGGGGCGCCACGTGGCGCCCCACGTCGCCCCGGCAGCGCCCACGTGCGCGCACGTGCGCGGCCGCGCTGCCGCCGGAGCCATGTCGGGCACGCCCCCCGAGGCAGCCGCCTCCGCCGCATGGACCGATCGCACCAGGACCCGCCAACCACACCACGCCACGTGTCCACCCGGTCCACCGTGCACCCGCGCCATTCCTGTGGACCGCGCCCACTGCGCCCGCCAACCGGGAGGCGCCACGTGGCCCGCGCCCGGTGCACGCCCTCCGCGGTGGACCGCGCGCCTCCGCCGCTGCCACCGCCGCGCTCCGCCGCCACCGGCGCCTCTCCGGCCGCCGGAACAGTACCCCAAGACCTCGAAATGCATGTTTTTGCGTCCGGGCTCCGAAAAATTCAAGTAAATAGTCCATTTTGACCATTTTCGCGCGCTGAATCCAAATACGAGGTCCGTTCGGCCAAATTCCACTTCTACAATTTCTCAAAAATTCTCGAAAAAGTAAACTTGATCTATTTTTCGTGCCGGGTCACTTTCTTGGTTCTAATAGCGCGCAAAAACCTCAATCACCCCGAATGGGCTTCCTGATAAGCAGGCAAGCTCCAATTTCACTAGAAATCTAATTCTTGGGCCCGACACGCGCATACACACACCCAGAAACCACAAAACCAACAATAAACCCTTAAGTGGGGATTCGGGTCCTCACAGGTGGTATCCCAATTGAAGATCAATCTTCGAAAAAATCCGGAAACCTTGCAACTGATCAAACAGGTCGTCAATCTTCGGTAGTGGATATTGATTCTTGATCGTCACCTTATTGAGTTTCCGATAATCCACGCACAACCGCAGGACCCGTCTTTCTTCTCACGAACAGTACTGGAGCTCTCCACGGAGATACATTGGGTCTTATGAAACCCTTGTCCAATAAGTCCTGTAACTGAGCCTTAAGCTCCTTCAACTTTGCCAGGGCCATTCTGTATGGCGCCCCCAATACTGGGGTCGTCCCGGGAACCAAGTCTATAATGAACTCGATCTCCTGATCCTCTGGCATACCCGGCAATTCGGCGGGGAATATATTTGGAAAATCCCGCACTACAGGGATACTATCCACTACTGGTCCTTCCCTGTATTAATCCACTATGGTGGCCAAATAGGCCACATAACCACCATTTATTAATTTCTTTGCCCAGGACGTCGAGACCGTTAAGAAAAATAGTGTGCATCAGCACGCTTTGTAGACATACTCTTTCTGTCCTGGTTCCCGAAAGGTGATTAGCCGTCTCTTACAGTCCATTGTGGGATAATACCTTGAGAGCCAATCCATTCCCAAACTACGTCAAAGTCTCCCAATCCCTCTCCTACTCATTACACTAACCAATCCGACTATAAATAAAAAAAATAAAACAAGGGAAGAAAAGAGAACATAGTCTTTCTGATCTTTCCACCATACAACGTACATCTCTACTTTCCTCACCATCTCCGATCCTACCTCTCATCATCTCCGATCCTCATTTCCGATCTCAGATATGGTAAAAAATAAAATATTTCAAATAAATAAATAAATAAATAAATAAATAAATAAAATAATAAAATAAAATCTTTAATTTTTCCTTCTTTTGTCCGCCGTCATCGCCATTCCCGTCGACATTGCCATCCTCGTCATCCTCACCGCTACCATCCAATCCCATGTTGACATCTTCGATGGAAGAGGGGAGGAGGATAAAGGATCCTTCGTTTTTCTTCAGACCTCAAATCCATTCGAAGTTGTCAATCAAGAGAATAGGTGGTTCACACGCTACATCGTAGTAATTGCCCCGCCATCGTCTTCATTAGCACTGTCGTTGTCACGCCCCGGGGTCGAAACTGCGACTTGGGCTCGCTAACAGATCCGCCATTTGTACGGAAACTGCCGTACAGACGAAGCGTCTAACCTGCAAAAAGAAGCAACTACAGCTAAACAGATATCAGAGCTGAAAGTAAAACTGCTAAAAACAGGAAATAATACAAAATCCATCTCCCAAATACGATCATATAAAAAGTCCCCTGATACAAAATTCAAAAGGGAGATAACTCCAATAAAATGCATCGGTGTACAAGCTCTCAATACAAAAAAATTCTCACTACATCAGTCTCTCAAACTGTAAAAATAAAGTACAACTCTATACCTTACAACAAAGGTCTCTCAACAGAGGAAAAAGAAGTAAACTAATCAACTGAAGCTCTCCTCTGAAGGGGTACCGCTAAACTCCAACGACGGTAGGGAACTAGCTCGCGACTCCCTCGCCTCGGCCAGAAGGATCAGCAACAGGAGCTGTCACGCCCCGGGGTTATATTTTAGCGGAAACGGTACACAGAGGTAAGCGTAAGGTGCGTACAAAATTTTTTTCTTTAAAACCTCCTTCCCCGGCGCGTGCCCAGACCCGCCACATATACAGATTCACTCGAAAGTCGGGCAGAGTCTCCTCTGTATATGCACGGCGTCGCGGCTATTACAACCGTCAAACACAAGCAATCACTTCCAATTAATCACAACAGTTCGAAGTAGTATGGTGCATGAAGACAAACAATACCCGTGGCCAGTCAAGTTGAAAGTATAAACTCACTGTTTTGAAAATAGACCCACACGGTCTGAGGTTTTGAAAACCGATTTGGAAAACGGCATAAATCCACAAGGTTTGGGAAAACGGGCCCACCCGACCCTAGACTTTTGAAAACAGTTTACGAAGTCCTTTTTCTTTTATTTTCTAGTTGATTTGTTTAGAAAACGGCCAACCGGGAATGATAAGGAAACAGTAGTGCGTAACCAGAATGAAAGTACTCAACATCCACACGACCCCACGAGGGTATCGAGAACCACACAATAACCTACAAATCCGAATGAAATGCAGAGAAAGTAAGTACAACAGCATACTAGGGCCGCCTCGGCCCGACTGCTACCGCCTCGGCCTCACCGTCGCCTACCTCTACCCCCTGGAGGTACCTGTCACAGAGTGGGTAGTCAGCGACACTATCACAAAAATAGTACTAAAGCAGTAAAGTAGTACCAAACCATAAAGTAAGACTAGCCGAAATAACCGCTCTACTCGTAACGGTAACTCGCAACCACCTGTACCACCTGTAACATCTGCAACCCCGGTAACACCTGTAACACCTGACCGCGTCGGGATCCAATCCCGGCGGTCCCACACCTGACCTTATCGGGATCCAATCCCTATAGGTCCACCGCTCGCACCTTCGTGCCTCAAACCCCACACCTACGGGGGCCCCACTACGTCACCTCGTGGGTACACCTGTAACACCTGACCGCGTCGGGATCCAATCCCGGCGGTCCCACACCTGACCTTATCGGGATCCAATCCCTATAGGTCCCACCGCTCGCACCTTCGTGCCTCAAACCCCACACCTACGGGGGCCCCACTACGTCACCTCGTGGGTAAACACGGGTCAAAGACCGCCTTTCCGGAAAAGAGCACCCTTTGCGGTGGCCAAACCGCGGATGCGCGTGTCGCACTCGAGCATAGTAACAAAACACGGGGTAATATAGTAAACCATAGAGCCATCAGTGTTAGTACAGGTTAACATAATATTTAATATCCTCCCCGGAACACTAACATTACTAAACCTCGGGAGAAAAACCCACCTTGTTGTCGCGCTCCTGACCGATGTTAGGTTCTCTCGCGTCTCGGGTACCCGCCCGGGCCTACATGAATCTCGATTTCGTTGGCTAGGGTTGAACGAGGGAAGACTCGCCCCGTCTGGTGTGCCCGGTCCCAAGGCAAAGGATGTACGGTGTTCCTCCTCCTCCTTGATTGCTCCACCGGTTACTCCACGCCGATTGACAGCGGTAAGGAAGGTTTGGGGAATGGAAAGTTTGGGAAATGGTTTTCGCTTTTTTTTTTGGGTTTCGTACGCAGGGGGTTTAAGGGGGGTTGTGGGGAAGTGGCCGGTAGTTGGGGGAAGTGGTGGGAAGTGGGGCGGTTAGTGGGTAGTTGTGGGGAAGTGGTGGGAAGTTGGGGCGGTTAGTGGGTAGTTGTGGGGAAGTGGTGGGAAGTTGGGGCGGTTAGTGGGTAGTTGTGGGGGAGTGGTGGGAAGTTGGGGCGGTTAGTGGGTAGTTGTGGGGAAGTGGTGGGAAGTTGGGGCGGGAGTTGTACGACGGAAATAAAAAAAAACGCGGAATTGATTAAAACGGGTGCGAACCGGGGTCCGACCCGCCTCAAAAACCGTGCTGGTTGCCTGAATCGTTAGCCAACTTCCGGAATTTATTCTGGAAGCACCCGTCGTCGGAATTCAAATCCGATTGCACCGCCATTCTCCGTTTCGCGAGCTTTATTAACTAGAAATACCCGCGAGTCCCGACGGTCTGACCGGGAACAAGAAATTATGGATCACCCTCCGAGTCTAATTGAACAATAAATAAAACCAAAAGCGGACTCAAGCAATTATTTTAAACCAGTGGTTACTACATCACTCACCTCTTAAAACGAGTTTCGTCCTCGAAACTCATTCCTGGTTCTCGGTGAAGAGATGGGGGTAACCCTCCCTCATCTTCGATTCCAGCTCCCACGTCGCCTCCCGCTCCTCGTGGTTGTTCCAGAGCACTTTCACGTAGGGGATGACTCGGTTTCGAAGTGTCTTGCTTTCTCTTGCTAGGATCCGCACCGGGGTTTCCTCGAAGCTTAGGTCCTCCTTTAGTTCGAGCGGAACGAGAACGAGTGAGGGCCAACTCATCGAGGACCCCGAGCGCGTTCCCCTGGCAGTTCACTTTTTGGAGGGTAACGCTCATCTATGGTGGAAGACGGTGCGCCCTGATCCCACCACGGGCACCGTGCTTCCATCATGGACGACGTTCAAAAAGGAATTGTTTGGGGCCTTCTTCACCAATAGCGTCAAGAAGAAACTGGAAGACGACCTAAACCACATTCAGCAAGGGAACAAGACGGTTATGGAGTATCAGCGCGAATTCGTGCGCTTGGCAAATTGCGTTCCTTTTGTCATAAGGGACGAACCCCACAAGGCGCAACTGTTCGTGGATGGGTTGCGAAGTGATATATTCCAGGTGGTTCAGGCCGCTGACTTGCATACGTTCCAGAAAGTGGTCGACCGGGCCACTGTTGTAGAGCGTGGGTTCGCCGTTACCCGTGCTAGGAGGGAGGTCTCGGCACATCATGAAGATAGGAAGCGGCTGCCGCAGAGCTACGGGGGGGGAACAACTGCAGGGAGCCGACCCCCCAAACGGTGGAGGACACCGTCGGGAGCACGGAGCGCACCTACGGGAGAGCCGAGGCCAAGAGACAGGCCTTGTGTAATCTGCGGGGGAGCGCACCGAGTGTTGGAGTGTCCCCAGAGAGGCGATCATTGCTTCCGTTGCGGCAAGCAGGGGCACTTCCGCCGCAGTTGCCCCCTTGTCGTGGGATCAGCCTCCTCCGCCGCTTCCACGCCTTCACCACAACTCGCGGGGCGGGGGAAAGCTCCTATGGGGTCGACCTCTAGGCCCCCGGCTACGCGGCACGAAGAGGATAGGCAGCCTCAACCGGGCGGGCGAATTTATTCCATGACCCGCCAGGAAGCGGACCCGCCGGAGCACGTACTTGCAGGTATAACTTCGATTTCAAATTCACGCGCTAGAACCCTCTTTGATACTGGGGCAACACACTCGTTCATTTCACGTGAGTACGTGTTTTCGCATGACCTCGAGGAAACACCTCTCCAAAGTAAGTTGACGGTCCAGACCGCGGGTGGAACACTAGAGGCGACTAGCTTGGTAGCCACTTGCCCGATTAAGTTAGGGCGGCTATGTTGCCCTTGGGATTTAATAGTAATTCCCTTGAAGGAGTACGACGTTGTTTTGGGCATGGACTGGCTCTCAAGGTACCAAGTTTCCCTAAGAATGCGTACCTAGCATGCAAGAGCACCTCCTTCCCGGCAGTCATCTCGGCGGTTCGAGCCAGGAGTCTGATAGAGGGTGGGTGTGTGGCCTTTTTGGCATCGGTAGATCTGGTTACCCGACCCTCGACGACACCTTCAGACATCCCGGTGGTGAGGGACTTTCCCGATGTCTTTCCGACGGAGCTGCCTGGGATACCCCCTGAAAGGGAGGTGGTGTTCCCTATTGAACTCTTGCCAGGTACTCAACCCATAACGAAGGCACCTTACCGAATGGCCTTCGCGGAGTTGAAGGAGTTAAAGGCGCAACTGGAAGACCTCTTGGACAAAGGGTTTATCAGGCCGAGTGTGTCACCCTGGGGCGCACCAGTGCTTTTTGTACGGAAGAAGGATGGAAGCCTGCGACTTTGCATCGACTACAGAGGAATAAACAAAGTCACGGTGAAAAACAAGTACCCCCTGCCCAGAATCGACGACCTTTTCGACCAATTACGCGGAGCGACGGTCTTCTCAAAGATTGATCTACAGTCAGGCTACCACCCGCTTCGGGTTCGGAACGAGGACATTCCGAAGACCGCTTTCCGGACCCGGTATGGTCATTACCCGCTTGCGTAACCATCCCCTCCCCGGCGGTGGCGGCGGCCGCGGAGGTACTCCCGCCGAGGGCCCCCGGCGCCGGCCCCGCGGGCGCTGTTGCAGGTGCTGCCGTTGGCGCCGTGGTCTGGGTAGGTGCTAGTCCGGCCGTTGCTGCCGGTAGAGGGGCTGCCCCTACCCCGGCCCCGGTCGCTTGCGGTGCTGTGGCCGGTGAAATTGGTCCTTGTGGAGGGGCAGGAGTGACTGGTGGCTGCTGCGTCAGTTGGCGCACATGTTCCGTAAGGGTCGCCAGCTGCCCCGCCATCTCCCTCAATTGTTGCCGCAGGAGCTGGTTTTCTGCAGCCGCTGGTGTCGTCGCATCCGCCCCTACATCCTCTGCCGATGCTCTGGTTCGGACCATTGTCTGTACAGACACACCACCCAGACTTAGCACTCAACTCTACTAGAAAGAACCACCGTAATATCGAGAAGGTAAGGAAAACGTTATCTACAAATCCCCTCCCCGATCTCTCACGTCCTAATTCTTAAACCCTGCATATTTCATTTATTTGTAGTTAAGTGTGATGTCTCGGTGGATGTTGGGCCGCCACTGTTGTGATTAAAGTGAAGTCTCTGATACCATCTTAATCTGTCACGCCCCGGGGGTTATATTTTAGCGGAAACGGTACACAGAGGTAAGCGTAAGGTGCGTACAAAATTTTTTCTTTAAAACCTCCTTCCCCGGCGCGTGCCCAGACCCGCCACATATACAGATTCACTCGAAAGTCGGGCAGAGTCTCCTCTGTATATGCACGGCGTCGCGGCTATTACAACCGTCAAACACAAGCAATCACTTCCAATTAATCACAACAGTTCGAAGTAGTATGGTGCATGAAGACAAACAATACCCGTGGCCAGTCAAGTTGAAAGTATAAACTCACTGTTTTGAAAACAGACCCACACGGTCTGAGGTTTTGAAAACCGATTTGGAAAACGGCATAAATCCACAAGGTTTGGGAAAACGGGCCCACCCGACCCTAGACTTTTGAAAACAGTTTACGAAGTCCTTTTTCTTTTGTTTTCTAGTTGATTTGTTTAGAAAACGGCCAACCGGGAATGATAAGGAAACAGTAGTGCGTAACCAGAATGAAAGTACTCAACATCCACACGACCCCACGAGGGTATCGAGAACCACACAATAACCTACAAATCCGAATGAAATGCAGAGAAAGTAAGTACAACAGCATACTAGGGCCGCCTCGGCCCGACTGCTACCGCCTCGGCCTCACCGTCGCCTACCTCTACCCCCTGGAGGTACCTGTCACAGAGTGGGTAGTCAGCGACACTATCACAAAAATAGTACTAAAGCAGTAAAGTAGTACCAAACCATAAAGTAAGACTAGCCGAAATAACCGCTCTACTCGTAACGGTAACTCGCAACCACCTGTACCACCTGTAACATCTGCAACCCCGGTAACACCTGTAACACCTGACCGCGTCGGGATCCAATCCCGGCGGTCCCACACCTGACCTTATCGGGATCCAATCCCTATAGTCCCACCGCTCGCACCTTCGTGCCTCAAACCCCACACCTACGGGGGCCCCACTACGTCACCTCGTGGGTACACCTGTAACACCTGACCGCGTCGGGATCCAATCCCGGCGGTCCCACACCTGACCTTATCGGGATCCAATCCCTATAGGTCCCACCGCTCGCACCTTCGTGCCTCAAACCCCACACCTACGGGGGCCCCACTACGTCACCTCGTGGGTAAACACGGGTCAAAGACCGCCTTTCCGAAAAAGAGCACCCTTTGCGGTGGCCAAACCGCGGATGCGCGTGTCGCACTCGAGCATAGTAACAAACACGGGGTAATATAGTAAACCATAGAGCCATCAGTGTTAGTACAGGTTAACATAATATTTAATATCCTCCCCGGAACACTAACATTACTAAACCTCGGGAGAAAAACCCACCTTGTTGTCGCGCTCCTGACCGATGTTAGGTTCTCTCGCGTCTCGGGTACCCGCCCGGGCCTACACGAATCTCGATTTCGTTGGCTAGGGTTGAACGAGGGAAGACTCGCCCCGTCTGGTGTGCCCGGTCCCAAGGCAAAGGATGTACGGTGTTCCTCCTCCTCCTTGATTGCTCCACCGGTTACTCCACGCCGATTGACAGCGGTAAGGAAGGTTTGGGGAATGGAAAGTTTGGGAAATGGTTTTCGCTTTTTTTTTTGGGTTTCGTACGCAGGGGGTTTAAGGGGGGTTGTGGGGAAGTGGCCGGTAGTTGGGGGAAGTGGTGGGAAGTGGGGCGGTTAGTGGGTAGTTGTGGGGAAGTGGTGGGAAGTTGGGGCGGTTAGTGGGTAGTTGTGGGGAAGTGGTGGGAAGTTGGGGCGGTTAGTGGGTAGTTGTGGGGGAGTGGTGGGAAGTTGGGGCGGTTAGTGGGTAGTTGTGGGGAAGTGGTGGGAAGTTGGGGCGGGAGTTGTACGACGGAAATAAAAAAAAACGCGGAATTGATTAAAACGGGTGCGAACCGGGGTCCGACCCGCCTCAAAAACCGTGCTGGTTGCCTGAATCGTTAGCCAACTTCCGGAATTTATTCTGGAAGCACCCGTCGTCGGAATTCAAATCCGATTGCACCGCCATTCTCCGTTTCGCGAGCTTTATTAACTAGAAATACCCGCGAGTCCCGACGGTCTGACCGGGAACAAGAAATTATGGATCACCCTCCGAGTCTAATTGAACAATAAATAAAACCAAAAGCGGACTCAAGCAATTATTTTAAACCAGTGGTTACTACAGGAGCCCAGGAATAGGAGAAGAAGTCCCTGGGGAAAAAGACACCACGACGGGTGTGAGAACTACTTCCCACAGTAGTTCTCAGTGGGTGCCGCCAAAAAGCCCAACGGTCTGCCCACTAAGTCTACTAGAGGCAAAAGGTAACAGTGCAATGAAAATATGAACAAGAAAAGCTGGAGCTACTCTACAACTACCATGCCTCTATCTAGATGCTCACAAAGTGGAACAGATGAAAGTAAAAGTGACCACTCGCACCCAAGGTGCTCAATCGACCCAATCGAACTGACTCAATCATAGGGTCCAGTCAAGCCTGCGCCTGGCGACTAGGAACGCACCTGCCCACTACCACACATCCACATGAGGACGGGATTTACGTGGGGCGTCCTGTCCGGCTAACTCATCCCTCGCGCAAAACTGCCTCAACAGGCCCATCGTTGCCTCCAGTGCGGAAAACTGCCTCAACAGGCCAACCATCGTATCCACAGCGGCATCTCAGGGGGCGCGACTCCAACTGAGGAAAACGGCGCGGCATAGAGTATCAAACATTGGTATATGCAGGCTAGTCAAAATTCACACTCACTCTCAGAACGGTAGGACTCAAGATTCCCAAATATCTCGCACAACAGTCGGAGCACTCTCTACGACTCAGCTGATCAGCTCACACAAAACACGAGACACTAGCCTCTCCAACAGCTCGCAGCACAAAGCACACTGGCTGGAGGTACTCCACAGCCAGGAACGACCCACAACTCAAGCTGACAATACTGGTCGGACAACACTCAACGACCTGGGATCACCGTTAACCCCAACGGTTCCCAACAACACTGACCGGAAGATACTCGACGGCCCGGGACTACCGCCTGCTCAACGGCTCCCTCCCACGACAGCGCAACAGGGAAACAAGACCTCTCGGGACTACCGTTTACCCAAACGGCTCCCAGCACAGATAAGCAACCCACTACAACTACCAGACTCCACTCTGCTCCCAAGCAAGAGTGCAAAAGCATCCTACACTAAAAGCAAGTCCCGACTTCTCGGCCCCCTACCCGGGCGAGGATAACACTATGTCCAGGAATGAAAGAACAGTGTGGATGTCTAAGCATAAATAACCCTAGCCCAAGTGAGGGTTTTCTACTGGTCTGGTTACACAAGCAACATATGACGGGGGTGCTAGGTCAAGTTCCAAGATAACTATAATTAAACATGTGGTAGGAAGTAAAAGGGATCATAAGATCATCAGATAAATAACAGGAATAACAGTTCCTACATTATAGCATGCTAGACAAGAGAATAAACTATCATGCATAGTCCTACATCAGTAGATTTACTGTACAGTCCATAAAACTTGGAGATAAGGCCACCCACATCGATTTGCCACCAATTGCTCGTAGACACTTGCAATTAGCCTCCACGCGATCCGCACGCAAAACGATGTCCGCTGCCGGAGTCCGCACGCAAAACGGAGCACGATGCCGAAGTCCGCTCGCAAAACAGAGCCCGCACGTAAAACGGTGCATGGTGCCAGAATCCTCACGCAAAACGGTGCACGGTGCCGGAGTCCGCACGCAAAACGATGCACGGTGCCAGAATCCGCATGCAAAACGGTGCACGGTGCCGGAGTCCGCACGCAAAACGGAGTTCGCACGCAAAACGGTGTACGGTGCCAGAATCCGCACGCAAAACGGAGTCCGCACGCAAAACGGAGCACGCCGTCGGGGACCGCACGCAAAACGGTGCAGTAAAACACAGTCCCTAACACAGATAAGAGCAAGAAGGTTAATTTACTGTCCAAAAGATCGCTCCAAAACTGTGCCCAAAAGTACCGTAAAATTAACACATGGGACCTACCCGACTGCGCCGCCGTCGCCGAAACTGCTCCGTTGGAACACCTCGCGCGCTTCACGAGGCCCACGACGCACCGCCGCACCACCCACAAATCCCCCCCTCACTCCCTCTCTCGCTCGGGTGAAGAAGAAAGAAAGAAAAGGAGAAGAAATGGGGGTGTGGGGGAGAAAGAAGAAGAAGAAAAGGAGGGAGAGAGAAGGGGTGGTCCACGGCCCTCGGTCCTCGGTGCACCCGCCGGTCCACAGCACCCATGCGGGTGCACCCGGTCCAGGCAGGGGGAAACCGGGCCACGTGGCCGCGCCCCTGCGCGCCACGCAGCCGCGCAGCCCGCACGCCGCATGCGCGGCGTGACACCGCGCTTCCCCCAGGCGCGGGACACGCGCCCGTGACACGGGCGCGCACCCCCGCGCCCGCGCGGGCGCCAACGGGGGCCCGCCACGTGGCGCCCCCGCGTGGCCCGCGCCGAAGGCGCGCCTGCTCCCTCTCCCGCGTCCGTACGCCTGCCGCGCCCTCCGGATCCGTGCCGCCAAGCTGCCTCGGGATCCGCGCCTCACCTCGATTTCCGCGTCGCTTCGCCTCGAAAAACGCGCACTTCATCCGGGCTCCAAATCAAGCAAGTAAATAGTCCATTCTTAGCGATTTCGCGCGCTGAATCCAAAAATGATGTCCGTTTTTCCAAATTCTTATCCGAAAATTTGCCGTATGCCCACTCGATCCGATTTTCGCGCCGGGTCCATTTCTGAAGTCCGATTTGCTAAATTCCAACTCTAAAAATTTCCGAAGGCGACCGGAGAGGTAATCTTTTATTCAAACTTCGCCCGGAGTCCAATTTTGACATCTGAATCGCGCGAAACCAATTCAAAACACCCGACGGGTCCTCCAACTTCCCACGGGATCACCTTTTAAGCCCAAAGTCCAACACTTGTGTCCAAATTGCGCGCAAACACTACCGACACACCACGCAGGCCTCCAGTGATGCAACTAAATCCCAAATTGCATCACAAATCCATTTCTGGGCCCCAACACGCGCACAAACACCCCCAACGGCGACTGAAAGCTGCCCAACAACCAGCAAACCCTACGCGGGGGATTCCGGGACCTCACATCCTCCCCCACTAAAAGAAAGTTTCGTCCTCGAAACTAAATCAAGTCCATCAGGAGTCACAAATACCACGGGTAGGTATCCATCAATACGCCTCCAGCTCCCGAAACACCACTCACTCCCCGTGATTACTCCGCAACAACAACAGCAACAAGTACGGTATGGCCCGATGTGCAATTCTCTCATCTCTCGAGCCAGAAATTGCAACGGGCGTCCCTCGTACTCTAACAATCGCAGATCTCAAAGGGGCAAGTCAATCACGGGCGAGGAAAAACACATCACTCCTGAGCTGAGACGTGAAATACCAAAGGGGCTCCAATAAAAGGCTGGGGGAAACTGAAATAACCACTAGTGCAACACGCATCAAACCACATCATGGTGCCAACCTCAACAAGACGACCCGAAGTATACCCCACACATTCATCCAATAAGGAAGGGAATCCAATAAGTTGGGGTCTTCACTCGGTTACTTCCCGATCCGAAACCACTCGAGTGGACTACACAACTGCAGGCTACCCTCAAAAGGGATCCTCAAGAGACACAATCTCGTGCCACAGTTGGTCGCTCAACATGCTATCATAACCCCAACGGACCCACGGGTCGAAGTCGATCCCTCAACTAATAAGGAACACCCTGACGGGGACCAAACCGTCGGTGAACGGGACTGAAAACTGGCTCACAAGGCGATCATAAAGCTGATGCCCAAACTCGCGGTCAAAAGTCCGAACCATCCAAAAACTCTCACCGTTGTGTACCTACAACGTGGCATCACTGCCGTGCACCAACAGCGTGGCATCACCGCCGTGTATCAACGGCGTGGCATCACCGCCGTGCATCAACGGTGTGGCATCACCGCCGTGCATCAACGGTGTGGCATCACCACCGTGCATCAACGGTGTGGCATCACCACCGTGCATCAACGGTGTGGCATCACCACCGTGCATCAACGGCATCACTCAAGCATCAAGGTCTCAGATCCTCACAGTCCTTTACCCAACACTACCTCAAAATCCCGGAGCTGAGGAAGGGCCAAAAGATCAACAGGCCAAAAACCAGGGCCCTAACTGCACTGGGCAGGACCAACGACACACATCTATGTGCAACACGTGATCAGGTATCTGAACCTCACAAGCACAAGCTAAGGGTCCTATCTCTATGTCAACCAATCCCCAAGCGCTGGGTCAAAACACCAAACTGCCACAGTTTCCATCAAGTCTGCCGATACAACTCACGGCCTCAACTGCATTGGACATAATCCACAGGCCTCCTCCATATGCACACACCAACGGAAACCTGTATCTCTAGTGCACGTGGTAACAAATCTACCTCTAGTCCAGACAGGAAAGCCCAAAAACACTCAACTCAAACTGCGGTAAGGAAATCATGCCCACGATAACCTGGTCCACTGCCGTAGCGCCCTCCAACCGGGCAGTACAGACTCATCCGCTCGATGTAGATGGTCGTCGCTCAGTCTGCCCCGATGTCGTGGCCCTATCTGCCTGAAAATGTCCCGACTGTCCACCCGAAAAATATCGCCCCTGCCTGTGGTCACACTACGGCGCAGAATGCGGCCCACCACACATGACACAGTCATCCCGCTACTGCTGCTGATACATCGGCTGTGGAAAACCTCCTGGTCTCTGTCTCCTCTGAGACTCACGACCCTCAGACTGGAATCATGGCGGCCCCGGGGTCTCGATTTACTCGACTGTCCAAACTCAGGCGGCACTGGATGCCTATCCCCGGAGCTGGTCCCTGGCGCTCCGTCTCTCTCTGACATGATCACAGATCCTCGGTCAACCCACTGAGCAAACTCAATTGCTGCATCTAACGTCAGCGCTAGCCGAGAATGCACCAAGTGATAGATATTCCGATGTAGTCCTTTCTCAACTAGCTCCACCTCCTGGGCCTCATCCAGGCGACATGGGGTACACCGCTCAACAATCGCAAAACTCGCGAACATACTCCAGAAGAGGTCGACTCCCCTGCTGCAGGAGTCTAAGATCCCCTTCCCGTTTCTGCTTACATTGTCAGGAAAGAAGGCCCTGAGCCGCAAAGCACGAAACTGGTTCCAAGTCAACAACTGCGCTCCGGGTAGTCCAACAGGACGAACTCGACGCCACCAAATCTCGGCGTCCTGTCAGACCATCTCAATTTCACTAAAGCAACCACCTGGTAACTCGGCCAGGGCATGTGCCCACCTGGTAACTCGGCCAGGGGCAATGTGCTCATCTGGTAACTCGGCCAGTGGAAAGTATCCCCCTGGTAACTCGGCCAGGGCAAAGTGTCCTCCTGGTAACTCGGCCAGGGAAAAGTATTCTCCTGGTAACTCGGCCAGGGCAAAGTGTCCTCCTGGTAACTCGGCCAGGGCATGTGCCCACTGGCAACTCGGCCAGAGGCAATGCATCCATCTGGTAGCTCGGCCAGTGGAAAGTATCCTCCTGGTAACTCGGCCAGGGCAAAGTGTCCTCCTGGTAACTCGGTCAGGGCATGTGCCCACCTGGCAACTCGGCCAGGGGCAATGTGCTCATCTGGTAACTCGGCCAGTGGAAAGTATCCTCCTGGTAACTCGGACAGGGCAAAGCATCCTCCTGGTAACTCGGCCAGGGCATGTGCCCACCTGGTAACTCGGCCAGGGGCAATGTGCTCATCTGGTAACTCGGCTAGTGGAAAGTATCTACACAGCTGGGACTGCCGTCACTCCAAACGGCTCCCACAACAACACCCCACTCATAGGCGAGAAGAACCGACTGACGCGGCAAAAATCCGAAAATCCCGATAGACCGGTGCCTAGAACCCCAATCAAACAAGAACAGATTCTAGGCTCAGCCTATCGAAGTTTTCGATCCTTTACCGTTCAGGGATTCGGCCCCTCTCGGTTAAAGTGGGAAACTATATCAACACACAAACTCCTGGGTCTCGCTCTGCTCTGATAGCTCTGTCTCCCGCTGCTCGGGTACTCAATAGGTGCGGGGTGTGTCCTCTTCACAACACGACGTCTCAGGGGTATCGCAATCCACTGCACAATAACAAACGTCAGGACACAACAACCAAACGACCCAATCCAGCGAAAGTCTAAAACATGTCATCCATTCCCTAGCATTATGTTGTCTGCAGCCAACATAATTGTTTAGGAAAGTAAACATGCCAATCACTCATCCCGTCTCTTGGGAGAGGTATAAAACTCAATCAGGACTCTCGCTAAAAGTCACGACTCTCACGTAGTCATCCTAATGTCCAACCATAAGCCTAGGGTTTCTAAGTCCAACACGACCTACAACCTAGGCTCTGATACCACTCTAATCTGTCACGCCCCGGGGTCGAAACTGCGACCCGGGCTCGCTAACAGATCCGCCATCTGTACGGAAACTGCCGTACAGACGAAGCGTCTAACCTGCAAAAAGAAGCAACTACAGCTAAACAGATATCAGAGCTGAAAGTAAAACTGCTAAAAACAGGAAATAATACAAAATCCATCTCCCAAATACGATCATATAAAAAGTCCTCTGATACAAAACTCAAAAGGGAGATAACTCCAATAAAATACATCAGTGTACAAGCTCTCAATACAAAAAAAATCCTCACTACATCAGTCTCTCAAACTGTAAAAATAAAGTACAACTCTATACCTCACAACAAAGGTCTCTCAACAGAGGAAAAAGAAGTAAACTAATCAACTGAAGCTCTCCTCTGAAGGGGTACCGCTACACTCCAACGACGGGTAGGGAACTAGCTCGCGACTCCCTCGCCTCGGCCAGAAGGATCAGCAACAGGAGCCCAGGAACAGGAGAAGAAGTCCCTGGGGAAAAAGACACCACGACGGGTGTGAGAACTACTTCCCACAGTAGTTCTCAGTGGGTGCCGTCAACAAACCCAACGGTCTGCCCACTAAGTCTACTAGAGGTAAAAGGTAACAGTGCAATGAAAATCTGAACAAGAAAAGCTGGAGCTACTCTACAGCTACCATGCCTCTATCTAGATACTCAAAAGTGGAACAGATGAAAGTAAAAGTGACCACTCGCACCCAAGGTGCTCAATCGACCCAATCGAACTGACTCCTCATAGGGTCCAGTCAAGCCTGCGCCTGGCGACTAGGAACGCACCTGCCCACTACCACACATCCACATGAGGACGGGATTTACGTGGGGCGTCCTGTCCGACTAACTCATCCCTCGCGCAAAACTGCCTCAACAGGCCCATCGTTGCCTCCAGTGCGGAAAACTGCCTCAACAGGCCAACCATCGTATCCACAGCGGCATCTCAGGGGGCGCGACTCCAACTGAGGAAAACGGCGCGGCATAGAGTATCAAACATTGGCATATGCAGGCTAGTCAAAATCCACGCTCACTCTCAGAACGGTAGGACTCAAGATCCCCAAATATCTCGCACAACAGTCGGAGCACTCTCGACGACTCAGCTGATCGGCTAACACAAAACACGAGACACTAGCCTCTCCAACAGCTCGCAGCACAAAGCACACTGGCTGGAGGTACTCCACAGCCAGGAACGACCCACAACTCAGGCTAACAATACTGGTCGGACAACACTCAACGACCTGGGACCACCGTCAACCCCAACGGTTCCCAACAACACTGACCGGAAGATACTCGACGGCCCGGGACTACCGTCTGCTCAACGGCTCCCTCCCACGACAGCGCAACAGGGAAACAAGACCTCTCGGGACTACCGTTTACCCAAACGACTCCCAGCACAGATAAGCAACCCACTACAACTACCAGACTCCACTCTACTCCCAAGCAAGAGTGCAAAAGCATCCTACACTAAAAGCAAGTCCCGACTTCTCGGCCCACTACCCGGGCGAGGATAACACTATGTCTACGAATGAAAGAACAGTGTGGATGTCTAAGCATAAATAACCCTAGCCCAAGTGAGGGTTTTCTACTGGTCTGGTTACACAAGCAACATATGACGGGGGTGCTAGGTCAAGTTCCAAGATAACTATAATTAAACATGTGGTAGGAAGTAAAAGGGATCATAAGATCATCAGATAAATAACAGGAATAACAGTTCCTACATTCTAGCATGCTACACAAGAGAATAAACTATCATGCATAGTCCTACATCAGTAGATTTACTATACAGTCCATAAAACTTGGAGATAAGGCCACCCACATCGATTTGCCACCAATTGCTCGTAGACACTTGCAATTGGCCTCCACGCGATCCGCACGCAAAGCGATGTCCGCTGGCGGAGTCCGCACGCAAAACGGAGCACGATGCCGAAGTTCGTTCGCAAAACGGAGTCCGCACGCAAAACGGTGCACGGTGCTAGAATCCGCACGCAAAACGGTGCACGGTGCCGGAGTCCGCACGCAAAACAGAGTCCGCACGCAAAACGGTGCACGGTGCCGGAATCCGCACGCAAAACGGTGCACGGTGCCGGAGTCCGCACGCAAAACGGAGTCCGCACGCAAAACGGTGCACGCCGTCGGGGACCGCACGCAAAACGGTGCAGTAAAACACAGTCCCTAACACAGATAAGAGCATGAGGGTTAATTTACTGTCCAAAAGATCGCTCCAAAACTGTGCCCAAAAGTACCGTAAAATTAACACACGGGACCTACCCGACTGCGCCGCCGTCGCCGAAACTGCTCCGTTGGAACACCTCGCGCGCTTCACGAGGCCCACGACGCACCGCCCACAAATCCCTCCCTCACTCCCTTTCTCGCTCGGGTGAAGAAGAAAGAAAGAAAAGGAGGAGAAATGGGGGTGCGGGGGAGAAAGAAGAAGAAGAAAAGGAGGGAGAGAGAAGGGGTGGTCCACGGCCCTCGGTCCCCGGTGCACCCGCCGGTCCACAGCACCCATGCGGGTGCACCCGGTCCAGGCAGAGGGAAACCGGGCCACGTGGCCGCGCCGCTGCGCGCCACGCGGCCGCGCAGCCCGCACGCCGCATGCGCGGCATGACACCGCGCTTCCCCCAGGCGCGGGACACGCGCCCGTGACACGGGCGCGCGCCCCCGCGCCCACGCGGGCGCCAACGGGGGCCCGCCACGTGGCGGCCCCCGCGTGGCCAGTGCCGAAGGCGCGCCTGCTCCCTCTGCCGCGTCCGTACGCCTGCCGCGCCCTCGGGATCCGTGCCGCCAAGCTGCCTCGGGATCCGTGCCTCACCTCGATTTCTGCGTCGCTTTGCCTCGAAAAACGCGCACTTCATCCGGGCTCCAAATCAAGCAAGTAAATAGTCCATTCTTAGCGATTTCGCACGCTAAATCCAAAAACGATGTCCGTTTTTCCAAATTCTCATCCGAAAATTTGCCGTATGCCCACTCGATCCGATTTTCGCGCCGGGTCCATTTCTGAAGTCCGATTTGCTAAATTCCAACTCTAAAAATTCTCGAAGGCGACCGGATTTATCCAAACTTCGCCCGGAGTCCAATTTTGACATCTGAATCGCGCGAAACCAATTCAAAACACCCGACGGGTCCTCCAACTTCCCACGGGATCACCTTTTAAGCCCAAAGTCCAACACTTGTGTCCAAATTGCGCGCAAACACTACCGACACACCATGCAGGCCTCCAGTGATGCAACTAAATCCCAAATTGCATCACAAATCCATTTCTGGGCCCCAACACGCGCACAAACACCCCCAACGGCGACTGAAAGCTGCAAAACAACCAGCAAACCCTACGCGGGGGATTCCGGGACCTCACAGTCGTCCTATATTGACATCTTCGATGGAAGAGGGGATGAGGATCAATAATCCTCTATTTCTTTCGTACTCTCCACCCAATTCGAAGTCATCAATAAAGGGAATAAGTGGTTTACACTGTACATTACCGTAATTTCCCTGTCATTTTCTTCATCAGCATCGTCGTCCCATATTGACATCTTCGATGGAAGAAGGGAGGAGAATCAATGATCCTTCATTTCTTCGGACCTCTCCACCCAATTCGAAGTCGTCAATCAATGGAATAGCTGATTTACATTGTACATCGCCATTTCTTCGGACCTCTCCGCCCTATTCGAAATCATTGATCAATGGAACCATCACAAAAAAAAAAAAAAAAGCTTCGCAGAAGTTTAATAAAGCCGTCTCAAATGTGTTCTTCAGACATCCGAGCTCCGGCTCGTTCGCTTTGACCCAAGCCGTTTTGGGTGATTTCTTCGGACATGCGGATTTAGGTTCAGTCAAAAAGATAATTTCTTCGGATCCCAAATTAATTCAAAATAAAAGGAGATTTTCTTTAGACCCAAAATCAAAATAAAATAAAAGGAGA
The DNA here is from genome assembly GCA_029168755.2 of Tillandsia fasciculata. Classification (NCBI taxonomy): domain Eukaryota; kingdom Viridiplantae; phylum Streptophyta; class Magnoliopsida; order Poales; family Bromeliaceae; genus Tillandsia; species Tillandsia fasciculata. The sequence goes on along the minus strand of CM054937.1, from coordinate 5,399,200 downwards.
AGTTTTTCGGACCCCAAACCAAATAAAAAAAAATAGAATTTCTTCGGATCCCAATTTTTTTTTTAAAAAAAAATTCTTCGGACCCCAAACCAAATCAAAATAAAAGCAAATTTCGTTGGGTCCCAAATCAAAATAAAGAGGATTTTTTCGGATCCCAAATCAAGATATAAAAAATTTCTTTGGACCCCAAATTAAAATAAAAAAAAAAGTTTTGAACCCAGAATCAAATCCAAACAAAATTCAAAAGGAGCCTAATCAACTTGGAACCCAAGTCCAAACAAGTCAAATTCAAAGAGGCCTAATAAATGAATTCGGTTTTTTAAAATATAAGGCCAAAATCTATATATGGGCATCAAATTTACCTATAAGAAAATAAAGCCCAGCCAATATATGGGCTCCAAATTCAGTTCTTTACAAAATAATGCCAAGTCCATAAACGGGTCATAAATCCAGTCTACATACAATACATGCCCAATCCACATATGGGCTCTGAATCCAGTCCAGTCCACATACGGGCCTAGAATCAAGTCCACATGCAAATAAAATCCAAAATCCATAAAACCCAAAACCGATTTGATCCACAAATAAAATCTATAACCCATTTAGCCTACAAATAAAATCCAAAAGCCTAAATAAAACCCATAACCCATTCCAATTAATAAATAAAATCTAAAATCCATTCAATCTACAAATAAAGTCCAAGACCTACTTCAGTTCAGTTTAATCCCACCGCCTTAACACATATAATTAAGACAAAACTATATTCAAACCGACTAGATTCTAAATCATATATTTAGAATTAAGACATTTAATACATGCCCAATACATATAATTAAGACATTTACTGGTCACTCTAACCTTTGAGTTCATTGACTCATTGTTTAACTCTAGCTTTATCCCTTAGATTATTCTCCAAACTAGATGCCACTCGTCAACCTAGATGTTCATTGCCTAGGTTATATACCACACATGTCACCTTACTTTGACCTAGGTCTTAAAGTCAATTCCACATAAAACCTAAATTATAGGTTAAACTCACTTAGAACAAGGCTAAACCTTATATTTACTTCCTTGACCATACTTAGGGTTAAACCTTGACATACCCAGAAGAGCTAAGGTGCCAACACAACCCTATTCTTACAACTATGTGTCAACAATCAATGAAGACTAAGAAAAAGGGGTGAAATTATCTATTTTTGGTGAAATTCCCCACCTCTTGTATAGCTCCTTGAAAAGAAAGGGCTTGATCTTCTAATTTTTTAAGAGAAACCCCTAAAATATAGGTTCAAAACCATAAGAGATTATAAAAACCTCTTTGGAGTCCAAAAAATTCAAAAAATCCTAAAAACTCATCTCTTGATTTCTTATTCAAGAGAGGTTGGGAGAGATTCTTCTTCCTTCTAGAATGCTCTCTTAGTGCTCCTCTTTCGATCCGTAGATTCGAAAGAGATCAAACCCACTAAAACCCTCTTCTCCAAGCTTGAGTTTTTCTCTTTGCTAGAGAGAAAAAGAGAGGAGAGGGAGTTAGGGAGAGTGAAGGGGAGGTGTGTTTTGTGGTTGGGAGAGCCCCCACCCCTTATATACATGGGCTCCAACAAAAAATTACAAAACTGCCACTCTCTCGTAGTTAGGCCCGCGACGGTCCGAACACCGAATGTTCAAATTCTATGCGCGAAGAAAGTCCGAACCTTTCTGTGCGCGGTGGGAACCTTTTAAAAAGGTCCAAACCATTTTTAAAAGGTCTGGACCCCGAGGGTCAAATTCTCACAATCACTTCATCTCGAAAAATGTATTTTTGCTCTATGTGGCCCTAGACTCCATGGGATCATTCCAACATGCTCGGAACACATTCTTTAACATATTTACAACCATTTTTGACTGTGTCATGATCAATTTTCACCTAATTTTCATTTCGAAACTTATTTTAAATTCTGATTTCAACTCACTTTTAGTTCGAATGATTTTTGCTTTGAGCCAAACTTGCTCTAACTATTTTTAAATGTATTTTTAAACACATTTAGGGTGTTTTATCCGTATTTTGTCATTTTAGCAAAAGTCGGGGCACCATAGATAGGCGCACAAAAAACACGAGAAAGCGGAGGAGAAGAAAGAGAATAAGGAGAAAAAATAGTATAATTTTAGTCCAAAGAGTGCAACTTTCGTCTAAAAAGTATAACTTTCATATCAAAGAGTATAATTTTCATCTAAAAATAGTGCAATTTTTTTCTGAAATAGTGCAATTTCAATTCCTTCTTCCTTTCTCTATGGTTCTTGGTCTTTCTTGTAGTAAGGACGATACATGATGATCTCTTCAGAAAAAAAAAATAGTTTTTTTATTTCTTATTTATTTTTATTTATTTATTTTTCTACTTTCTATATTTTTTTCCTCCGTCGTTGCCCTCGTCGCCGTCATGGACCTTGTCGGAGTGTTGTCTCTCAAAACTGCGCTCGCTCTCACCGTGCCTGCGCCCGCGCTCGACGTTGTGCCCATCAATCAGATATGTGTGGACGTGGGCGTGGGTGCGGGCGTGGCGGGGCATGGATACGACGTAGAAGAACGACACTCTGGTAAAGTTCATGGCGACGATGATTTAGACATTGGATATGGCTTAAGAGTGAGACAGCAGACTCGATAAGAAAAAGAGGGAGAAGATAAACTAATTAGAGCACAAAAAATAAATCTAAACCAAATATATAAAAAAAAAAAAAAAATATTTTATTTTTATTCATACATAAAATTAATAAATTTTTTTTTATATAAATTAGCTTAAAATAAAACTCCTTATGGTTATATTTTGGTCGGTAAATGCCCACCTTTTGTGCGTATTATTTATTTTATTTTATTTTTACTTATCCACCAAAAGAGGTGCGCCAACTCTTTAATTAAAAAGTATAAGTTATAACTTTACAAGTTAGCATTTTATTTTTAATTAATTAGTCTCCCAGATCATTACACTTCCCTATGCAAACGCCCATTTTACTTATTCCCAGTTCCCACACACATATATTAATACACGGATATATGAAGAAGTATACATGGCGTTATCCTCTTCACTTTATTTATTTATTTATTTATTTAGGGCACCTTCTCTCCTCATACCAGCGCTCTATCTCTTCGAATTTTGTACGATTCACTCTCCACTCCTTTTTATATTTACTATTTACGAAACATCTCATGCATTTTTCTCTTTCTTTCCTTCTCGGCAATGTCTCCTTTCAAAAATAACAAATATTATATTAATATGACCGATAAAATTTATTTTATTTTTTAATAAATAAAATATAAAATATATATTTTATTTAGAATATATAAATAGTATTTATTTAAAAAAAATAATAAATTTTTACTATTATATATATATATATATATATTACTCATCGATGTACAATCTTTTTATTTTTTATTTTTCACGTAGACACCCCGATGAATTAAACTTCTTATTTATTCGAGCCACATGCAATTTGTTCATAACATTATAAAATAATAATGAATTATTGCTTAAACTAAATATACTACTTATAACGGGTGTAGGATGTACATCCTACTTATTTCAGAATTAGAATATATAAGAAGCATTTTTTATTTTCAACTATCACGATTATAAAAAATTAAATATGTATATGAATTCTGCGTTTGGTTCCGATACTTATTTCAGAAATAAGTATAAGTTCAGGATGAAATAGAAATAAGATTAATTTTATGTTTCCATAAAAATTAGGTTGTTTTTGGGATAAAAAAAAATAATGTTTAGATAGCTAGATTTGAATAATAAGAATAAAAATAATTATAATATTAAAATAATAATATTTTATTAAATTAATTAATATAAAAATATTAATTATATAATAATTTAATTAACTATTTTTAAATAACTTTAAATATTAATTGATAAAATAATTAACAATAATGAATATTGTCAATAAATAATTTAATAAATTACAATTAATTTAATAAATTAATTATGTAATTATTTAATTATTTAATAGTTAAATAATTAACTAATAAAATAATTAGATTAGTCAAAATATTAAATTAATTAATGATTTAACACAATAATTAAAATTATATTTATTTTAATTAAGTTTGGGAATAAGTTTGTTCCAGAAAAAAGAGTAGAACTACTGTTCCAGCTTTATACCAGTTTAATCTAAAAAATCAAGAACTACTGTTATTATCCAAATTAAACACGTGTGAAAAATGAGACTAAAATAAAACTTTATTTCAGATCTTGTTTTTGAAATAACACGCATGAAGTATAATCTATTTTGAAGTAGTCGCCTCAACATTTTTTTTTTTTTTTTTCTTGTGACCTGTTTTAGAAATTTGAAATTACGCGGTAACACTTATATTGTAAACGTATGATGTACAAAATTCTATCTTTATATATTATCAGTATGTTACAATCATAACGTGTAAAATTTTATTTCGATAATATACATATTTTAAAGATTTTATGCAAGATTACCAACACATTAACAATTTAGAGACTAAATATTTCTATTGGTTTTCTAACGGATTTCGGGTCGCCCATGATGGGCAAACCCGATCCGTTAAGTGATGGTTTCTAAAATTCAGTTGAGAAACCACCACTCTCTCTCATCCACAAGAAAGAAATTACTCTCTTGATTTGAAGGATTTTGACATTTAGGTTGTGGAAGTTAGTGCAATTTTCATCTTGTAATTTTGCATTTGATCCGTTGGAGCAACTGATTTGGTTTGATCCTACTTCATCACGTTTTAGGAATTGCGATCAAGGTATGTTTAAATTTATTTTGTTCAAACCTTTCATTGGTATCAGAACCAGGTTTTAAACCAAATACTTGACTCTGCAATTTTTTTTTGTGATGAAAATTATTCTGAATAATTTTCTTTTTCATGAGAAATTTGTATATAATAGTTTCTCTTGAAATTGTATGCATGATTTAATTCTAAAATTATAATTTGTGTTGAATTTGTAATTTAAATTGTCAATCTTATGATAGATATTTTTTAATCTGAAAATTGTTTTGTTTTCTTCTTTCTTTTCGGAAGAAAAAAAAAATATGATGAATCGAACACGGACTTGATGGGTTGGTAATAATCCACTATTGGATTCTTATGACCAGTATTAATAGATGTATATTAGACTTGGCATATATTTTGCAATTTGAATTGTGATTTGTTGGGTAGTGATAATGTGTTAAGTTTTTCATACCACTCAAGTTGAGGATTCAATTCTTACATAGAGTGGTTTTTTTTTTTTTTTTTATGAACTATTTCATAATGGTTTGATCATTTTTAAACTCATGCATAACTTTAACAAATTACTTTTTTTGAATTGATTGACATCATTATATTTATTGATTGATGCCATAATATTGTAGACAAAATATTTACATTCAAGTTTTTCACATGCTACTGAATGCTAATTTTTTGTGAGATATGACACATACTATTCGGACTAAGAGAGTTTTGAGGGGAAGATATGGTGACATATTATTACTCCCTATCATGATTTATATGATAAATCCGTCACACTCTATGGAACAACATTTATTGGTTTTAGACAACTTGTTCGAAGTGCTTGAAAGTGATGATTATGTTATTCAAGACTTTCAGAGAGCACTTGCATTGAGAAATTTAATACCAGATTATTGAGCTAAAACTTGGTGAAATATATTTTAAAATAAATATGATTTCGTGGTATCCTATGGTGATCTGGTATCGATATTCAGGGATATTTATAATTGTCATTATATTACAAGTGCTATAAGAAGGATAAATATTTTGGCTATAGCTCTTAATCTTCGAAATAGTGGGCGCACTACTCTTGGAAGATTTAATGGAGGCTCATTTTTACAAAGGCAGCACTTGATATTATGGAACGAGTATCATATGATGTTGTTCCTGAACCATGGTGTAGAGCGTTTAACGGTGAATGTTGAGTTAGTTCGAATTATATTTGTACTTATGAATGATATTTTATTTTGTTTCATGTTGTTGTTATGTACTTTAATAAACACTAAGCAGTTGAAACATGTGTAGTACTTTCTTTTGTTAATGAATACGAAAGCATTTCGTTTAATATTCATAGTTATAACTAGTATGATATAACTTCTTTTCATGAATGATGATGATAGCACTTCATTTTTTTTATAAATGCTTAGTTGAGTGGAAATTCTTAGATTTGGAGAAATCTAGAACTTTGTTATCTAGAACTTATCTCTTCGTACTGTGAATATTGAGTTTATGATGATATAACATTTGAATATAGAAGATGATTGGAAACATAGTGAACTTTCGATTCCATTTCTTATATTATATCATGATTAACTTAGTACATTGAAATATATGTTTTAGATAATTTTGTAAGTGCTAGTTTTAATTTATGCAATGTCCCTATGTAGCTTTGAAATATCATGGCATCAAAGAATGTCATAGCAGATCTCAATAAGGGTGAGAAATTGGATAGTGATAATTACAATATCTAGCAAACTAAGATTCAATATGTTATTGAGGAGCAAGAAGCATTAGAAGCTATTCAACATACCATGACCAACCTTGGTGAAGGAAACACTGCTCAGCATAGAAGAGATCAAGAAGCTTATCGTGCTTGGAAAGCAAAGGATTCCTCTACTCGTGGAATTCTGATAAGTTCAATGGTTAATGATCTCATTGGTGAATGCGAGCTACTTCCTACTGCTCCTGTATTGTGGGCTCATCTAAAGGAGAAATTTGGGGGTACAACCGTAATCAAATTGAAACAGTTGACCATCAAATTTGATACTTATAAGAAGCACCCTAATCATACTATTAAACAACATCTACGAGAGATGCTTAATATGATAAGGGAACTGAAGTCTGCAGGACACAGCCTTACTGATGAGCAGCAAGTTCAAGCAGTAATCCGCTCTCTTCCTGATAGTTGGGAGCACATGAAAGTTAATTTAACTCATAACGATGGCATCAAAACTTTTTATAACGACCCGGCCCACTAGCAATAATAACTCGTTGGGCCCAAACCACAGCCCAAAATGCTTAAGCCCAGTTATTATTACTAATGTCCAAGTCTCATATAAACCCAATCACAATTCCATCCACATCCGATGTGGGACTATTGGGGGCGTCACAAACTCCCCCCGTTTAGGCCTGACGTCCTCGTCAGCACAAACACACACACAGCAGCACAACATCACCAGGCGATGTGAGACTTGTCTCGCTAGCCCTGTCATCTAGACACAAGCTCAGCCGAGACTCGCCGCATACTTCCGGCTGGTTATTGGCTCTGATACCAAATGTAACTACCCGGCCCACTAGCAACAATAACTCGTTGGACCCAACCCACAGCCCAAAATGCTTAAGCCCAGTTATTATTACTAGTATCCATGTCTCATATAAACCCAATCACAATTCCATCCACATCCGATGTGGGACTATTGGGGGCGTCACAGACTCCTCCCGCACACACACAGCAGCCCAAGATCACCAGGCGATGTGAGACTCGTCTCGCTAGTCCTGTCATCTAGACCCAGACTCAGCCGAGACTCGTCAGCCCAAACACACACACAGCAGCCCAAGATCACCAGGCGATGTGAGACTCGTCTTGCTAGTTCTGTCATCTAGACCCAGACTCAGCCGAGACTCGCCGCACACTTCCGGCTGGTTATTGGCTCTGATACCAAATATAACGACCCGGCCCACTAGCAATAATAACTCGTTGGGCCCAAACCACAGCCCAAAATGCTTAAGCCCAGTTATTATTACTAATGTCCAAGTCTCATATAAACCCAATCACAATTCCATCCACATCTGATGTGGGACTATTGGGGGCGTCACACTTTTGCTGATGTGGCTCACCATGTGGAATTGGAAAATGAGCGTCTTGGGGCTGCAAGAGGTCCCACGCATGCTTATATGACTGAATCCAGTTCACAAAGAGCTTCGGGCTCTAGGTACAAGAAATTTAAAAATATAAAGAGGAAGGGAGTGGAGACTGGGCAGGGACCTAAAAAGAACAAGTTCAAAGGAAATTCGAAAGGTAAACGATTTTGGAAAAAAAAAAAAAGATAAGAGTAAGATGAAGTGCTATAACTGTGGCAAGCTGGGTCACTTTGCTCGTGAGTGTACCGAGCAGAAAAAGGTATCATTTCATTCTATTTTTCTTAATAATGTTTGTGTTTCTAGTACAATGTTACTCACTGATTCTTATCCTTTGTGGATTGTAGACTCAGGAGCCACAAATCATGTAGCAGGAGACCGAGGTGCATTTGTGGAATATCGTCGAGTTCAAGCTGGGACTAAATGGATATTTGTAGGGAACAATTCAAAAGTTGACGTAAAAGAAATAGGCATGTGCAAGTTAGTGTTGCGTGGTTGCCGAACCTTACTCCTACATGATGTCCTATATGCTCCAGAGATTCGACGAAACTTGGTCTCTATATCTTTTCTTTTAGGTTTAGGTTATGGTTTAAATTTTTGCAACAGTCATGTGGACATATTTTATGACTTTGCTTATTATGGCACTGGCTACTTATTAAATGGTTTCTTTGTATTGTATTGTGAACATAATATATGTAATTATGTTGGTAGTTGTTTTTCTTCAACTGCTTCTAGTAGCAATACGAATGTGAATGCAAATGTTTGGCATGCTAGACTAGGACATATTGGTCAAGAAAAGATGAATAGACTTGCTAAACATGGCCTATTAGGTTCACTCATTGCAATTGATTTGCCTAGATGTGAACACTGTCTAGCTGGCAAAACAACTAAAAAACCATTTGGTAAAGGAATAAGAGCTGAATATCCATTGCAATTAATTCATTCTAATATATGTGGTCCAATGAATGTTAGAGCGAGACATGGGAAATCATATTTCATTACTTTTATAGATGACTTCACCGGTTTTAGTTCTATCTATCTGATTGCTCAAAAGTCAGAAGCATTAGATTGTTTCAAGCGTTATGTTAATCTTATAGAGAATCAGCTAGATAGAAGGATTAAAGCCTTAAGAACTGATAGGGAAAGAGAATATCTATCTGAACAGTTCAAAAAATTGTGTAATGAAAAGGGCATTGAAAGGCAACTGACCATTACTAGAACTCCGCAACAAAATGGTGTTGCAAGAGAAGAAATAGGATCTTATTAGAAATGGTTAGATCCATGATGGCACAAGCAAGCCTTTCTATTTCATTTTGGGGAGATGCTTTATTAGCATCAACTTATATATTAAATCGTGTAAGTTGCATCTACTCCCTACGAGTTATGGACAGGTAGAAAACCTGATTTAACTTATTTGCGACCATGGGGGTCGGCAATCTATGTTCATGATTCTTCCCACAAGTATGAAAAATTAGGTCCTAGAGGGAAGAAATGTATCTTCATAAGATACTCAGAACAATCAAAAGGTTTTGCGTTCTTAGGTGAACATCCTGAGGGAGGTTTAACTGAAATAGAATCACGTGATGCCACATTTATAGAGTACGAATTTCCCAGCAAAGGTGAAATTGACAAGGAATTTCAATTATATGAAATTGAAAACTTCATTGGTGACGACACACTTGAACCGAGTGGGAGTGAAAGTGATCCACATGGTTCAAAATTACGAAGAAGTAATCGTCAAATCATTCCTCGACGACGATTTGAGATTGAGGGTGAAGCCTTCAAGGTGGCCTCACATGATGAAGCCGAGCCTAAGAATGTAAAAGAGGCTTTATCCTGTCCAGAAAAGGAACAGTGGAAAATTGCAATGGAAGAAGAATTGGAGTCAATGAAATCTAACCATGTCTGGGACTTGGTTGATCTGCCATCAGGGCGCAAGACTATAGGGAACAAATGGGTTCTCAAAATAAAGCGCAAGCCAGATGGATCTATTGAAAGGTATAAGGCTCGCCTAGTGGCGAAAGGTTATACTCAACTAGAAGGTATTGATTATGAGGAAACCTTTTCACCGGTAGTACGTTTTACCTCTATACGTCTAATTCTTGCCATAGTAACTGATTTAGATTTGGAGTTATATCAAATGGATGTTAAAATAGCTTTTCTCAATGGTGAGTTGGATGAAGAAAATTATATGGATCAACCTTTGGGTTTTGAAATTGATGGCCAAGAAAATAAAGTTTGTAAATTAAAAAAATCATTATATGACCTAAAACAATCATCCAGACAATGGTATTTGAGATTCCATAGAGCCGTAACATTTTATGATTTTCATATGATCAGTGAGGATCATTGTATATATGTTAAACGTGAAGAGTGTAAATTTGTAATTTCATCTCTATACGTTGATGATATTGTTGGCAAGAAATGATAAGGAGTTCATGAATATCACTAAAGAGTGGTTGTACTCTAATTTCGAAATGAAGGATATAGGAGAAGCTGCATATATTCTTGGAGTGAAAATCTATAGAGATCATTCTAAGAAATTATTGGGCCTTTTACAAGAGCCTTATATTAAGAAAATTTTAAAACAATTTAATATGCAGAATTGTAATCCCATCGATACTCCTATAGCAAAGGGCGAAAGCCTAAGCCTTAATATGTGTCCTAAAACTCCAGAAGAAAGAAAAGAAATGGCTAAAGTTTTTTATTCTGGTGCTGTTGGAAGTCTAATGTATGCCACTATGTGTACAAGGCCAGATATATGTTATGCTGTAGATTTAGTGAGCCGTTACCAATCAAACCCCGCCATGAAACATTGGAAAGGTGTCAAAAGGATCCTCAGATATCTTTAAGGAACTGCAGATTATTCATTGTGTTATCAAGGAAAAGATTTGCGTTGGTGGGATATTCAGATGCAGATTGGGCAGGAGATTTGGATGAGCGCAAATCTACTTCTGGTTATGTTTTCTTACTTAACAATGGCGCCATCTCTTGGAATAGTAAGAAACAAAATTGTACTGCATTATCAACCATGGAAGCTGAATTTATAGCATATTCAGCAGCAGTAGAAGAGGCAGTTTGGTTGAAAAGATTTTTATGAAGTTTGGGAATAATTAAAGACAACTTTAGTTCTGTGAAAATCTAGTATGACAATCAAGCTGCAATTGCCTTTGTGAAGGATCCGAAATATCATAGAAGATTAAAGCACATAGATATAAAGAATAATTTAATAGAGACATTGTGGCATGAAAGGATGTGGTTCTACAGTACATATCTACACATCTGATGGTTGCTGATCCATTCACAAGACCTTTGACAAGAGATGTGTTTAGATATCATGTTGAATCACTAGGATTGCATAGAATATAATGTACTGTACTTTTAAAAGACTGATCATACAGTTTTATATTAGTACATTGTATTAATAGAATTTATACTCTATTCTATTTTCTATGTGAAGAGTATACATTGATACTAGCAGAAAATATGTGATATCTAAAAGGTATATCATTAGGCTGAAGTCGGCTCCCTCACACGAGCGACTGCCTCAGACATTAAGAAGGTGTGCTGAGATGAGACGAATGTATATTATTTTTTTATGAAATCAGAGACATATTATGAGAGAGTTTAAGAGTGTATATATACATATGTCGCCTTAATGAAAGCCAAGATGAGGTCTGTACTTGAATTGTTTGTATTTTTTGGACCGAACATGATGATCCCACAATCATGTTAGCCTGAGTTACCAGATGTGAGATCTCTGATGGACAATATGATAAAATTGTTGCATAAAGAACTCGAGTTAGATACAAAGAGGTATTTGACTAAGATCTGTACGGTGTATATGATTTTATTTGATATACGCTCATTAGAGGAGAAATTGCACCGTAGGACGCGTTTCATACCGCGTGTGTAAAAGCGACGATGAGGAAAATGAGATTAAATTAAAAGAATCCCTGTATTCTCATGGATGTGAGTTCCTCGAGACCTAGAATATAAAATGGTCTCTTTAATGCCCTTAGTAACTTATGTCTATATTTTGATGTAATAGATCAATGTTCGCTACTTTAGCATGTTTCCAGTGGCGATAAAATAATTAGCCTTATGGGGCATGACTAGAAAAGCGGTTGGTCTAAAACTGATAAGTATGAGAGCAAAAGGAAGACAATTTCAATTATGTCTGTCATATGTATTCGCCAGTCGACCAGTTATGTTGTTTTTGTAGAAAAAATTTGAACATAATTGTGAATACATAGTGAGAAAAGAAGAATTTAGTATAACCGTTTGAGCGATTAGGTACACTTAATTTGACATAACTAAATTTGTCTAGGGCATAGAGAGTCATAATATGAGTAAGAGTAATACATATCGTCTTTGGTTTTCACAGCTATTATGTATCCCTAACAGGTGCATGAATACGCTTATGAGTAGGCTCGCGGGTCGAACGACCCATTTGTCAGTATGAAAATCACCAAGATAATTGGTTTTCTAACGGGTTTCGGGTCGCCCATGATGGGCAAACCCGACCCGACCCATTTAGTGGTGGTTTCTAAAATTCAGTTGAGAAACCACCACTACGGGTAGTTGTAAAAACCACCACTACGTAAAGTTAATTGACGTAGAAGAAAAGTGGATTTGCCCACTTTTCCTGAATTGCTCTCTCATCCACAAGAAAAAAATTACTCTCTTGATTTGGAGGATTTTGACATTTGGGTTGTAGAAGTTAGTGCAATTTTCATTTTGTAATTTTGCGTTTGATCCGTACATTGGAGCAAGTGATTTGGTTTGATCCTACTTCATCATGTTTTAGGAATTGCGATCAAGGTATATTTAAATTTATTTTGTTCAAACCTTTCAATTTCATAATTAATATGCAATACATTTCGATTTCAAAAATAGTCAAGCAAGTAGTAGAACTTTAGAGACAATTTTACAATATTCAAAAACTATAAATATTAATATGCCAGAAAACTTAAAAATAACTTAAAAGGTGCTCGTAGATCGGATCTAGATAGTTGATGTACTATATTCGTATTCTCTCTCTCTCTCTCTCTCTCTCTCTCTCTCTCTCTATATATATATATATATATATATATATATATATATATATATATATATATATATAAAGATATATAAGAGAGAGAGAAGAGAGAGAGAGAGAGAGAGAGAGAGAGAGAGAGAGAGAGAGTGTGTGTGTGTGTGTTAGGCTGGAATACTATTAATACTACCAAGTTATTGGTGCTATTAAGTTTTTAACTCTTGGATTAAAAGATATGTGGTTGAGATAATAGTGGGCCCCATGAATTTAATAGGTGGTTCGTGAAATAATAAAATCTAACAGGTGAAAATAATCAAAGGGGTTTGATCTAAGGGTAGAAAACTTGATAGTACAATAACTTGGTACTATTAATAGTATAGTAGCCTCTCTCTCTCTCTCTCTCTCTCTCTCTCTCTCTCTCTCTCTCTCTCTCTCTCTCTATATATATATATATATATATATATATATAGAGAGAGAGAGAGAGAGAGAGAGAGAGAGAGAGAGAGAGAGAGGCTGGAATATTATCGATAGTATCAAGTCATTAGTGCTATTTTTAGTCATTAGATTAAGAAATATACGGTTATGATGATAGTGGTCGCCTAGAATTGTTTAGTACTATCGATAGTATTCAAGCCGGACTCTCTCTCTCTCTCTCTCTCTCTCTCTCTCTCTCTCTCTCTCTCTCTCTCTCTATATATATATATATATATATATAGCTTATCGATTGAACTTCGAATCGAGTCCGGATCTATATATAGAATTAGGCTAGAATACTATCGATAGCACCAAGTCATTGGTGCTATCAAGTTTTTAGCCGTCAGATGAAAAAATATGCGGTTGAGATTATAGTGGACCTCTAGGGTTTACTAGGTGGTTGGTTGAATAGTAAAAATCTTAGGGAACCACTATAATCCCAACCGCATATCTTTTCATCCAACGGCTGAAAACTTGATAGCACCAATTGTTTGGTGCTATCGATAATATTCTAGCCGGACTATATATATATATATATATATATATATATATATATATATATATATATATATATATATATATATATATATAATGCCAATCCTATAACTCTTAAAGGATTGTAATTTTACAATTCTAAACATCTAAGAATGACAACTTACTTTGTTGATTTATTATATATTATTTTAACGTAAGTTGTGTTGAGATTAAAATTTTCGCCATTTAAAAAATCGATACGTGGCGTATACCGTCGGTTAAAAATATCAGCTGAGGAAAGGGAAGGGTCAGTCGAAGAAGGATTCTCGTCATGATCCCGACTAATTTTTGTCGTGTGAGAATGCGACACGTGATGTACGCATCGGCTGGCAGCCGATGAGAAGAGTTTTGCCTTATTCAGGATCGACTTCGGATAGAAAAGGATATCAAACTGCCTGGTCAACCGACTAAGAGGGCGGAGTCAGAGTCAGCCTTCGTCTGATCAGGTCGAAGAAGGAAGGATTCTGGAAAGTAAGGAGTGCGAGATTCGGGATGCAAATCTCGTAATGGGCTCTGAAGCGGCAGGTGACGTCTAACTTCAGAAAGCGTAAAAGATCACATTTTGGCGCGATAGCGAGGGGATAAACCTAGATGAAAGAACGACTATTATTCTATTTGAGAAAGTTTTGACTTAAAAGAAAGGGTTAATTGCATACATGTCCCTCCAAATATGTCGAATTACAAATATATTCCTGCAAAATTCAACTTTTCATATTTATCCCTTCAAAAATCCACCGTTATTCAAATATGCCCCTACCGTCCATCTCTATTAGAAAAGTTGATTTAACCTTAGGTTAAATGCTTAACCTTGGTTAGATTAAAAAATAAATTTACATATTTACCCTTTCCATATTATACTTTTGGAGGGATATATTTGTAACAACTATAATGGTATTACTTTTGGAGGGATATATTTGTAAAGGGGCAAAAAAATAATTTCACATCAAATCTGTTAAAAAATAAACAGATTCCAAACGGAGATTAACTAGAGGGGCATATTTGCAGAACTTTGAATTTTTGAAGGGATAAAAGTTGAATTTTGCAAGGATATATTTGTAATTCGACATATTTAGAGGGATATGTATGCAATTAACCCTAAAAGAAAATAGCTGAGGATTTCATAATAACTTTTCTTAAATTCCGCCGATATTTCAAATCGGCACCTATAAATATGGTTCGGGAAATATATAAATATCCGACCCATCGAAAGAAACGAGATCCTGCAACCTCGTAAGTCAGGATCACCCCCTGCATTTTATATATTTTCATATCTACATTTACTGCTTTCCTAGATAGATTTATTCTATTTTATAGGAGTAGGCTTACTTGTAATTTCTATCCATCTTCTTCTTGTATCCCCTTTCCTACCAATACAAAGTCTTAATCGGCTTTTTAGCCGTGCCAAATTATTGTTTCTATCACCTGATTCCGCTATTGTGGGCTGGACTCAGCCCTTTCTATTTTCATATCTCGATTCGGCTAATTTAAGATGGATGGTCACAAGAATTATTTGAGAAGAATCCGGCCGAACAGATCCTGGGATCTTGGTCCGATCGCTTGATTCATTGACATGCGGCGCATCACATTCGAGAGGGTCAATCACTCCCGGAGCCGACCGCCGATCACTCCCGGAGCCGACCGCCGACCGACGACCGACAATTTTCGGCCCAAACAAGTTGAAAAAAAACCATAAATTATAAAAACAATATTATTTATATATTCTAAAGAGTTGTACATCATATATTCTATCTATTTTATAATAGAATGACTTCGTTAATCACATGATATAATTAGTAGAAAAAAAATTTATTTTAGATTGAAATATAAGTCATGAATTGGTGCTGTATGTTGGATTTAATTTTTTCTATATATGGACTAACATATAAATTTATAATTATATTATGGGCTATCTAATTTAATAGGGCCATTAAGTAATCTAATATGGGCTCTGAAAATATCTATTGAGTATGAATTATTAATGTGTAGAAATTCAATGCAAGTCTAATTAGGATTTATGAGACTCTAATTAAACTAGTATATAAGGAATACAAAAGGGTTGTATTCCCGAGTCGGATTCCTGTTGTCAATTTGTCCTATCCCATTCAGAACAAAATTAATTAGACGACGAATCTAGACTTAGAAGCACTCAAATTAGGCGATTTTATTGTCGGAGTTGGAAAAATGATAAGATCAGAGAACGTATTTCATCATGCATGAATTTCGATAAGCGTTTATAATTTTTTAAATAGATGAATGATTATCTAATAATTTATATGTATTTTTAAAATTATTTCGTATTAATTTGCATACGGATCTAAAACGGTATTTACAACTACGGATGGTTGTGGACCGGATATTTCTCTAATACAAAAAATAGTTAACCGGATATTTCTCTAATACAAAAAATAGATAAGGGTTCACGAGAGAACTCCTATATAGTTGAGAGAGTATCCAAACATTTATACAAATATATATTTTTTAAAAAATAATAAAAATAATAATATTAAAAAAAACAGCATCACCGCGCGCAAAGAGCGCTCCGCGAAACAGTACAAAAACGCTCTCATCGTCACCATTTTGTCTCTCTCAGCATCAGATTTCGTTGTTGCGACGAAGAAGAGGAGATAAGGAGAGAGAGAGAGAGCGATGAGGAGGTCGCCGGGAATGGGCGGAGAGAGCGTGCTCAGGGCGGCGATATCGGCGTCGGCGGCGTCGGCGGCGTCGGCGGGGGCGGCGAGGCCGACTTCGGCTAGGGTTTCGCGAGCGGCGCACGTGCCGCCGACCTCGTCATCGTCGTCCACCTCGTCTCCGGCGTCCCCGACCCCGCCGCCGACGTTCTCCGCCGCCGCTGGCTGCGGCGGGGCGGCGGCGGGGCGGAGCCCCTGCGCCTTCTACGAGAGCGAGGGGGAGGAGTGGGAGCACGTCGATGGAGTAGAAGCGGAAGAGGAGGCGGAGGGTGAGTTAGGGTTTCTAGGGTTTCCGGAACGGTTGGTGTTCGGGAGGGTTCCGACCACGGAGGAGGCGGAGGAGGCCGTCTCCGCTCTTCAACAGTAATCTCTTCAAAATATCAACTCTTTTTTTTTTTTTCCTATTTTTTTGAACTTGTTATTTAAATCATATAATGAATTAAAATACATCATCACAAGAAAAACATCTCATCTCATGCACTGTGATTCATTAGCCCTTATATATATATATATTTTTTTTTTTCTCTTTTTTAAGTTTGCTTATACTAATGTTACTATTTTAATACAAATTTCTTTTTTCTTTGAAAGTACAAGCTTTATGAAAAGATTCAAACCTATGACCTCAGAAAGGACAACAGAAATAACAACCACAAAATTATGCTGTGAAGTACCGAGTGAGAAATTGATGTCTGCACCTGGTGCATCTCTACATCTTCTGCACCAAAATAGTCTCATCTTTCAATTTTTCGTAAAATCTTACCAAACTTATTTAAACAATAGACCATTTTGAATTAGCCGTCCAACCTTCAATACAGTCAAAGTACTAATAACTCATACACATCATATAAATTGAAATGTTGTATAGTAAAATTAAAATTTTGATTTAAAATGGTCGATAGTTCAGATAAGTTCTGCACGCTTTTATCTTAATTTTTAGATAGACAAAAGAGTGTAACTAGTCGCAGGCTGCGATTTATACACACGATTGGATGAAGATCTGATGGACGGTAGTGATCAAGCGCGGTGCACTGGATGTCTGGACGTACTGAGTGCCTTGCAGCAATTTTAACTAATATGCCATTCTAAGATTTTTTTGTTTTCTCAATTTAATAAAGCTTCTGTTTTTTATGTTTTTTCTTTCTTTGTTATTTTTTTTTTCTGCACAGCGAATTTGAAATATTTGTGCATCTCAGCAGTATGATACTTTGCCGTAGAATTTTGATCAACAGGAAGAGAGAGGGGGATCTGTAGGCCTTTCCATGTGTTGTTTCCCTTTTCATATAATTGAAAGCTTACATTGGATCCAACTATGGGAATTTTATTCTCCTCTTGTTAGTTGATCACAAGAGAAAGGTTCTTTTCTTAATATGAAGTTTCATGTAAATACTATCGACTTTACGTTGTTCCAATTCGCATAACTTAGTGTCTGTTCGTCCAAGGAGCTTTTCCCACAGCTTCTCACTGTAGTGAAGCAAATGCTTCAAATCAGAGATTCTTCCGACCTTTTTTATTCGCTAAATATTTGGCTGGGAAGCTTCTACATTTTTCAGTAGAGAAGTTGTTATTGAAGCCAGGCCAAACTAACGACTAAACATTTTCTTGCTGACGTAAGTTAATTTATCGTTGTTCTTGTCGATGAAACCTTTTCTCCCTCTGACTTGCTTGCTGTTGCTTTTGTACTTGTAGGACATTCGTACCAGTAATGTTTTCTCAGGTCGGGGAAGAAGGATATGCCTCTAATTTGGAACAACTTGCAGTTGATAAGGAAGTGATTCCTGCGGCTAAATCTGGAGGTTCGTCAGATGAGTTTTCGACAGAATCACAATCTGATTGGATTGAGCCTACGATGAATCTCTATACATCAAGCACTTCTCTGTCGAGAGAGCGCGAGAAAGTTTACGACGCATTTCGCTTGTTGCAGATAAATCCTTCTGTTCAGGTGACCTGGAAGCTTATTTTATCATTCACATAACATGCTTTTGTTTCAACTTTTTCAACATTTTGTGCTCTGAGTTGCTTCTGTCAATTCCCGCTCTCTTTTTTTTTTTTTTTTTTTCTGTAGTAGTCCATGATTTCATAATGAAGAGAAAACACTAACAGGCTATGATTGTCTTTGAATTTCTCTTCTTACTCGAACAATTCATCACTTTGCCATTTTTTTCCAAAATAGTTTTAGAGGATTCAGTGTGTTTTTGAGTTAAAAAAAAACATTTCTTTCTCATCTTGGCTATTCCATGTCACCTGGGTTCCACTATTGTAATCTGCAATTAAGAAGGTAACTTTTCTATCTGTTGATACAATCTATAGCTTTCGTGAAAACCCCTATGTCGTCAGATCCTGTTTCAGCCAAGATTGCATTACAATTAACAGGAAGGGGCTAGCTGATTTTATTCTTGTTACGGTTGAGAGTAGGCAATCAAATCATGCATTAAAATTCTCTCTTTTATATAGAAAATGGTTGTTTCACTGTCATCTGATAAAGCTGTGTGGGATGCTGTCATGAAGAACGATGTAGTGCAGGAATTCAAGAAATCTTTCTGCGAAGGTGAGTTCAAAATCTTTTCAGAAAATATATCTTAGAATTGACAAAAATTTGGACCTTGTATGATCATGTTCTTCTTAAACAGTAATAATAGTAAAATACATGGTTTGGATGTACTGTGGTTAGGCAAAATAAGAAAAAAGAAACCAGTTGATTGATCAATCATTTCTTTCTCAAATTCCATTAAAACTTATCTAAGTAATACTCCTCTTTCTTGATTCCTTTTCTCGAAAGGGAGAAATCCTTTAATCCTCAAATTTTTAATCATATCTGTTATCTTTTACATAATATCCATAAAAGAAATTACGAGTGCCGTTAAATATCAAATGATTAGGCACTAAAAATCTTTTTTTTTGAGTTTAGTTACCCATTCAAAATGCTCTATAGTTCAGGTAGTATCTATACCTTTTAACTTAGTTAATTTCCTTACTCTTTTACAATGACCTTTTTTTTGATGTACTTTTAGATACAGATGGAGACTATGACACCCAGAGTTCCGACGAAAATCCTGCCAGATCAGATGGAACAGATGGAATCCTAGGAATGATCTTCGGTCACACGAAAGCTAAAATACTGAAATTTATCGACAAAATCGGAATGCTTTTTAATAAGCTCATTCACTCACAAGAGAAGCCTCAGAATAGCACTTTCATCGACAACGCCCTAAGGTCCTCTTTTATGCTTACTGTTATAGTTTTCCTCGTCGTCGTTGCTACTCGTGTCGAAAATTCTTAGCTCAATGGATGATTTGCCGACATAACTGCTTCCTGAACTGTTTAATTATTTTGTAGTAGTGAAGGAATATGAATATATGAATAGCATCTTATGCCAAATACTGATGAGACTTTCACTCTTTTTAAGGAAAAGGTAGGGACTACTGAAAAGCTCTTTTCACCAACCTGGTTGCTTGGGATTAGCTTTTGTTTTCATATTTGCTTTTGGTTTGTGCAATTACTTTTGAGTTTGTATCATGGTTTGGATCATAAATAGTTGTTCATTCTTTTGGTATTTTTGTGGTATTTTTGTCGGTTAGCGGAGGAGTAAGTGGAAGAAAACAAATAAACAAAACTATTGAGTAATGCATGTTAAAAATATTTTTGATCTCATTTTTTATAAGATCGATCTTTTAGATAATAACATATTAAAGCTAATTCTAAATATCTTCATTCTATGAGATGAGATTATTTACTGGGTTGAGTTTTTATATTATATTATAATATGTTAAATCTGCTACTTCTATCTCACATGAATATTCCACTATTGATCTTATTGTCCTTTTTTTACTTTAAACATTAATTTCATCTAATTTGCCATATCAACAGAATGAATTATATTATTATTATTATTATTATTATTATTATTATTATTATTATTTTCATTTATGGTTTATTAGCTTGCAATGCATATTAGTCTTAACTTTTAATAATTGCCAGCAATTTATCCTTCTCAATATGTTTGTCAGATTTTCAGTAAATTTTAATATATTTGATAGGGTTTAATCAGGAATTTTAGTATTCATCGGTATGTTCCATATCTATCGGCGTATTATGCGAATAAAATATTAATTTTTTATTGGCACAATTTAGCCCTCGTACCAATATTCAGCTGATTTTTTTTTTAATTACTAAGTATTTTTTTAATAAAATTTAAAATATTTGATAAAAATATATAATAAGTAATTAAAAAAATTTATTACTAAAAAAATAAAATTTTTATGTTATTATGTGTTGTTATATATATATATATATATATCAATAATCAATAAAAGATAATAAAAGCAGAGTTTTTTCGAGCCTCCGTGGAGGCCTCTCAGCGATCCCGAGCCGACGTGTCTCCAGACGCGTCTCACTCTCCCTTTCTCCTCTCTCCTCCAGACCCGTCTCACTCTCCCTTTCTCCTCTCTCCTCCCGCGCCGACTACGCCTGTGCCCCATGTGCTTGCACATGGGGTGTCTCCAGACGGGTCTCACTTCCCCTTTCTCTTCTCTTCTCCAGACCCGTCTCACTTTCCCTTTCTCCTCTCTTCTCCCGCGCCGGGTTGCCCGCATTCTTCCACATGGCTGCACTCTCCACACCCCTCTCACCACGCGGCCCCCCCCCCCTCCTCCTAGGTACCTACGGCGCCGTACGCCGACCCAGCTTGGTTCGGGCGTCGTTGCTACGTACCTAGGGCGTCGTGGGCAGACCCAGGTTTGGATCGACGGTCGCCACTTCGCGTGCCCTCCCTCAGCTGCGGGTCGGACGCCCTTCCCTCCGTCGGATCCGGCGGGTCAGGTTCCAAACCTCCTGCGCCGTACGCTTAGCCCCTTCGAGATGGTTCTCCCACCCTCTTGCGCCGTACACTGAGCCTGCTAACTGCCGGGCCCCCCCCCCACCCCCCCCCCCCCCCCCCCCCGCTCCCCCCGCCCCTATGGTTCGGTTTCGTGCTGGTGAGGACAGTAGCCTCCCGACCCTGCTCCCTGATGCACATTGAGTGTGCCCTCTCTCAAGGTTTGCCTATAAATACCATGCCATCCCAGCAGATTGGGTACGCCCCTCCCCTCTCTCTTTGCTTACTTTTGTTTACTTTCTTATTGTTTTCATTAGATAAGGCTTTATTTGATTTCCCCTCTACTGTCTTCCTACACCCTTGATCTTCCTACACCCTTGATCTTTCTACACCGTTGAGGATAACCCGTACGTATAATTAGGCGTGGTAAGTGTGTTAAAGCGGACAAAAAAAACGGCATACAAATTTTTGAATTATACTAAGAGAAAACAACAAAAAATTTAGTTCCCGTCCCTTGTGGGCAGTATTGGTACATGGATGAAAGACTAATTATCTTAGATGGTTCATTTCAGTTGTTGTTCTTCTATTAATGAACTTAGATTGTTTGAATGCTGAATAATCAACGGGGGTTTTATTTCCTACTCTGTTATGTTTTCCGTCTTTTTCCCCTATTCTTTGCTTGATTAATCTGTGCTTGTATTTGCTTTTGTTTTTTTTGGGGGGAGGCGATGATGATTCCGAAAAAAAAAAGAGAAAAAAAAACTTATTGTTAGGTGATTTAAATTTTCTTTTATTTCTTGCTGTTCGTTTTTGGCCCGTTCTTTTCCAGTTTTCTTTGCCCTCCTCTTGTGCTCTCTGTTTAGTTAGTTTATGAAGTTCAATTTAATTTACGTTAATGGTATAATTTTTTATCTTGCTTCGGTGTATTATGTTCGGCGGTTTACATTTTTGATCTCCCCCTTTTACTGCTCGCTCTTTAAATGATTCCCTCTGCATAATTTAATTTATATGTATGGTATAATTTCCAAACTTGCTTTTCCTGACTCCGTTGGGTTATTTAAACTTGCTTGTTTGTTGTTGTTTTCCTTCTTTGGGGGGCCTAACGATGACACGTAAAAAAAAAAGAGAGGGAAAAAAGGCCTAAAGGCTTCCGTAAAAAAAAAAGATAGGAAAAAAGGCGTAACGGCCTTCGGCGCTTGGCCCGTCCCTTGATTAATATGTGCTTGTATTTGTTTTTGTTTTTTGGGGAGAGGCGATGATGATACACGAAAAAAAGGTGAAGAAAAAAAGACCTAAAGGGTTGGGATAATTGATTTCTGAAATAACCGTGTTTACGCATGGAGGGGTGGCTATATTTAATGGTTGTAGTTGGTAAATCACTAAATGCACAGTGTTGGTCCATGGATAAAAAACTACCTACCTCCGACCTTTTATTTCCAACTGGTAGTTTTCCATTAAACAATTTACATTGTTTGGTACTTGCTTCGAAAAAAACTGCGTATCGAGCTTACGCAAGTGGCTGATAATTGTAAAATTATGTGGGATGAGCGAGGGCACCGTTTGGAAAATAATGTTAAATGAGAGGGCAATGTTTGGTCTGGTTTCTTGCTACTCCCTGCGGTTCAGGAGTAGATTTATCTGAGCCTCGTCTTTTTCCTCACTTATTTTTATGTTACTTTCCAAACTTGCTTTCGCTGAGGATTTAATACTGCTCGCTCTTTAAATGATTTGCTCTGCACAATTTAATTTATACGAATGGTATAATTTTCAAATTTGCTTTCCCTGGTTACGTTGGGTTATTTAACCTTGCTTGCCTGTCGTTGTTCCCCTTTTTGGGGGGCCTAACGATGACACGTAAAAAAAAAAGAGAGGAAAAAAGGCGTAGAGGCCTCCGTTAAAAAAAAACCCTAATTATCTTAGATGGTTCACTTCCAGGTGTTGTTTTCCCATTAATGAGTTTACATTGTTTGAATGTTGAATAATCGGCGGGGGTTTTATTTCCTACTCTTTTAAGTTTCGCGTCCTTCTTGAGTATTCTTTGTTCGATTAATCTGTGCTTGTATTTGTTTTTGTTTTTTTGGGGAGAGGCGATGATGATACGCGAAAAAAAAGATAAGAAAAGAAGACCTAAAGGGTTGACACAATTGATTTCTGAATTAGCTAAAGGGTTGAGACAATTGATTTCTGAATTAGCCGTGTTCACACATGGAGGGGTGGGTATATTTAATGGTTTTAATTGGTAAATCGCTAAATGGACGGTGTTGGTACATGGATAAAAAACTACCTACCTCCGACCTTTTATTTCCAACTGGTGGTTTTCAATTAAACAAGTTACATTGCTCGGTAGTTGCTTCGAAAAAGAATGTGTAATTGGACGCTGGGGCTGCGTATCGAGCTTACGCAAGTGGCTGATAATTGTAAAATATTGTGGGATGAGAGAGGGCACCGTTTGGAAAATGATGTTAAATGAGAGGGCAATGTTTGGTCTGGTTTCTTGCTACTCCCTGCGGTTCAGGAGTAGATTTATCTGAGCCTCGTCTTTTTCCTCACTTATTTTTATGTTACTTTCCAAACTTGCTTTCGCTGAGGATTTATCTAAGCCTCGTCTTTTTCCTCACTTATTTTTATGTTACTTTCCAAACTTGCTTTCGCTTATTACGTTGGGTTATTTCAATTTGCTTGCATTTGTTGTTGTCTCTCCTTTTTGGGGGGCGTGGCGATGGCACGTAAAAAAAAAAAAGAGAGGAAGAAAAGGCCTACAGGCTTCCGTAAAAAAAAAAGCCTTATTATCTTAGATGGTTCGCTTCCAACTGTTGTTTTCCCATTAATGAGCTTACATTGTTTGAATGTTGAATAATCGTCGGGGGTTTTATTTCCTACTCTTTTAAGTTTCCCGTCCTTTTTGAGTATTCTTTGTTCGATTAATCTTTGCTTGTATTTGTTTCCGTTTTTTGGGGGAGAGGCGATGATGATACACGAAAAAAAAGATAAGAAAAAAAGCCCTAAAGGGTTGAGACAATTACCTACCTCCGACCTTTTATTTCCAACTGGTGGTTTTTCCATTAAACAGGTTACATTGCTCGGTACTACTTCCAACGTGCACAAACCTTATAAATTAAAAAATTCCGGTGGTTGCCACTTTATATGTAATTTCTAAGTTGTGACTTTGAATCTAATTTGTGTCTTCCAATGACTATAGGTTAATTTATGAGGTTTGTATTCTTGTTTTGAACATTTGGTTTCCCATGTATTTAGACTTCACAAAGTGACTCCCAATGTACTTAAACCTTTCAAATTAAAAATTTTCGATGGTTGCCTCTTGCATTTCCTATTGATGACTTGAGCTCACAAAGTGAAAATAAATTTGGACGATGACTATGGGTTAATATATGAAGTCTCTACTTGCTTTTACATATTTGGTTTTGCATGTATTTTGATTTCATAAAGTGATTCCTCCTGTATTTAAACCCTACAAATTGGAAATTTTTGATGATTGCTCCTTGCTTTGATCTATTAATGTTGGGTTCTAAAACTTCCCGACACTTGACATTTCCCAAGAAAACTATAGGTTAATATATGGGGTTTGTATTTCCGTTTTAAATATTTGGTTTTGCATGTATTTGGGCTTCACAAAGTGACTTCCAATTTACTTAAACCTTACAAATTAAAATTTTCTAATGGTTGCCCCTTGCATTTACCTTCTAATCTTGGATTCCAGAGTTTTTGGACAGTTTATATCAAACGAATGGGTTAATGTTTAATTTCCCATGTATTAACACTTCGTGAATGTAATTTGTGTATTGGGCATGTACAAATGCATTGAACACTAAGTAAACAGCTTTCCTTCAACATGCAGCCTCGAGTAAAGTAACGCTTTCTAAAAACTTTAGGTCCAATGTCCGAAAACTTGCGCTCGCAAAGTGGAAATAAATTTGGAGGACCACTATGGGTTAATATATGAAGTCTCTATTTGCTTTTACATAATTGGCTTTCCATGTATTTTGATTTCATAAAGTGATTCCCCGTGTATTTAAACCCTACAAATTGGAAATTTTTCTTGATTGCTCCTTGCTTTCATCTATTAATGTTGGGTTCTAAAACTTTCCGACACTTTACATTTCGCCAAGAAAACTATAGGTCAATATATGGGGTTTGTATTTCCGTTTTAAATATTTGGTTCTGCATGTATTTGGACTTCACAAAGTGACTTCCAATTTACTTAAACTTTACAAATTAAAATTTCCTAACGGTTGCCTCTTGCATTTACCTTCTAATCTTGGATTCCAGAGTTTTTTGACAGTTTATATCAAACGAATGGGTGACTGTTTAACTTTGCATGTATTAACACTTCGCGGATGTAATTTGTGTATTGGGCATGTACAAATGCATTGAACACAAGCAAACATCTTTCCTCCAACATGCAGCCTCGAGTAAAGTAAAGCTTTCTAAAAAAAATTAGGTCTAATGTACCCAAATTTCGGTTCACAGCGTGGAATTTTTTACGAAGGATAACTGTATTTACACCTCACAAAACGGCTTCCAATGTATTTAAATCTTACAAATTAGCCGTTTTGATGGTTGCCTGTTGCATTTACGTACTAATCTTGGGTTCTAAACTATTACTGTGCATGTATTTGGGCTTCACGAAGTGACATTCTTTCCCCTAATGGTTACCTCTTGCCTTTACTTGCATGCTCTTGGTGAGCTTTATGATTTTAATTAGCTTGAGTTCCCTACGTTCTGACTTTAACTATAATTTGTCGCTTTCAATGATTGTAGGTTAATATATGAGGTTTGAATTTTGTTTTAAATATTTGGTTTCGCTTGTATTTAGACTTCACAAAGTGACTTCCAATGTACTTAAGAGATCAGGTACATGTACATATATAGTGTTGGTAAATGTCCATATATAGTGTCGGTAAATGTATGCATACATGTCTTAAACAGTCATGCAGAACGTATCCTTTAATCTTTGCTATACTTTTCAATTTCTTGGTATTTACAGCTTGTAGATCTAGGTGAATACAATTTTCCCTTCAAATTGAAACCTTAGAACATTGTGGTTTACATTGTTTGATATAACACCTTCTTATTCAATGCTTCTCATTGTTCCGTTGTTGCTTTTTTTCCCTCCCTTGCATATTATCTGGGTGTATTCCATTGTATGACTTCATTAGTAAACCTTCTTATTCAATGCTTCTCATATAATTTTTGTCTGATAGTTATTCTCCAAATCCTTCTAGCATTAACAAGAAATGACAATGATGATAACCCAGCAGATATGGAATGAAATATACTTAGATTTTGTTATGTTTAGGTGACCTTTTAGGCGCAAGGGGAAGGTTGTCTTACTCGGATCTTTTATTGTGAATTGGAATTTTGAGGTTCGAACCCTGTAGATATTCCTTTGGTCCTCCCATTTGGTTTGCCTTTGATAAACAAAGAGCTAGACAGGAGGCAGGTTTTGTTATTTGTATACGATATTATGCTACAGATGGCTGATTTAATATTATGAAATCGAACAAATATTTGCAAACAAGTACCTAAGAAACCTAATGCAAGCATGTATGCTCTTATATAGATGCAGAATCACAAAGAAAATCCAATGTTTCCTTGCCGTAGGCTAAACTGTACCATGCTTTAGCCAGACTCTTACCAATGGCAAGGCACCCTTGGAGGATCTGCTGTCCTCAGTCTGACGCATGTATATCAAGCCTGTAACGCTCAATGTGGGTGTCCTTAAGACAACTAGGCTGTTTCTGCTGCTAAAGTGGTAGCCTTGAAGATTGGAAAGTGAAAGATGAAGGGTTTCGCTGAGTGTTCGATTCTTTTAGTCAAGAGTTTAGGATTGCCTCGAGAGATAAGTGGATTCCTTTTATTGCTCTCTTAATCCTTTGTGATTACTGAATTTGGTTGGATCAGATTGCCATCTTCTTGTTCTACTTTATGGTCAACATTTTTTGCTAAAAATGTTAAAAGCTGTAATTCTTCCTTTCTCAGGAAACTGAAGCAAAAAGAAAGAAGTTGTTAGAAAAAATGCAGAAGAAACTCAAGCTTCTCAATAAAGTTAAGTTAGTACCAATTTCATCTCTTGGTCATCATTCGCTGTTCTTCACATATTTGAATAGTTAATATTTGACTTCCCATGATCTGTCACATTGTATTTCTCTATTTTAAGGTAATTATAGCAGCAATCTCATTCCAATTGTGAAGATAATCCGTCATACACGGAATACATAGTTTAAAAAACTTCTCTGTTATTGTTATTTCTATCAAGTTTGTGAAATATTTACCACTTTGAACATTGGTTCCAAAACAAAAAAAAAAAAGGGAAAAAAAAGAGAGAGGAGAACAAACAAAAAGAAAAGATTGTTTACAGCTCAAAGAGAAAAAGTTAGAAGAGCACGATGGAACAGAAGACATGGCTTTAGAGCAGGAAATCTTCAGAAAAGAATATCCTCGAAAAATCTGATCTCTTAGCAAAGGAGCAGAAGGTAAACTTACCAAACCATTCTCTTCACTTTGTGAATTCACTGGACAGTTATAGAAATCTGGTTTCTAATGAATGCTAGCCTAGATATGCTCATCTCATAAACAACTGAGAAACAACCACCACTCAACAAAGTGAAGGTACTTCGACAGTTGAGGAGGGATGTTCTGATACATACAAAGTCCCCTACCTGAAACTCAACATGTTTCCTTTGATTTCTGCATAGTTTTTCTAGCAGCTTGGAGTTCTTTCTGCAAACAATCTGCTGTCAGTTGATTCAATTCGCACTTTTTTGAACCAATTCAGTTTCATTTTATAACTACGTAGCATGTATTTCCTAGATTTGTATGACAAATTAGCAATCCTTACGGGAGGTGAGAGTGCAACACAGACGAGATCATGAGTGTATTTTTCGACTCGATGATTACATGAACATATTTATCAATAAGAAGAAGAAAACAAAGGTGAAAAAACTGGTTCCTCATTACCCTTGTGAACTATGCATTGATTCTATGTAAAATAAGACCATTACACGATCCTTCTTATTAACATGCCCTCTCCATATTTGATTTAGGAATTTCAAGATTGACCTTGATATTCAATGGTGATTGGTCATTTCTTTATATCTGAGCTCTGGTATCTAAGGTGAGAAAACTGATCAAATATGTTATGTATGATGCAGTTGAATTTGTTGGGATAAGCATCAACCATTATATTCATATACGTTTACTGCCTGTCTATTCTAAGTTGTCATTATTACTTACATTCTTATGTATTCATGTGATCTAATCAATAAACATGTATGTCAAGGAAATGATCAGTCCTATCTCTATTTTTTTGTATCGATCACTTCATAGGAATATTATTATGTTTGTTCGGTTGAGTAACATCACCTTTTGCTTATGGTGGCTCAGGTGTTGCATGGTGTCGGTGAGAGTATTGCCTCAAAGAGCTATTCCAAGGTATCTTATTGTAGAAAATGTGTTCATTGAGATCTTTGTTTGTTGGAGAGGTCTTTAACTAATGGTTTTTATATACTGCTGTTCTTTTTCTTTCTATTTTATAGAAGGTGCTGGTTTGAACTAGAAATTGATTTAAGATTGAAATTACTGGCATCAAAATTAACTAATTGAGTTTTTAATTTTAGCTTGTTTATGTTTTACTATATACTCATAATGATTCTTCTATTTTCATTGTATGCTTTTTCTTGATATTGCTGTTGATTTGAGTCTTCTATGCATCATTCTCTTGCCTTAGTCAATTTAGTTCTTCGTGTTGTTTCTAGGCTATTCAATTTAAAATCTGTACAATGACCTAAAGCCGTTTTTGCACAACATGACATAACTTCTTCCTTCAGTGCAATGTACATTCTTACAGAGTACACATCACTTCAACTATGGCTGAACATGTTCCATTGGTCCACCTGTACTTTCTTAGTTCAAGTGAGGGCTTTCATGCAGCATTGATGAAGGGACGCTACAAATGCCACAAAATCTATGCTAAGTTGAACATCCATATGCTACCCAATCCTCAAGTGGTCCTCCAACATAGAATGACCGGCGAAATTGGATATCCCAATAGCATGATTTTTAACCAAAATATATCAAATTGGATTAGGATCATGGTTTGATGAAGTTCTGAATGTAGGATTAGAGTCAATTGGAATTCCTTCTGGTTTGGCTAGAATGACTATAAAGAAGGTTTAGCCTTAGAAACATAGGCAATCCTAATTGGTCCGAACTATCATATCGTGCTGGATTTTATTCACATTGATCATATATACTGTCTGTTCTATCATATATTAATATATTTGAGAGAGTGGTAACATGCAATTTTATATGTTGTTTATAAAGTTGCCTAAAACTCACTTTAGACGTGTAAAAATGTGGTGTATTAAACTTATTATAATTATTGCTGTACAACAATTTTCATCTTTGCGAAATATTTGGAGATATTTTAGCCACAAAGCACTCTAGAGTCCAGAATCAACAAAGTTATGGCCTGGTGATACAACTCTTACTGGTGCAACTTCCAGGTTGTTGCCAGTTTTATGATGATGCAAACTCTGAACAAAGCAGGCTTCCAGGCTTTCTCAATGTCGATCCCATCGGTTGGAGAACTTTTCCAGATATTTGAGATTGCAGCTCCTGTTTTTGTAACAATGACATCAAAGGTTTTATGAAGATTCTTGGTTTACTTATAAATGTCTTTGCACGTATATATCCCTGTAATTGGCGTTTTTTTTTGATGTACTTTCTTATAGATCATAACTTTTAATTCTTGTGCTTAGTATATTTATATAGTGGCATTCCTATGTATCGAAGTAGTTCTACTTTTTGTGTTAACTTTTATGTATTTGTTACAGTTGAAGGGTTTGATTCTTTTTGTGTTAATACTTCTTTCATTTGGATGTAGTTGGTTAGTTGAAAATATTGCTTGGAGACCCTAAGTAATTACAAACTGGAAAGTACCTAGCTTTATGGTTGTGGTTTGCTCTGCGAAAATCTATAAAAACTTAGCTATTAGAATAGCTGTGTCTTTTTTTTGGGGGGTTTTGGCATGTAGAAATTTTTGCTGCTTAGTTTTTCTTGTGCAAAATAATCATAAATTTGTTTTCTAGAATTTCTTTGTCCTAATTAACGTTGTAAACTTTAAATGTATTTAGTCAACTACATAAAATTTTGTATATAATAATTTTTCCTTAATTAGGACAAAGAATAATGCTGTGTTTGGTGTTTACTTTTCCATCTGTTAAGGGTGTTCTATACATACATGAAGCATGATTGTCAAGTCATGTCAAGAAATGGCAAATTTTCCTCATGAAAGGAAAATTTTGCAATCTTTTAATAAGAATAATGCTTCACATCTACAAGGATACATGTGCAGTATTTTGGTTCATATGCTGCCTTCAATAGTAAATTCAGGATGAATATTTTATTTTCCAGGGCGACTTCAGCAACAACGTGAAGGCAACTTTGGTAACAACTCGGTTCCAGCTGCTTGGTGGCTCCTCCTACCATACCTGTAATTAAATATGGCAGCAATTGTTGCTTGCTTAATTAATTAAATATGTATGTCAAGAAATCTCTTTATTATATGTAACCCAGTTTGAACTCTTCAGAGTGAGCAATGTAATTTGAAGTATAAACATAGTATACAATTCGTACTCAAACGATAGTTGTAAGTTATTCATCGACTTTAAACAGTTCAGTTGTGTATTCATGTTATTCTAAAATCTGAGATGCATTACATTGAGATTGCTTCCCATTAACTCTCATGTTTTGTATTGTTTATGTTTCTGATTATGTTCATTCTTAAGAAACTGATTTCATAGTGCATGTATTTCTCGATCATTCTTGATATTTTCAAACATAAAATTCTGAATATACGATATATATTTATTTCCTTATTATGAAATAAAAAAATATATTTATTGAAAAAAATATACCCGCGGCGTAGCGCGGGCACTTCACTAGTTATATTTATTATTTACGAAATTTTTCATACAATTTTTTCTTTCTTTTTTTCTTCAACAATACTTTTCATTCAAAAAAAAAATAATATTTTATTTTATAATAAATAAAATATAATATATATATTTTATTTAAAATGTACAACCGTATAAAAAATATTTTTCTTAACTTTCAAAAAATGATAAATTTCTGTTATTTGTATACTCTAAAAAAGTTAATAATAATAGTAAAAAAAAAAAGTATATCTTATATATTACTCATCAATATATATTATACCTCTTTTTGTTGTTATTTTTCACAAAATTATCAGACAAATTAAACTTTTTATATGTTAGTTATTTATTTATGAATTAAAAATAAGTTTAATTTTTTGTCACGTAACAATAGACCCAAAGACTAATAAGTTAAGTTGAGTGAAGGTTGCGGTTCATAATAAATCTAACGATAAGAGACCTAACAATAAATCTAACGTCCAGATGAGTTGAATTCGGTCGAGAATCGTGAGCACTGTATCTATACGCTTTAAGTAAATTAATTATGAATTTTTAACCGTACGAACTTTTATGATTAATGATTAGCATCAACGATCAAACATTATTTACTTTCCGTATGCTCTATTATTTAATCAAGCCACATCCAATGTGTTCATAACATTATGTAGTTATAATGCATTATCGCTTAAGCTAAATGCACTACCTTTTATAATTATGGTTATGAAAAATACTAAAGGTATAGTCTTAAAAAAAAATGTACGTTTTATATTTCATTCATCTCAGAATAAAATAAATTTTATTAATCATTTAAAAATGACTAATAAAAAATTTTTCATCTTGGAATAGATGGGATATACATTGTACACTCTAAATAGTGTATACGGATAGAGTAATGCTATCCATACACCCGAAATCGGATGTACGATGTACACCCCATCTATTCTAAGATGGAGACTTTTTTACTGGTCATTTCGAAGTAATGAATAAAATTTACCTAATTTCAGAATGGATGAGATATAAAATATATATTCATCCGAAATCAGATGTTCAAGAAGCATTTTTCCATTATAAAAGGTCAAATATGTATATGGATCCTTCAATGTATAATCTATTTTCAAGTTGTCTCCTCGTATATATATTAGTGTAGTGACCCGTATGATAAAACGAGCAGATATTATTATAGTTAAATTTATACCCAATCTATCATAATAATATAAATAAATTGTTCTAAGATCTCGTATATATATAGTAGAGCTTATATGCTTTTAAAAATACAAGCCCATCAATACTTGTGAATTTTTTACCATTGGATTTATATTAAGATTTGTGCTTTTTTACTTTATCTCTCTCTTTTTTTAGTTGACTTTACAAAAATACAAATCTCAATACAATTCTAATAGTAAAAAATTCACAAATATAAATGAACTTATACTTTTAAAAATATATAAGCTATATATATATATATATATATATATATATATATATATATATATATATATATATATATAAAATTTATTTATCTCTTGTGACCTCATTTTGAAATTAAGTGATAACATTTATATTGTGAATGTATGACACAAAATTTTATTTTTATATATTATCAGTGTGTAATAGTCAGCAAAATTTTATTTGGATAATATATATATTTTAGAGTTGGGCTGGAATGCTATTGATAGCACCAGCCCAACTTTGCCACCCAGTTTATTACCGTTGGATTGTGTTGAGATTTGTGAAAGCTATTTAAAAGCATTTTACTTTTTACTTTTTCATTTGACTTTTTTTTTTTTTTCTTTTTTCATTAAATAGCTTTCACAAATCTCAACGCAATCCAACGGTAATAAACTGGGTGGCAAAGTTGGGCTGGTGCTATCAATAGCATTCCAGCCCAACTCTATATTTTAAAGGTCTTATATAATATTATTAACACATTAACAACTTAGAGACTCAATATTTCATAATTAATATGCAATACATTTTAATTTCAAAATTAATCATGCAAGTAGTAGAATTTTAGAGACAATTTTATAATATTCAGTTAAGTTTATTTAAAAAATAAACGAAACGGATAGCATTCTACATTTTTCTAAAAAAAAAAAATGTCAGAAAACTTAAAAATAACTTAAAGGTGCTCATAGATTGGATCGTATCTAGATAGTTAATATACTGTATCCATGTGCATATGTCACGCTCTGGGGTCGAAACTGCGATCCGGGCTCGCTAACAGATCCGCCGCCCATATGGTGAACCCCGTATAGACGAAGCGTCTAACCTGCAAAAGATAGATACTACAGCTATACAGATATCAGAGCCGAAAGTAAAAGCTGAAATAAAGATAAAATACAACTCCCACAATATACAACAAAGCCCTCACCAAAAGATACAAAAGTCTCTCAAAAGTAGAAGAAAAGTACAACTCAATACCTCACTACATGGTCGCTCAACATACCACACTCAAAAACTGGTAAGGGTACCTCTACTCTCTCTCAGGAGATGACTGGAAGGGATCTATCTCGCGACTCCCTTACCTCAGTCTGAAGAAGCAGCAACTGGAGCAGCAGGAACAGGAGCAGAAGTCCCTGGGGAAAAAGACACCACGACGGGTGTGAGAACTACATCCCACAGTAGTTCTCAGTGGGTGCGGTCAACAAGCCCAACGGCCTGCCCACTAAGTCTACAGAGGCATGCTGTAATAAATGAAATACTGAATGAAAGAGCTGAAAATGAATAACCCTACAACTACTATGCCCCTATCTAGATGCTCAAAAAGTGGAACAGACGATAACATGATGCATCTACTATCCCTCAACTCAGATCATCCAATCTACCTGACTGCCTCCTCGGGTCCAGTCAAACCTGCGCCTACCTACTGCCGTTACATCCCGGAGGACCGGACTGACGTAGGTATTCCCGTAGCTGCCAAGACTGGCTCAGCCAGAGGGACTGTGTCCGTAACTGCCAAAACTGGCTCAGTCAGAGGGACGGCGTCGACAAGTCACGATACCAAAGTAACAGATCCACCCCGGACGTGGCTCTCGTGGGGCGCGACCCCATCGAGGACAAAGGTATCCACGCACTCTGTCGAGCTGGCACTGCAGGCTATAATCAAAATCCACGCTCACGCTCTGAACGAAACAAGCTCAGGATCCTCAACATCTCGCACAACGGTCGGAGCACTCTCGACGACTCAGCTGATCAGCTCTCTCGAATCTCAAGACACAAACAACTACACCAACTCATAGCACAAAGTCGTATCCACAGCGAACAACTGCCTCATCAGGCCAAACATCGCATCCACTGCGAGAAACTGTCTCAACAGGCCAAACAGGCCGAACATCGCATCCACTGCGAACAACTGCCTCAACAGGCCAAACATCGCATCCACTGCGAGAAACTGTCTCAACAGGCTAAACAGGCCGAACATCGCATCCACTGCGAACAATTGCCTCAACAGGCCTCAATATACCAACATGCAGACTCACAGACAGGATAAACTCCACAACTGACACAATGAAGGGCCCGGGAACCCCGAAAGACTAGAACCTACAACCCAAATTGTGATGATCCGGACTCCCGCAGGAACTGTGCAACATTAAACAGTGACTGCGGGAAGTTTGTACAGTGCAACGGAGCCTGTAGAATCGAAATTGGACATTTAATATAGACTCTGCGCGAAAATCGGAGCAAATGGAATTTTCCGGGAGCTTTCGGCAAAATTTCGGATGAGAATTTGGCAAAACGGACATCGTATTTGGACTCAGCGCGCGAAAATGGTCGAAACGGTATATTTACTTTATTTTTTTGGCACTTGGTTACTGTTCACGCCGGAACAGTAACTCCGGTCGCCGGAATTACTGTTCCGGCGACCGGCGAGCGGCGGCAGGCGGCGGCGCACGGCGGCGGGCAGCGGCGTAGCGGCGGCGCAGCGGCGGAGCGCGGGGGAGCGCGGCGCGGGCAGGCGCGGGCAGCGCGGGCAGGCGCGGGCAGGCGCTCGGGTGCGCGGTCCATGGGCCTGGCGTGCACCAGGAGCACCGAACACCCCCCCTTGCCACGTGTCGCTTCCCCGTTGGATGGCCGGCTTCTAGAAGCATGTGGGCAGCTGACACGTGGCGCACCCGGATTGGCCCGACAACTTCCGGAAGACCCGGAGCGCGGACCGGCCACGTGCACCACGTGGCCACGTGGCGAAATCTGAGTGGTCCTGCACAGGCTGTTCCCTGTTTTGTGGACACGTGGCGCGTTTTGGTTGGCCCGTTTCGGTGTTTCCTGTTCGGATCCGATCCTGTGTGGAGCCCCAGCCCATTATAAATAGGTTCTCACCCCTCCCCATTTTTCCACCTCGAGTTGCGGGCCATAGAGAGAGAACCAGAGGAAGTGTCCTCTACGAAAAATTTTCCTCTCTCTCTCTCCTCTCTCTCTCTCTCTAAAAACTCAGAATTTTGGGAGTTACAGATAGTGAGTTATCTGCGACGCGGCGCACTGCGACGGTTTTCTTTTTCGGCCCATTTCGCAGTTCCGTCGAAAATTCACTGCGGGCTAACCGGGTGGAATTTTTGGACGATTTTTGCGGCAGCGCGACCGTAAGAGGTAGGGCTTCGATTTCCGTGTTGATCATTTTGCTCCGTTTCGTACTTTTGGCATGATTCCCAAGGCCTCTTTGACCCCCCTTTTTGCTGTGGAAATTTCTGGACAGCGTCAACTTCTCCGATTTTTATCTTGGCGTAGGAACATCAGATCGAGGCGTTCAAAGAGTCGATTTTGATCTACTCTTCGCGAGGAACGCAACCGTGATTTTTCTGGGATTTTAGGAGCTCATTTTAGAGGTGAAAAACTCCTCTTTTCCCATGCTGTCTGAAAAACAGCAAATATTGTACTTTTTGGGATTTGTATTTATACCGGGAGCGTTGATTTGCAGGATTTGAGGACTGTGGACACCAGGAGACTACCTGGGGTGTTGTTTGAGCTATTCGAGGTGGGCGGTTGTTGCTTACCTCATTTTTGACAAGCTCACTGGGATTACTGGAACTCCCCTAAAATTTAATTAATGAGAACAATTGGGACAAAATAATATGATAATTGATGAGAACCATTGGGACTACTAACAGGACTACTAACAGGACTACTAACAGGACAACTAACAGGACAATTAATGAGAACCATTGGGACAAATTAATATGACAAATGACAAGGACCGCTGGGATGAACTCCCCTAAAATTTAATATAACCCCACAAATGATATGATAACACTGTGATTGAGCCAAAGGCTATAATCTCGCATGCAAATAACTTTTATTCAGTAAATCAATTGTTTAAAACCTTTGACACTATTTTACAACTTTTAAAAATAAAGACAGTTGCATGCATGCCCGGACATCAGGTAAGGCCACTATTCATTGCTACACTATCATATTGGGATTTGAACATGTTTCATTGTTGTCCTTTGCATCCAGATGCTTGTTGCTCAAGTGTGAGCAGGGGTTTGGGATAGTGTAGTTGAGATTGCATTAGATTGTGGACTTGTGGGGTATTGCGGTGACCGCGGACAGTAGGCGGTCGACCAGATGTTTATCCTTGCATCAGATTGGGGTTGAGTCTGGTTTATTGCATCAGTTGGGGGTTGGGTTTCTGTAGTGGATGGAGTTTCCCACTTTGATCATAGTTATGATCCAGTCCTGCTATATTGAGACATGTGCTACAGAGATACTTGTGATACTGATGACAGAGATATTTTACTCGTGTGGGTCGCTCCCCTCGAGTGCCACTCCGGAGGTGTGCTTTCTCGGACCCAGCCGTGTGTGCCGGTCTGATACTTATGTTGGGATGCGAGCCGTGTGAGCCGATCCCGCGGTTTCGAGCCGTGTGTGCAGATTCCGCTGAGCAGGCAGTACCAGTTGTTTCTGGTGACTAGATTGGGTTTATTTGGACAGATACTATTTCTGATGCATGCATACAGTTTTGACAGCATAGTAGTGGTAGTTTTCCTGTTTCAGCATCTTATGTATCTTACCACTTCCCCTTTTCCCTTTTGCCTCTAGTAGTCCTAGTGGGTGCGTCAGAGTTGAGGTTTTACCCACTAGGGGAGGCTGCTGGTTTATCTGGTAGTTCTCACCCCCATTGTTATTTTCTGTTTCTTTCTTCTCCTTTATTTTGCAGAGTCATCTGCGGGAGCTGCTAGGCCATCGGCAGCTGATCGAGGTAAGGGGATCGCTGAATAGATAGATCTCCTGTGAGGCTGAGAGCTATTAGACAGATATTGTACCCTTCACTCAGACTGTGATATTCTCCTTTTATTTGGGTCTGGCTTCCGCCAGCTGGTTGTACTATTTTAGTGAGCTGGGAGATTATTGTATATATTACAGCTTGTATTTGTATTTCCAGTCTGAGATACTATGTGGTTCTTCTATTTCAGCTCTGTATTATGCTCTTGTTGTACATTTTATATCAGAGCAGGTTACCAGCGCTTCGTGTACGCGGGAAATCCCATGTGCACGGCGGATCTGTAGACGGGCCCGGGTCCTGATTTGCACCCGGGGCGTGACAGATTAAGTTGGTATCAGAGCCTAGGGATAGGTCAGTTGGGACTTAGGAAACCCTAGGCTTTTGCAGACCCTAGGATATTAGGGCGTGAGAGACGTGACATTTTGCGAAAGTCGTTGATTTATTTGACTCTTCCAGTGAGAGAAGAGAGACCGACATACCCAAATTTCTGGTGTACAGTTATGTTGGCTGCAGACAACATAAAGTCACAGAAATAGGGGGATGTCTTTGACTTTCGCTAGATTGGGTCGTGTGGGGTTTTGTTTTCCTGATTTGTGGCTTCTGGTGACAGTATGTCGCCCCTTCGTCGTATTTCCGCCGGGGTATTCCCACCCCCTCTGAGGAGCCCGAGCAGGCAGTATCTGCCGAACTGGGAGAACTGCGGGCCTTGGTGACCCAGTTGGTGGCGAGGAGCTTTCGACAGGACCAGCGTTTGGAGCAGCTGTTGGCACGGAGGAGCGATCCGGCAGTCGGGGAGAGGACCAGGGCTTCTAAGCAGCATTTAGAGAGAAAACGCCCAGCACCGGATGTTAATGGACAGACCAGTTCTCGGAGACGGAGGCAGCAGGCGAGGCAGCTCCAGGCTACGGTCAGGTGCATTTTCTGCCGAGGACAACATAATTCTGATACTTGTAATCTAAGGTTCGGCCGTTGTTATCGGTGTGGACAGTCTGGCCACGTCCGAGCTACTTGCCCCTATGCGCCATCGACAGCTCCTTCTTCAGCATCTGCTCCATCTTCTTCGCAGCAGCGGTCGACGGATTATCGCCCTCCAGCTCCGAGTGGGCGAGTGTATGCTGCGCAAGTAGAAAACCCTTCGGCAGCAGATCATGTGGAGGCAGGTATGATTTACTATTCTGGCATAAGGACTCGTACCTCGTTAATATAGGGACATCTCTTTTATTTGTAGAAAATGTGCATCGTTGCCTGGGTAAGGAATAAGACTATCGCCTTGTGCACGGAAGGTGCAGATTTCTGATTGCACTCTGCACATGGAGGAGTGCTGTTAGTCCCGCCCGATTTAGATCGAGTCCTGGATTATGCCAGCGGACCTGTTGGTCCTGAGACAACTGAAGGACTTCGATGTGGTCCTCGGGATGGACTGGCTGGCTCGAAATTTTGCGACTATTGATTGTGCCGCAAGAACCGTTACTTTTAGAGAGCCAGGCCAAGAGATGTTAGTATACCGGGGATGTTAGAGCGCTTTCTTTGCCTCTAGAGTTTCGACTTTCCAAGCGAGGCAGAGGATCGTTAAGGATGTGTAGCCTTTTGACTAGTGTTGTTGAGGGGCCTACGGCGGCGCCGGAACTCGAGGGTATCCCCATTGCCTGCGAGTTCCCGGATGTTTCCCACCTGAGTTGACTAGCATGCCGCCAGATAGGGAAATTGAGTTCGTGATTGATGTAGTTCCAGGAACTGCGCCAATCTCAAAGGCTCCTTACCGGATGGCACCGGCTGAGTTGCGAGAGCTTAAGGCGCAACTTCAGGATTTGATGGACAAGGGCTTTATTAGGCCGAGTGTGTCTCCTTGGGGAGCGCCGGTGCTATTCGTGAAGAAGAAGGATGGGTCACTTCGACTATGTGTGGACTATAGAGAATTAAATAAAGTGACCATCAAGAACAAGTACCCTTTGCCGCGCATTGATGATCTTTTTGATCAGCTGCAAGGGTCTTGTGTCTTCTCTAAAATAGATCTACAGTCCGGTTACCACCAGTTGAAGGTGAAGGCCGA
The DNA here is from genome assembly GCA_029168755.2 of Tillandsia fasciculata. Classification (NCBI taxonomy): domain Eukaryota; kingdom Viridiplantae; phylum Streptophyta; class Magnoliopsida; order Poales; family Bromeliaceae; genus Tillandsia; species Tillandsia fasciculata. The sequence goes on along the minus strand of CM054937.1, from coordinate 5,359,576 downwards.
AGATATTCCTAAAACGGCATTTAGATCACGGTACGTGTTACGGAATTTGAGTTGGCGTATTTCGTGAATGTATTAAGTCTTGAAGATTGAAGATGAAGAAACTTTGGATCGTATACCTCAATCTCAAGAAAGAAGAATTCAAAAGGATCAGGTACGTTTAACTAAAGAATTTTGATGATCCGAATACTTCTTATAGTGTAGAAACACCTGGAAGAGGTTTTAATTGCTTAAACATCAAAAACTGGACATGGGACATGTTCAGGATCCGGATCAGATCTTGCAATCCGGATCCCGAAAGATGTGTTGTTCATACACTGCTTCAATCCGGATCACAGCTTCTGCAATCCGGATCCCGAACATGGTGTTTTGGTGAAATTGTATGAACAATCCGGATCGGGGACTACGATCCGGATCCCGAACAAGCAATTTTCTGGAAACCGTGTTTTGTGCTTCTGCAATCCGGATCGCCAAATCCAATCCGGATCGCCGTCGGTAAAACTTTCCAGAAAAGTTTGTTTTTGATCCGAATATTCTTCCTAGGGTTTCTAACCTATAAATAGCCCTCTTATTCATTTCTAGGGCAATCCACATAGAGCCGTCATTATCAAATATCATTTTATACGGCCTTAGATACATATATAGAGAAGAACGGAAATCATTAGATCTATTCAATGGTTCTTCATCTATATTGATTGATTTGATTCTAGGTTTTCCATACTCACATTTTGAGTAGAATCAAATCAATGAATACTTAGATGGTATTTCCGATCTATCTTTGATCTAAGTATTCGGCGGATCATCACCACCCTAAAAACAACGATTTATCCCAAAATCGGCGCGTGGACTCGCGTGGCCTTGTGGATTCAAGGTGCAACCGCTCTCGTGGATTCGGAGCGAGGTACGTTCGTGGATTCGAAGCGTGCCATTGGGTGAAGACCGTGGATTCGGTTGGACGTCGTGGACTCGACGTTGGACGCTGTGGATTCAGCGTTGGGCGCGGATCGTGGATTCGAGAAGCGTCGTGGAGCGAGCGGAGAAGATCTACTAGGAGCGTATGGTAAAAGGTTGAGTCGTCTGTGAGTACGTTATATCACCTTGTACGTGTGTTAATTCTAGTGGATTTCGCCGTGTTATCGGTCCCGTGGTTTTTTACTCCGGTTTGGAGTTTTTCCACGTAAAAATCTTGCGTGTTCTTTTATTTTTCCGCATTGGGTTTATTGCGCAATGATTTTTTGAGTGTTTATTGTTTACACCTATTCACCCCCCTCTAGGTGTTTTTTCCCCTATTTAGATCCTTATTAACCTAAACCCAACAAGTGGTATCAGAGCGGGAATAGGGTTGTAAACAATGGTTGAAGGTGGAAACATCAATCGACCCCCTTTCTTTGATGGAACAAATTATGCGTACTGGAAAGTACGGATGAAAGCCTTTTTAATTTCCATCGACGAAAGGGTGTGGCAATCAATTGAATTAGGATGGTCTAATCCAACTGAAATTTTAGATGATGTTCGCACCTTAAAACCTAGGTCGAAATGGACCAAGGAAGAGATAGATTATCTTCTTACAATGGCAAAGGAATTAATGCTCTATTTAATGCTTTGTCACAAACTGAGTTCTCTCGCGTCTCGGCATGTGAGACTGCGAAAGAAATCTGGGATGTTCTTCAAGTTACGCATGAGGGAACTAACCTAGTGAAGATTCAGAAACTGCAAATGCTCACGAGCAAGTTTGACTCTATCTCTATGGCAGAGAATGAATCCTTCACTGACTATTACACACGATTGCAAGACATCGTAAACTCATGTGCTAACTTGGGAGAGAAGATTCCAGAATTTAAAGTTGTAAGAAAAATTCTAAGAACTCTTCCTGAACGATTTCGCCCGAAGGTCGCAGCCATTGAAACAATTAAACACCCGGACGAAATGCGTGTAGAAGAATTAGTAGGTGCTTTACAAACTTATGAAATGACATTTCCTACTAACTATTCTTCTGGAAAGGCATCCTCTTCTAAGTCTTCAGGTTACGCATTGAAATCAACTAAAGAAGAAGACGCGGATTCATCCTCCTCGGACGACGACGAGAACCTTTCTATGGAGGACTTTGAGAAGCAGCTCGCTCTCTTGACAAGGAAGTTTCGCCGCAACTTTCGAAGGGGTAATTCAAGCAAAACTCATCCTTCGGAAAGTCGAAGAAAGGCAAGGGTTTTCAAGCTACAAGTCAAGAAAGCAAGAGAACTTCTCAAAGGATAAGAAAAGTTCTGAGGGACAAGTTCAGTGCTTCAAATGTCGAGGCTACGGCCACATTGCAACGGAGTGTCCCAACAAGAATCCGGCAAAGAAGAAAGCGATGCAAGTCGTTACTTGGGATGACAACTCCACGTCAAATGAGTCATCCTCAAGTGATGAAGAAGACAACGCGACAGCTTTCCACGCGTCCACCACATCTTCACCCTTCATGTGCTTAATGGCAAGTACATCCGACTCACTGTCCAACTCCACTGTTGAAAAGATTGCAACGGACGATGAATCAGATGATTCGGAAGGTGAAGATTTTGTTTTAGCCTACCATAAGCTTTTGAGGGATTCAAAGAAACTGGCTAAGCAAAACAAGGGGTTGAAAGAGAGATTGCAGGATCTTGAAGATGAAGTAAAAAGGGTAACCTCTCTCTCAACCGATCTTGAAGTGGAAAGGGACAATCTGATTAAAACAAATGTTTCCCTTCAAGAGTCCAATGAGCAACTCGAGAAGAATTATATGGATATGGTGAACAAAGCGAATTACTTCTTGAAGCTCAACGGCGAGGCTCGACAGGAAAAATTGGAAATGACGGAGACCATACGCCAACTGAAGGATGACTTAAAGAGATTTTCTTCTGGAAGGAGTAAGTTGGACAGACTTCTTGGTCTCGGTCAAGAAATAAGTTCGGCCTCGGATACACTCAAACTGGAGACATTCCAAGTTCGAGTGGGACAGTATTTGTGCCTCAGTCGGTATCTCCTCCTCCGACACCGGAATTCACGACAAGCAACGACAACAAGCCTACTACATCCTCCTCGGAATCGACAAGAACCAAGGTATGTTTTCGTTGTGGCATTTCAGGGCACATAAGGAGAAATTGCAAGACGGAAGCCAAACGCACACCTCAAGCACCTCTTGCAATGACTACCAAAAGGCTATTCCTCGAAAAACAACTGCAAACTATTTGAAGGAAAAGAGCCTTGGTAGTCACCGCTCAAGACGACATCATCAAGGAGCAGCAATTCTTCAAGCAAGACGCTCTCACCTAGGAAATCAACTTCACGATCATTACCGACGCATTCCAAAAAGGTTTGGGTGCGCAAAGGTGAAATCTTCCCTTGTCTTGCTACCAATGTTTCTTTGCATGCATATGATAGTTCGTCTTGGTATCTGGATAGCGGGTGTTCCCGTCATATGACCGGCGATAAAAACTGTTTTCAAACTTTGAGAAAAACTCCGGAGGACTTGTTGTTTTCGGAGATGGTCGGTCTTCCAAAATTGTTGGAAAGGGAACGGTAGCTATTCCAGATGGCCCGGTTCTAGATAATGTGTTATTTGTTCATGGCCTTAAGACTAACCTCATAAGCATAAGTCAACTGTGTGATAGTGGTTATTCAGTTAATTTTTCATCTGATAAATGCACTGTAACTGACATGAACCATGCTTTCTTTTTAAAGGGGGTTAGATCAGAAAACAATTGTTATGTAGTTCCTAATAAGATTTCTGAAAAATGTAACCTAGCATCTTTGAAAAATGAAACACTTTGGCATGAAAGGCTAGGTCACATAAACTTTAAGGAACTTGCTAGAATTTCGAATAAAGATGTGGTCAAGGGGGTTCCAAAACTTTCTTTTGATCAAAACCTTGTGTGTGGCGGTTGTCAAAAAGGAAAACAGTCTAGGACTGCACACAAGAACTTGAACCACATAGGTACAAAACGGCCTTTGGAACTGTTGCATATGGACTTAATGGGGCCAACTCGTCAACCATCTCTGGGAGGTAAATGGTATATTTTCTTGTTGGTTGATGACTTTTCTAGATATACTTGGTGTCACGCCCCGGGGGTAACCAGAACCCGGGCCCGCCAACAGATCCGCCGTGTACACAGAATTTTTCCATGTACACGAAGCGCTGGTAACCTGCTCAGATAGATAATATACAATAGAAGAGCATAACAGAGCTGAACAATAAAACTAACAGTAATCTCAGACTGAAATAAACTGTAAACTGAAATAAAAGTACAATATACTCCCAGCTCACGATGAATAATACAACCAGCTGGCCACAGCCAGACCAAAAAGTAAACTACTAAAGTCTGAGATACAAAAGGGGAGTACAGTAATAGTCTAGCTAAACTCTCGCTCGGGGTAGACGATCTAGCTAGTCGGCGATCCTCTTACCTCGATCTGCCGCTGAAGGCCCAGCAGCTCCCACAGTCGACTCTGCAAAACAAAGGGGGGAAAAAGGACAAGAAACAACAATGGGGGTGTGTGATGATCCGGAATTTTCATGGAAGGTTTTTGAGGCATTAACGGCGATTAGAAGAAGCCACTGAGTGTAATGGAGCTTGCAGCGTCGAAAACGGACTTCAGAAATGAATCCGGCGCGAAAATCGGAGCGAGTGGGCCTTTCGGGAGCTTTCGCCAAAATTTCGGATGAGAATTTGCAAAAACGGACGGCGGATTCGGACTCAGCGCGCGAAAACGATCAAAATGTATATATAACTCATTTTCGGCAAATTTTACTGTTCACCGGAACAGTAACTCCGGCGACACTGTTCCGGCGGTCGGCGGCTGCCGGCGGGCGGCGGCGGGCAGCGGCGCGCGGCGGCGCAGGGCGGCGCAAGGGCGGAGAAGGGCCGCGGGCAGGCGCGGGCAGGCGCAGGCGGGCGCGGGCAGGCGCGGGCAGCGCGGGCAGGCACGCCGGTGCGCGGTTCACAGAACAGTCGTGCACCGGGAGCACTGAAGATCCCGAATGCCACGTGTCATCACCTGATTGGCCCGGCGGCGTCAAGAGAGGCGGCTGGCGTGCGACACGTGGCATCCTCCCATTGGCCGACAAGATCCGGAAGACCCGGCGCGTGGACCGGGCTCGTGCGCCCCGTGGACCACGTGGGACACGTGTCCACTGTTCACTGGCGGGCGCACGGCCGCCCACGTGCGCCGGGCGCGTGGAACACGTGGGCGGCTGGGACACGTGGCGCATTCTGAGAGGGCTTTCAAGGCTGTTTCCTGTTCTGGGACACGTGGCGCAATATGGTTGGCTAATTTTGCTGTTTCCTGTTCTGGCCCGGATCTTTTGTGGAGCCCGAATAGGGATTTTGGCCCATTATAAATACCCCCTCTCTCTCTCTATGCCATTTGCGAATTCTAGAGAGAGAATTTGGCAGTGAGCCCTTAATGAAAGTTTTTCCTCTCTCTATCCTCTATCTACCCTACAAATTTCAGAATTTCGGGATTTTCCGACAGCGAGTTATCTGCGACACGGCGCACTGCGACGATTTCCAATTTCGGCCCATTTTCCGTCACAGTTCAGTCGGAAATTCGCTGTGTGCTAACCAGGAGGAATTTTTGAACGATTTCTTCGACAGCGCGACCGTAAGAGGTAAGGCTTCGTTTTTTGTGTTGATCACTTTGCTCCGTTTCGCACTTTTGGCACGGTTCCCGAGGCACCTTTGACCCCCCTTTTTGCTGTGATATTTTCTGGACAGCCCCGACTTCTCCGATTTATATCTTGGCCTAGGAACATCGGATCGAGAAGTTTAAGTAGTCGATTTTGATCTACTCGTCGCAAGGAACGCAACCGTAATTTTTCTGGATTATCCTGAGCACTGTACAGAGGTGAGAATCCCCTTTTGTGAACTGGCTGGAAAAATAATAATAAGGCTGTATTTTGGGATCCGTGTTTACACCAGGTGTATTATTCTGTTCAGTTGTGCTCTATTTTCGACGAGTAGCGGGGGTAGGAGACTGCGGACAGCAAGGAGACCTTTTTGGGTGTGGATCACGCTTTTCGAGGTGGGTGGTTGTTGCTTACCTCACTTCTGACTATCTCACTAGGAGTATTAGAGACTCCCGACTTTAAACTGATAATCGGTGTTTTAATCATGAAATTCACAAGTAAACCCCACAAATAATATGGCAGATCTTTTATGATAAACTGGGACGTTATTGCGGGACATATGCTGGAACCTATCATCGCATGCAACAAACTTATCATAAAATCATCTTTTTCTAAATAAATATCCGATATTTTCTTTCAGTTTTCAACAGTAACCCTTTGCATGCTTGTTTGGACATCTAGATAGGCCACTATTTATTGCTACACTATTTTTGGGACTTGACTTAGGAGAAACCATGTTTTACTATTCTCCTTCGCATCTGGATTCATGTTGCTCGGTTTGAGCAGGGTTTGGGATAGTGTAGCTGAGGCTTTGAGTCTGGGACAGGTTAGACTCTATTATGGGTTGTGGGGCATTATGGTAACCGCAGACATCAGGCGGTTGGCCAGAGGTTGACTATTTTATCAGTTTTGGTCTTATGGGTTATTACGGTAACCGCGGACAGTAGGCGATTGACCGGATAATTATCTTTACATCAGATTGGGTATAGATTTCATTAGTGGACGGATTTTCCCACTTTGCTCATAGTCATGATCTAGTCCTGCTATACAGAGATACTGGTTACAGGGATACTTATTACAGAGGCATTTTACTCGTGTGGGTCGCTCCCCTCGAGTGCGACTCCGGAGTGCGCGCGGCAGACTATTCATGAGTCCTTGAGACTCCTTTTCGCATCGGTGTTATGTGTGGGCTGGCATACCCGATACGACACGGCACGGCAGAGCAGGCAGTACCAGTTTTCACTGGTGACTAGATTGGGTCTATTCAGGCAGGCAGGATAGATACTGAGGCATACATATAGTCATTTCTTTTGGCATGGCAGTAGAGGCATAGTAGTGATAGTTTCCCCTTTTCAGTAGTCTCTATAGCATACCACTGCCCTTCCCTTTTGCCTCTAGTAGTCCTAGTGGGTGCGTCAGTGTTTGAGGTTTTACCCACTAGGGGAGGCTACTGGTTTATCTAGTAGTTCTCACCCCCATTATTGTTCTCTGTTTCTTCTCCTTTATATTGCAGAGTCGTCTGCGGGAGCTGATCGAGGTAAGGGGATCGCTGAACAGATAGATCTCCTGTGAGCTGAGGGATTGTATTAGTCAGATATTGTACCCAGACTATTGTGCTTTCCTTTTATTTTAGGTCTGGCTATAGCCAGCTGGATGTATCATTTTGGTGAGCTGGGAGACTATTGTATTGATACAGCTTTACTTGGATTTCAGTTACTATGTGGTTCTTCTATTTCAGCTCTGTTTTATGCTCTTTTATTGTACATCTTATATCTGAGCAGGTTACCAGCGCTTCGTGTACGCGGAAAATTCCGTGTGCACGGCGGATCTGTAGACGGACCCGGGTTCTGGTTTACACCCGGGGCGTGACAGATTAAGTTGGTATCAGAGCTTAGGGATAGGTCAGTTGGGACATAGGAAACCCTAGGCTTTTAGGCAGACCCTAGGATGATAGGTCGTGAGAGACGGAACTTTTTGCGAAAGTCGTTGATTTATTTGTTTGACTCTTCTAGTAGGAGAAGAGGGATCGACATATCCTATTTCTAGTGAACAGTTATGTTGGCTGCAGACAACATAAAGTCACAGAAATAGGGGGATGTCCTTGACTTTCGCTAGATTGGGTCGTGTGGGGTTATGTTATTGATGGTGGTTCCTTGTGGCAGGATGCCTCCGCGACGCAGGATGTTGACGCGTTCTCAGCCCTCTTCCCCTGAGCCAGATCAGGAGGAGTCCGGGCAGGGTCAGCATAGTGAGGTGCAGGAGCTACAGGCTCAGATGGCTCAGATGTCGGAGGCTGTTCGGCGTCAGGAGGAGGCTATGAGTCGGCTGACGCAGATGTTAGAACAGAGAGCGCAGCCTGTTGTAGCACCCCCAGAGAGTTCTCCAGTACCATCATCCCCTGCTGTGGCTCCCCCAGTTGTACCAGTGACCCCAGCATCCCCTGTCGCTCGGGGTAATGGTAGACAGCCGTCTGGGTTGACGGGATCTCTTACACCGGCAGAGCAGCGGGGATTGGTGGACATGTTGATAAGGTTCCGCAAATTTGACCCACCCCATTTTTCGGGGCAAAATATTGAGCCGTGGGAGGCAGAGTCATGGATCACGGCAATGGAGCGACGTTTTGAGACGTTGTTTATCGAGGAGCGATATCAGGTGATATTGGCGACGAACTTTTTGGAACACAACGCCGAAGCATGGTGGCGGCGTGTTCGACCGGCGGGTCCGCCTGGGGCTCAGCTCTTGACCTGGGCGGAGTTCCGCAATCTCCTTCTCGGGGCTTTCTTCCCAGAAAGCGTCCGGCAGAGGTTGGAGGAGCAGTTGAGAAACCTCCGACAAGGAGATCGGCCCGTACACGAGTACATTGCCAATTTCAATCAGTTGTTGGCAAGTGTACCGAACGTGGCCAGGGATGAGGCGCACCGGATCTACATGTTCGAGCGAGGGTTGCGCCGAGACCTTTTTCAGTTAGTTCGTTCACGTAGGTTGCAGACCTTGGAGGCCTCGATGGAGCAGGCACTCTATGTCGAGTGCGGGGAGGTAGTAATGGAGGAGGTAGCTCCAGCTCCCGTAGTGATTCCGGGGGCGAAGCGACCGGCACCGGAGGTTGGGGGACAGGCTAGTTCGTGGAGGCCGCCACGACCGCCGCGGCCTCAGTTTTCCAGCCGTGGGCATTCTGAGCGGCGAGGGCCTGGTGGATCCCAGAGGCCCCAGCAACAGCAGCAAAGATCTCAGTCATCGCAGCGTGGACCTCAGCGGCAGCAACGGTCTCAGAGACAACAGCAGCAGTCGAGACCGACCCAGCCTACAGAGACGTGTGTTTTCTGCAAAGGCCAGCATCCATCAAACACGTGTGATTTGAGGATTGGCCGCTGTTATCGATGCGGACAGCCGGGTCATATACGAGCTACTTGCCCGGTGGCGACATCTGCAGCACCTTCTTCAACATCAGCTCCTTTTGCACTACAGCAACGACCGCCATCTCAGCAGCGACCTTATGCTCCGGCAAGCAGGCCATCTTCTTCCCATCCCACAGACTATCGCCCTCCAGCTCAGAGCGGGCGAGTGTATGCTGCGAAAGTAGAGGACTTTTCGGCAGCAGATCATGTGGTGGCAGGTATCACCTTACTTTCTGACATTAGGACTCGTACTTTATTTGATACTGGAGCATCACATTCTTTTATTAGTAGATCGTTTGCATCATTACATGGGTTAGAGGTAGGACTTTTGCCACGTGCACTAGAGGTTCAGATTCCCGATCACACTTTGCACGTGGAGGAGTGTTGTTGGTCCTGCCCGATGCAAATTGAGTCCTGGATTATGCCAGCAGACCTATTGGTCTTGAAACAGCTGACGGACTTTGACGTGGTTCTCGGGATGGACTGGCTGGCTCGATATTTCGCGACTATTGATTGTGCCGCGAGGATTATCACATTTAGAGAGCCAGGCCAGGAGATGTTTGTATACCGGGGATGTCAGAGTGCTTTCTTTGCCTCTATGATTTCGACTTCCCGAGCGAGGCAGATGATCCATCGAGGATGTGTAGCCTTTTTGGCTAGTGTTGTTGAGGGGCCTACGGCGGCGGCGGGACTCGGGGATATCCCTATTGCCCGCGAGTTTCCGGATGTCTTTCCACCTGAGCTGACTAGTATGCCGCCAGATAGAGAAATTGAGTTTGTGATTGACGTAGTTCCAGGAACTGCGCCAATCTCTAAGGCTCCTTACCGGATGGCACCGGCTGAGCTGCGAGAGCTTAAGGCGCAACTCCAGGATTTGATGGATAAAGGTTTTATTAGACCAAGTGTGTCGCCTTGGGGAGCGCCGGTGCTATTCGTGAAGAAGAAGGATGGGTCACTACGATTATGTGTGGACTATAGGGAATTGAATAAAGTGACCATCAAGAACAAGTACCCTTTGCCGCGCATTGATGATCTCTTTGATCAGCTGCAAGGGTCTTGTGTCTTTTCCAAGATAGATCTGCAATCCGGTTACCACCAGTTGAAGGTGAAGGCCGAGGATGTCCCGAAGACAGCTTTCAGGACACGGTACGGGCATTATGAGTTTACAGTTATGCCTTTTGGGCTGACTAATGCCCCTGCCGCATTCATGGATTTAATGAACCGAATCTTCCGACCATACTTGGATCGATTCGTAGTAGTATTCATCGATGACATTCTGGTTTACTCCCGAAGTGATGCTGAGCATGAGGAGCATCTGAGGATTGTGCTACAACTTCTACGAGAAAAGAAGTTGTATGCCAAACTGACAAAGTGTGAGTTTTGGCTTCGGGAGGTAGCTTTCTTGGGCCATGTGATTTCCGCCGCTGGTGTGGCAGTAGACCCGGCGAAGATTGAGGCAGTTCGGGATTGGCCCCGACCGACGACCGTTTCTGAAGTACGCAGCTTCATGGGATTAGCTGGGTATTATCGTCGGTTTGTGGAAGGCTTTGCGAAGCTCTCCACACCCCTCACTCGTTTGACGCGTAAAGGAACCAAGTTTATTGGAGTGAGGACTGCCAGAGGAGCTTCGAGGAGCTGAAGAGTAGATTGATGACCGCTCCTATCCTTTCCCTCCCAGTTATGGGGAAAGGATATGTGATCTACAGTGACGCATCGCACAGTGGACTTGGTTGTGTGTTGATGCAGGAAGGGAGGGTAATTGCTTATGCATCGCGACAGCTCAAGGATTATGAGAAGAATTACCCTACCCATGACTTGGAGCTTGCTGCCGTAGTGTTTGCATTGAAGCTTTGGCGCCATTACCTGTATGGGGAGCACTGTGAGATCTACACCGACCACAAGAGCCTAAAGTATCTGTTCACACAGAAGGAGCTAAACCTAAGGCAACGCCGATGGTTGGAGCTGTTAAAGGATTATGACGTGGAAATCCTTTACCATCCAGGTAAGGCCAATGTGGTTGCTGATGCCTTGAGCAGAAGAGCAGTGCAGAGTTTGTCCATGTTAATTACAAATCAGGCGCCACTATTGGAGGAGATGAGGCGGCTTGAGATAGAGGTTGTGTCCCCTGGGGTCTCTGCTAGACTGACGTCTTTAGTCGTGCAGCCCACTCTGATGGACAGGATCAGGGAGAAACAGAGTGAGGACCCCCACTTGACCAAGATTAGAGATCAGATTCCGAGTGATCAGTCAAGGGATTTTAAAGTGGATGCTTCGGGAGTACTGAGGTACAAGGACCGAGCATGTGTGCCAATGGATGCGGAGATCAGAGAGCAGATATTGCGAGAGGCCCATTATACACCTTATACCCTGCATCCTGGTGGGACTAAGATGTATAAGGACCTCAAGGCACACTTCTGGTGGAATGGCATGAAAAGAGATATTGGGAGATTTGTGGCTCAGTGTTTAACTTGTCAGCAGGTGAAAGCTGAGCATCGAGTGCCAGCTGGCAAGTTACAGAGTCTCCCAATTCCCAGTGGAAATGGGACCACATTACGATGGATTTTGTGGTCGGATTGCCGAGGGCACAGGGAGGTGCTGATGCTATCTGGGTAGTTGTAGATCGACTTACCAAGTCAGCACACTTTTTGCCTATACAGACTACTTGGTCACTCGAGCGACTAGCCCAGTTATATCTTGATGAGATAGTGAGGCTACATGGAATACCAGCCTCCATAGTATCAGATAGAGACCCGAGGTTTGTTTCGCATTTCTGGAAGAGTTTGCAAACACCTTGGGGACTCAGCTCAGGTTCAGTACGCTTTCCATCCGCAGACTGATGGGCAGTCAGAGCGGACTATACAAATCTTGGAAGACATGCTGAGGGCTTGCGTCTTGGATTTCGGCGGAGGGTGGATTCGACACTTATCTTTAGCTGAGTTCGCGTACAACAACAGTTTTCAAGCGAGCATTAAGATGGCTCCGTTTGAAGCGTTGTATGGACGCAAGTGTCGATCACCACTATATTGGAGTGACGTGGGCGAAAGGCGGACCTTGGGACCAGAGCTATTGATAGAGGCAGAAGAGAAGGTCCGAGTGATTCGAAAGCATCTTCAGACCGCCCAGAGCCGACAAAGGAGTTATGCTGATGTTCGGCGACGAGACTTAGAGTTTCAGGTTGGAGATCATGTATTTTTGAAAGTCTCGCCGTCCAAAGGGATCAGGAGATTTGGCATTCGCGGGAAACTTAGCCCCCGATATATTGGACCCTTTGAGGTATTGGAGCGTATCGGGCCAGTTGCTTACCGACTTGCACTTCCCCCGAGACTTGCTGGTGTCCACAATGTATTTCATGTTTCTACTCTGAGGAGATATGTCTTCGACCCGTCGCACGTCATCGACTTCACACCGCTTGAGATCAGCGAGGATTTGAGGTACGAGGAGCGTCCACTGCGGATTCTGGATCGAGAGGTGAAAGAATTGCGCAGTCGGACCATTCCCTATGTGAAGATCCTTTGGAGCAATCATGATGAACGCGAGGCGACATGGGAGCTTGAGTCAAAGATGATGGACACCTACCCCTACCTATTTGAGGCTCAGGACTGAGGTATGATTTTCGTTTCGAGGACGAAACTCCTTTTAGTGGGGGAGGATGTGATGATCCGGAATTTTCATGGAAGGTTTTTGAGGCATTAACGGCGATTAGAAGAAGCCACTGAGTGTAATGGAGCTTGCAGCGTCGAAAACGGACTTCAGAAATGAATCCGGCGCGAAAATCGGAGCAAGTGGGCCTTTCGGGAGCTTTCGCCAAAATTTCGGATGAGAATTTGCAAAAACGGACGGCGGATTCGGACTCAGCGCGCGAAAACGATCAAAAATGTATATATAACTCATTTTCGGCAAATTTTACTGTTCACCGGAACAGTAACTCCGGCGACACTGTTCCGGCGGTCGGCGGCTGCCGGCGGGCGGCGGCGGGCAGCGGCGCGCGCGCGCGGCGCAGGGCGGCGCAAGGGCGGAGAAGGGCCGCGGGCAGGCGCGGGCAGGCGCAGGCGGGCGCGGGCAGGCGCGGGCAGCGCGGGCAGCACGCCGGTGCGCGGTCCACAGAACAGTCGTGCACCGGGAGCACTGAAGATCCCGAATGCCACGTGTCATCACCTGATTGGCCCGGCGGCGTCAAAGGAGGCGGCTGGCGTGCGACACGTGGCATCCTCCCATTGGCCGACAGGATCCGGAAGACCCGGCGCGTGGACCGGGCTCGTGCGCCCCGTGGACCACGTGGGACACGTGGCCACTGTTCATTGGCGGGCGCACGGCCGCCCACGTGCGCCGGGCGCGTGGAACACGTGGGCGGCTGGGACACGTGGCGCATTCTGAGAGGGCTTTCAAGGCTGTTTCCTGTTCTGGGACACGTGGCGCAATATGGTCGGCTGATTTTGCTGTTTCCTGTTCTGGCCCGGATCTTTTGTGGAGCCCGAATAGGGATTTTGGCCCATTATAAATACCCCCTCTCTCTCTCTATGCCATTTGCGAATTCTAGAGAGAGAATTTGGCAGTGAGCCCTTAATGAAAGTTTTTCCTCTCTCTATCCTCTATCTACCCTAGAAATTTTAGAATTTCGGGATCTTCCGACAGCAAGTTATCTGCGACACGGCGCACTGCGACGATTTCCAATTTCGGCCCATTTTCCGTCACAGTTCAGTCGGAAATTCGCTGTGTGCTAACCAGGAGGAATTTTTGAACGATTTCTTCGACAGAGCGACCGTAAGAGGTAAGGCTTCGTTTTTCGTGTTGATCACTTTGCTCCGTTTCGCACTTTTGGCACGGTTCCCGAGGCACCTTTGACCCCCCTTTTTGCTGTGATATTTTCTGGACAGCCCCGACTTCTCCGATTTATATCTTGGCCTAGGAACATCGGATCGAGACGTTTAAGTAGTCGATTTTGATCTACTCGTCGCAAGGAACGCAACCGTAATTTTTCTGGATTATCCTGAGCACTGTACAGAGGTGAGAATCCCCTTTTGTGAACTGGCTGGAAAAATAATAATAAGGCTGTATTTTGGGATCCGTGTTTACACCAGGTGTATTATTCTGTTCAGTTGTGCTCTTTTTCGACGAGTAGCGGGGGTAGGAGACTGCGGACAGCAAGGAGACCTTTTTGGGTGTGGATCACGCTTTTCGAGGTGGGTGGTTGTTGCTTACCTCACTTCTGACTATCTCACTAGGAGTATTAGAGACTCCCGACTTTAAACTGATAATCGGTGTTTTAATCATGAAATTCATAAGTAAAACCCCACAAATAATATGGCAGATCTTTTATGATAAACTGGGACGTTATTGCTGGACATATGCTGGAACCTATCATCGCGTGCAACAAACTTATCATAAAATCATCTTTTTCTAAATAAATATCCGATATTTTCTTTCAGTTTTCAACAGTAACCCTTTGCATGCTTGTTTGGACATCTAGATAGGCCACTATTTATTGCTACACTATTTTTGGGACTTGACTTAGGAGAAACCATGTTTTACTATTCTCCTTCGCATCTGGATTCATGTTGCTCGGTTTGAGCAGGGTTTGGGATAGTGTAGCTGAGGCTTTGAGTCTGGGACAGGTTAGACTCTATTATGGGTTGTGGGGCATTATGGTAACCGCAGACATCAGGCGGTTGGCCAGAGGTTGACTATTTTATCAGTTTTGGTCTTATGGGTTATTACGGTAACCGCGGACAGTAGGCGGTTGACCGGATAATTATCTTTACATCAGATTGGGTATAGATTTCATTAGTGGACGGATTTTCCCACTTTGCTCATAGTCATGATCTAGTCCTGCTATACAGAGATACTGGTTACAGGGATACTTATTACAGAGGCATTTTACTCGTGTGGGTCGCTCCCCTCGAGTGCGACTCCGGAGTGCGCGCGGCAGACTATTCATGAGTCCTTGAGACTCCTTTTCGCATCGGTGTTATGTGTGGGCTGGCATACCCGATACGACACGGCACGGCAGAGCAGGCAGTACCAGTTTTCACTGGTGACTAGATTGGGTCTATTCAGGCAGGCAGGATAGATACTGAGGCATACATATAGTCATTTCTTTTGGCATGGCAGTAGAGGCATAGTAGTGATAGTTTCCCCTTTTCAGTAGTCTCTATAGCATACCACTGCCCTTCCCTTTTGCCTCTAGTAGTCCTAGTGGGTGCGTCAGTGTTTGAGGTTTTACCCACTAGGGGAGGCTACTGGTTTATCTAGTAGTTCTCACCCCCATTATTGTTCTCTGTTTCTTCTCCTTTATATTGCAGAGTCGTCTGCGGGAGCTGATCGAGGTAAGGGGATCGCTGAACAGATAGATCTCCTGTGAGCTGAGGGATTGTATTAGTCAGATATTGTACCCAGACTATTGTGCTTTCCTTTTATTTTAGGTCTGGCTATAGCCAGCTGGATGTATCATTTTGGTGAGCTGGGAGACTATTGTATTGATACAGCTTTACTTGGATTTCAGTTACTATGTGGTTCTTCTATTTCAGCTCTGTTTTATGCTCTTTTATTGTACATCTTATATCTGAGCAGGTTACCAGCGCTTCGTGTACGCGGAAAATTCCGTGTGCACGGCGGATCTGTAGACGGACCCGGGTTCTGGTTTACACCCGGGGCGTGACC
>CM054937.1:5248787-5343783 GCA_029168755.2 Tillandsia fasciculata | reverse complement strand
GAACACATCCGAAGGTGGGGGATTCTATCGAGCGAGGGTGACCTCTCCCCTTATCTTTTGCTTTTCTTAGAAGCATGTTAATAGAGTGGCTAGGATAGTATTTTCATGCTTATGTAGAAGTGTGGTTGTGGTTTATGGAAAATTTGACTTAGGAGAAAACTTAGATTAGGCTCTAATGTGTGGCATTCACTATAGGACTTCACGAGTGGCATGTTTGTTTGAGTCAAATAAGTGTGGGATGGAATTAGGGCCTAATTTAGAGTTATGTCTCTAAGGAAAGCATAGTTTAGTTGAGGTTAAAATCCAAAGTATTTGAAATCCCTAGAGTTGTCATAGGGAGTTGGGTTAATATACCTACACTTTAACTTCAACTTGAGCATAATGAAAGTTAAGAATTGAGTCTAAGGGACTTATGTACCTTAAGGCATGGACCTAGGGTAAATGCATGAGTATATTAAAAAGACAAGCTAAAAGCTTAATTGCAAAGAAAGGAAAAAGGGCTAAGAGGCAATGTGAGCTATAAGCTCGATTGAGATGGAAGCTAAGTGCTAAAGAGCAAAAGAAAGGCAAAGGCTTAAAAGAGCAAAGAGGCTAAATGCAAAGCAATAAATGAAATAATAAAACGAGCGTACCTACGGGGTGAAACGTGGCCCATGTTGGAGTAGCAGGCAGTGTCCCTCTCCCGGGTAGAGACCCGTTCGGGACGTTTCCCCGTAGGGCGGGGTAACACTTGCGGGTGTTATCGGCAACCTTAGAGGACTTGTCTTATGGCAGCATGTCTGCCGGGCTAGGGCCCGTTGGGCAAGCTTCTCCGAGGGTTTAGCAACTTGAATTGAAACACAAAGAAAGTTAATGAAAGTTATTTGACAAGGGACAGGTTGGTTAGTTTGGCATCCTACAGCGACATAGAGCTATGTCATGGCAAAGGTAAAAGTATTAAGCATGCTAGCTAAGATTTACAGCTTTATTTACTGTATTTCGTTCTCTATTATATTGCTTCCATTAGACTAAGCGGTGCAGGGCATTTTCTCTCGGTGGTTGAACCCACTGGGAACTTGGTTGTAGTTCTCACACCCTTTGGGTGACATCCCCACAGGTCCAGGCACATCGGGCGAGGCACGCGACAGGGCAAGGGCCCAGCAGAGTAGCGACCTAGCAGTCTAGAGTCGCCAGTACCATTTTGGTGTTTTATTTACCTTGAGCGAACTTTTGTATGTGAGGAACAATGTATCTTTCAGAATGTTAAAGTTTCAAGTTGGAAAAGAAAAAAAAAAAAAATATGATGTAATTTTGTATAGTAGTTGCATGTTAAAAGAGAGTTGTATTATAAACAAAAGTGTTTGTTTTCGCTCAAGTGATTTACTTTCATTTCTTCTAACTATCTGTTGAATGATTGAAAGTTTAAATTATAGTTCTTTACTCTGATTGCTTACTCTTCCGCTATATTGAAATGATATTGTTGGATTAAACCGTTCCTTTCGGGTCTTGAAAGGTCATGCCCGATTGGCGGGTCTGTTGGCGCGCCCGAACTGTTCAAATTGACGGTCTCGGGGCGTGACAGATAGAGTGGTATCAGAGCCTAGGAGATAGACCTAGGTGGTTAGCGAACCTTAGGAAGACCCTAGGGGTTAGGCACGAGAGCGTGTGTGGATCTTTTGGCGAAAGTACATGATTGGGTTACTTGATTCCCAAGAAGGACATTGGGAATGGATCGAGGGAAAATGGACTTCCACTACTAACGTTATGTTGGTGCGGCCGACAACGTAACGTTAGGGGTGGGAAGAAGTATTCCTTTTTACTTTCGCATGATTGGGTTGACGAAGCCTTTATGTGATCGTTAAATTTACTGCATTTAATTCCGCAAATGCCTAAGTTGTAAGCGTTGGACTGATGTTTTTGTGGTGTGCAGATAGCTATGCCACCGCGAAGGGAGACACGTCTTACGCGCCTCGAGCCGGGGGAGGGCTCCGGTTCGAGTGATGTTCGTGAACTGAGGGAGCAAATGGCCGCGCTTATTGGCGTGGTACAGCAGCAGGCGGAGGCCTCTCAGCGACAGGAGGAGGCTTCCCGCCAACGAGAGGAGGAGACCTCTCGTAGGCTGGAGGAGGCTTCTCGCCAACGGGAGGAGGAGGACTTCTCGCAGGCTAGAGGAGGCGTTGCAGCGCCAGGAGGAAGCGTCGAGGCGTCAGGCCGAACAAATGAGAGGCTCCAGGACCTGTTGGCACGGCAGATTGAGCGCGGCGCAGACGACTCATGAGCGCACAGCCTCGCCCCAAGTGGGGGCAACTACTGAAGGAGTGGCTATGGCGGCCGAGCCTGTGGCGGCGCGCCCAGCACAAATCTGTCGGGGCTACTAGAGGAGTGCCCCGGCGGGCCGACTCGGAGGTGGGTGATGCCGAGTACGCGGCCCAGAGAGCGGAGCAAAATAGGGCGATGGAGGTTCTCGCCGACTTCCAGAAATTTCACCCTCCTACCTTCAGCGGCGACAAATCCTGATCCAATGGTGGTGGAGTCGTGGATTGACTCCATGGAGCGACTGTTCCTAACCCTTCGGGTGCCGATGCGGGACCGTGTTACTGTGGCGGTTCCCCACCTCGACAATGTGGCACACCGTTGGTGGAAAGCAGAGTTGGAGAGAAGGGCTAGGACGGCATTGCCGGAGCCATCGTGGGAAGAATTCAAGGAGCTCTTCTTCGCCACATATTTCCCCGACAGTGCGAAGCAACAAATGGAAGATGACTTCAAAAATCTTCGCCAGGGAAGCCGCTCAGTTCAAGAATACGAGTGCGAGTTCTCTCGCATCGTTAGTTGTTACCCACCGTGGTGCGCAACGAGTGGATAAGGTGCGATGTTTCGAGAGGGGCCTTCGACGGCGATCTACTCAAAGGTCCAACCATTCAACATTGCAACTTATCGGGAGATTGTGGATAGAGCCCGCTTGGTAGAAAGGGGCGACATGGTGGTGCGCCGAGAGCGCGAAGCTTTTGAGAAAGATAAGGGCAAAGCGAAGGAAAAGAAGCGGCATCAAGGTGGCCCCGGGGGTCAGAAGCCAATATCAACGGATCTCCGAAGCAACAGCGACAGCAGCACTATCCTCGGGAGCCCCGACAGTTCACGGCCCCCGGGCGATGTGCCATTTGTGGTGGCCCGCACCGACCTACTGAGTGCCCAGAACGCGAGGGGAGGTGCTTCAACTGTGGCCGGCCGGGTCACATGGCTCGAGAGTGTTGGAGGGGCACGCACCCCGCCCCGGCCGTGCCGACGATCCAGGCTGCCCCGAAGCAACACAAGAAGACGGTGCCAGCTCTACCAGCTGCGCGCACGCCCCGCCGCTCCTCAGCGACCGCCGAGCGGGCGGGCTTTTGCCGCTCAGGCGAAGGAGGAGGAGCCCGTGGCTGACGACGTCGTGGCAGGTATAATTTTTATTAATGATGTTCGATGTAGGGCTCTATTCGACACAGGTGCATCGCATTCATTCATATGTAGATCCTTTGCCATGAGACATGGGTTGGATGTATTACAGTCTACTAGTACTAAAACGGTCCATGTGCCTGATGGTTCTTTAGAGGTATCTGAGAGTTGTCCCGCCTGTCCAGTTCGGGTTGGCGAGTGGATTATGACAGTGGACTTCTTAGTTTTGAGACGGCTAGGAGATTATGATGTAATTTTGGGAATGAATTGGCTCTCCAAGTATTATGCCACTATCGACTGCGAGCGGCGGGTTATCATCTTTCGAGAGCCGGGACAAGAGGAGTATGTATTTAAAGCATGTAGAGGCTCTCTATTTGCCTCTGTGGTCTCGGCATCGCGGGCCAAGAAGCTTATCGATAGAGGGTGTGTGGCTTACTTAGCTACCGTGGTGGAAGGGCACAAGGAAGAACCTAATGTGCAAGACATTCCCGTGGCGCGGGAATATCCTGATGTATTTCCTGCGGAATTGCCGGGCATGCCGAGGGATCGGGAGATTGAGTTCATAATAGACTTGGTTCCCGGGACGGCTCCAGTTTCAAAGGCCCCTTATAGAATGGCCCCGGCGGAGTTAAAGGAGCTTAAGGCTCAATTGCAAGATTTGCTGGACAAGGGTTCATTAGACCTAGCGTATCCCCTTGGGGAGCTCCGGTCCTATTTGTGAAGAAAAAGGACGGATCGCTGCGGTTATGTGTGGATTATCGGGAGCTCAACAAATTGACAATCAAGAACCGATATCCATTACCGAGGATCGATGATTTGTTCGACCAATTGCAAGGTTCCCGGGTATTCTCAAAAATTGACCTTCAATCGGGATACCATCAATTAAAGATTAAGCCGGAGGATGTGCACAAAACGGCTTTTAGAACGCGGTATGGACATTATGAATTCACTGTAATGCCTTTCGGGTTGACGAATGCCCCGGCGGCATTCATGGATTTAATGAACCGCGTTTTTCAGCCTTTCCTAGACCGATTTGTCGTTGTCTTCATTGACGACATTTTAGTCTACTCTCGAAGTGACGACGAGCACGAGGATCACCTACGACAGGTTCTACAAGTGCTTCGGGAGCGGAGCCTATTCGCGAAGTGTGAAGAAATGCGAATTCTGGCTCCGGGAAGTGGCATTCTTAGGACATGTGATTTCTGAGACGGGGGTGTCTGTAGACCCCAAGAAAATTGAAGCAGTGAAAGATTGGCCGCGACCAACAAATGTCACCGAGATTCGAAGCTTTATCGGACTCGCGGGCTATTATAGGCGGTTTGTGGAAGGGTTCTCTAAAATTACCATTCCACTCACCAGCCTTACAAGAAAAGGAGCTAAGTTCATTTGGAGCGATGCCTGTGAGAGAAGCTTCCAATTGCTCAAGGACAAGTTGACGACGGCTCCAATTCTTGCTTTACCTATTGCGGGAAAAGGGTTCGTGGTTTATAGTGATGCTTCAGGGACTGGGTTGGGGTGTGTACTCATGCAAGACGAGAGGGTTATAGCCTATGCCTCCCGGCAGCTGAAGAGTTATGAAAAGAACTACCCCACTCACGATCTCGAGCTTGCCGCGGTGATTTTTGCACTAAAGATATGGCGGCATTACCTCTACGGGGAACATTGCGAGATTTACACGGATCACAAAAGCCTCAAATATTTGTTCACTCAGAAGGAATTAAACCTGAGGCAGCGTCGATGGCTGGAACTCCTAAAAGATTATGATGTTAGCATCTTGTACCACCCGGGGAAAGCAAATGTGGTGGCCGACGCGCTAAGCAGGAAGTCCGTGGAAAATCTCGCCATGATCATCACCGACCAATACCCGTTGCAATCCGAAATGAGACGGATGGGCTTGGAGGTTGTGGCTTCCGGTGCCCCCGCGAAGCTTATGACGCTCGTTGTGCAACCTACCTTGTTGGAGAGAATTAAAGAAAAGCAAATGGCGGATGAAAAGCTCCAAAAGGTGAGGTCTGATCTAGAAAGCGGTGAGGCAAGGGATTTTACTGTGGATTCTGAGGGATCCTAAGGTTTCGGGGTCGCGTGTGTGTACCTAATGACGAGGATATTCGTGAAATGATCCTTCAAGAAGCACACCGATCGCCGTATACTATCCACCCCGGCGGCACAAAAATGTATAAGGACCTGAGGGCACAGTTTTGGTGGCCAGGCATGAAGAAGGATGTTGGACACTTCGTGGCTAGATGCTTAGTGTGCCAACAAGTCAAGGCTGAACATAGACTCCCTGCGGGCAAGCTTCAAAATCTGCCGATTCCCGTGTGGAAATGGGAGAACATCGCTATGGATTTTATCGTGGGCTTGCCTCGGTCTCAAGCAGGCCACGACGCGATTTGGATGGTTGTGGATAGGTTAACCAAGGCGGCTCATTTCCTGCCTGTCCACACCACCTGGTCTAGGGATAAATTGGCGCAGTTGTATATTGATGAGATTATGCGCCTTCATGGAGTTCCTGTTTCTATAGTGTCGGATCGGGATCCCCGATTCGTGTCACAATTTTGGAAGAGCTTCCACGAGACTTTGGGAACACGCCTGGATTTCTCTACGGCTTATCATCCTCAGAGCGATGGTCAATCTGAGAGGACCAATCAAATCCTCGAAGATATGCTCAGGGCGTGTGTCCTGGACTATGGACCAGGGTGGCAGCGATATTTGCCGATGGCGGAGTTCGCCTACAATAACAGCTATCAAGCCAGCATCGGAATGGCACCTTTTGAGGCACTATATGGCAGAAAGTGCAGGTCTCCACTGCATTGGAGTGAGGTCGGCGAGAGATCATCACTGGGTCCTGATGTATTGCAAGAAGCCGAGGAAAAGGTGCAAATTGCGCGTCAACGTCTGGTGACAGCGCAAAGTCGGCAAAAGAGCTATGCGGACAAAAGGCGGCGCGACCTAGAGTTTAAGGTCGGGGATCATGTATTTTTGAAGGCGTCGCCCACGAAGGGGGTAGTGCGATTTGGGATGCGAGGAAAGTTGAACCCTCGTTTTCTTGGACCTATGAGGTTTTGGAGCGGGTTGGCCCAGTGGCCTATAAAATAGCTTTGCCCCCAGATTTGGCAGGAATTCATGATGTGTTCCATGTGTCACAACTCCGCCAGTATGTCCACGACCCGACGCACATAATCAACTACCCACCACTCGATCTACGGGAGGATATGAGCTACGATGAGTTCCCGTATAAGATTATAGATCGGCGTGATAGGAAGCTAAGGAACCGCTCCATTCCTTATGTGAAAGTGCTTTGGACGAGGCATAGCGAGGAGGAGGCCACGTGGGAGCCTGAGGCTGTGATGCGGGAGCACTATCCTCGCTTGTTCGAGGAATAAATCCCAAGGTACGTGAGTTTTAGTTTCGCGGACGAAACTCCTAAAGGAGGGGAGGATGTAGTGCACCGATTTCTGCGAAATAGCAAAACTCGGTAAAAATACTTGTAACACGTTTCAAATATGATTACAAGTGGGTTTGAAGCGTTTCGAATCAACGCAAAAGCCGTTGAATCGAAAAGTGAGTTGTGGTTGAGAAACGAAGCCTCAAGTTGCAAAATTGGGACTCGTGTTCGCCGAGTTCGCAAAATGGCAAAATTCGGCGAGAAGACTTGTAACGTGTTTTAAACATGATTACAGTCGAGTTCGGTGCGTTTCGGGCTGACGCGAAGGGCATCGGGTCGAAAAGTGACTTGAACCCGAGGACTTAGCAAATTCTGAAATTTTCTGAAATTGGTGATCGCGAAGCATTTTCGGAGCCCTGTTTCGAGACTTAGAGTGCCCCAAAAATTTAAAAGAAATCGTGGGGTGTCTCACAAAAGTTTTCTTATTAAAAGGGGCGAAAAACCTAGGTATGTTATTAAGGAAAAATCGGAGAACGAAGCGAAGAAAAATGCTTCGTGAATTCTGAAAACTGCAGTTTTGACAGTGCAAGTTAATCGCGAAGCATTTTCGGAGCTCTCTTTCGAGGGCTTAGAGTGCCCCAAAAATTTAAAAGAAATCGTGGGGTGTCTCACAAAAGTTTTCTTATTAAAAGGGGTGAAAAACCTAGGTAAGTTATTAAGAAAAATCGGAGAACGAAGCGAAGAAAAATGCTTCGTGAATTGCTGAAACTGCAGTTTTGACAGCGCAAGTTAATCGCGAAGCATTTTCGGGGCTCTCTTTCGAGGGCTTAGAGTAGTCCAAAATTTTAAACAAAATCGTGGGAAGTTTAAGAAAAATTTGTAGATTAGAGGGGCGAAGAGAAATTATAATTTTGATTTCTCAGTTGACGGGAAAACGAGGTGAAAGAGGGCTATCCGATAAGGCTCACTGCAGGAAAATTCTGCAGGAAAAGAGGGCAATTAGGTAATTTGGGTTAGTTTGGGGGTGTTTTTGTAAATTCCCCTCCTCTCCCAGCTACCCCCCTGCAGAGACTTAATGCTCTCTCTCTCACCCTCATTTTGAAAACCACACTCTCTCTCACTCTCTCTCAGCTTGGGGAAGAAACGAAAGGGGGAGAAGAAGAGGGAAAGAGAAGAAGAAAAAGAAGAAGAAGAAGAAGAGGAAGAAGAAGAAGAAGAAGGAGGAGAAGGAAAAGGTAGTCTCTCTCTCTCTCTACCTTCTCTATCTCTCTCTATCTCTTTCTCCCTCTATTTTTCCCCCTCCTCTTGCTGCCTGCGCAAGGCAGCTACATGCTGCCTTGCGCAGCTGTTGCAACTGCAGCAGCTGCTGCTGCTACTACAAGCAGCAGCAGCAGCTGCAAGCAATGCTGCCTGGGCAGCAGCTGTGCAAGCTGCTGCCCAGCAGCAGGGAAAACAAAAAATAAAAAAAAAAAAAAAAAAAAAAAAGAGGATTAT
The DNA here is from genome assembly GCA_029168755.2 of Tillandsia fasciculata. Lineage (NCBI taxonomy): Eukaryota > Viridiplantae > Streptophyta > Magnoliopsida > Poales > Bromeliaceae > Tillandsia > Tillandsia fasciculata. Next base: position 5,335,493 of record CM054937.1, on the reverse strand, counting down.
ACAATAAGTATGTATATACCTATATATATGTATATAGATATATATATATATATATATATATATATAGTGGGGGAAAGGGGAGCAGCAGCTTGAGCTGCTGCTCAGCTGCTGCTGCTGCTAAGCAGCAGCAGCTGGGCAGCAGGGCTGCTGCGCAAGGCAGCTGCAGGCTGCCTTGCGCAGCTGCTTGTGCTGCTGCAGCTGCTGCTGCTACCAGCAGCAGCAGCAGCTGCTGGTCCTGCTGCTTGGGCAGCAGCTTGCAGCTGCTGCCCAGCAGCAGGGGAAGATTGCAAAAAAAAAAAAAAAGGAAAGAAAGAAAGTGAAGAAAAAAGAGAAAGAAAAGAAAGAAAAGAAGAGAAGAAAAGAAGAAAAGAAGAATGGAGAGAATTCTTCTCTTCTCTTTTCTCCGATGAGAAAAGAACGCAAAAATTTCAATTTCTTGATTTTTTTTCAAAATGCAAAATTGAGGAATTGGGGGTCGGGGAATTGCTTAATTAGAGCTCCTCTAAAATTTAGAGAGCATTGGACTTGTTTCAAAGTAAAATTTGCAATCCCCAACTTACAAAGTGCAAAATGACGAATTGGGAGGAAATAGCTCGAATTGGGCTTTTCTCAAAATTCGGGGGGCTTTTTGACCCCGGATCGAGTTGAGCAAGTTTCTTTTTGGCAACATGCCATAAGATAATTATTTCCCTCCCATTTTTATGAACCGATAGAAAGTTAGCCTTTTGGTGGGGGAAAACGATCAAATAGGAACTTTTCCCTCTTTGTTGTCAAAAGAGGTTAATTTTATCGTCTTATTGAATTTAGTGAATCGTATAAAAGAAATTGCTATATCTTTTGCTTTCCTCACAATGTAGGGAAGCCTCACGGATCCAAGGAGCTAAAATTGTCTCCTTTAAGAACTAAGGGAACACATCGAGGTGGGGGATTCTATCGAGCGAGGGTGACCTCTCCCCTTATCTTTTGCTTTTTCTTAGAAGCATGTTAATAGAGTGGCTAGGATAGTATTTTCATGCTTATGTAGAAGTGGTTTGTGGTTTATGGAAATTTGACTTAGGAGAAAACTTAGATTAGGCTCTAATGTGTGGCATTCACTATAGGACTTCACGAGTGGCATGTTTGTTTGAATCAAATAAGTGTGTGGATGGAATTAGGGCCTAATTTAGAGTTATGTCTCTAAGGAAAGCATAGTTTAGTTGAGGTTAAGATCCAAAGTATTTGAAATCCCTAGAGTTGTCATAGGGAGTTGGGTTAATATACCTACACTTTAACTTCAACTTGAGCATAATGAAAGTTAAGAATTGAGTCTAAGGGACTTATGTACCTTAAGGCATGGACCTAGGGTAAATGCATGAGTATATTAAAAAGACAAGCTAAAAGCTTAATTGCGAAGAAAGAAAAAGGGCTAAGAGGCAATGTGAGCTATAAGCTCGATTGAGATGGAAGCTAAGTGCTAAAGAGCAAAAGAAAGGCAAAGGCTTAAAAGAGCAAAGAGGCTAAATGCAAAGCAATAAATGAAATAATAAAACGAGCGTACCTACGGGGTGAAACGTGGCCCATGTTGGAGTAGCAGGCAGTGTCCCTCTCCCGGGTAGAGACCCGTTCGGGACGTTTCCCCGTAGGGCGGGGTAACACTTGCGGGTGTTATCGGCAACCTTAGAGGACTTGTCTTATGGCAGCATGTCTGCCGGGCTAGGGCCCGTTGGGCAAGCTTCTCCGAGGGTTTAGCAACTTGAATTGAAACACAAAGAAAGTTAATGAAAGTTATTTGCAAGGGACAGGTTGGTTAGTTTGGCATCCTACAGCGACATAGAGCTATGTCATGGCAAAGGTAAAAGTATTAAGCATGCTAGCTAAGATTTACAGCTTTTATTTACTGTATTTCATTCTCTATTATATTGCTTCCATTAGACTAAGCGGTGCAGGGCATTTTCTCTCGGTGGTTGAACCCACTGGGAACTTGGTTGTAGTTCTCACACCCTTTGGGTGACATCCCCACAGGTCCAGGCACATCGGCGAGGCACGCGACAGGGGCAAGGGCCCAGCAGAGTAGCGACCTAGCAGTCTAGAGTCGCCAGTACCATTTTGGAGTTTTATTTCCTTGAGCGAACTTTTGTATGTGAGGAACAATGTATCTTTCAGAATGTTTAAGTTTCAAGTTGGAAAGAAAAAAAAAAAAAAATATGATGTAATTTTGGTATAGTAGTTGCATGTTAAAAGAGAGTTGTATTATTAACAAAAGTATTTGTTTTCGCTCAAGTGATGTACTTTCATTTCTTCTAACTATCTGTTGAATGATTGAAAGTTTAAGTTATAGTTCTTTCCTCTGATTGCTTACTCTTCCGCTATATTGAAATGATATTGTTGGATTAAACCGTTCCTTTCGGGTCTTGAAAGGTCATGCCCGATTGGCGGGTCTGTTGGCGCGCCCGAACTGTTCAAATTGACGGTCTCGGGGCGTGACAGTGGATTGGCTGTCTGCGAGAGACCACATTCGGCACCTCAGTGTGAGCATGGACAGAGGTCGTGCCCCCTTTGTGATTGGTCTAGATATTTTGGCAGGCTGAGTGACGACCACTTGCATCGAGCGGATGAATTTGTGCCGCCCGGTCGGAGGGCGCCACGGTAGTGGATTGAGTTGTCGCAGGTATGATTTCATCACAGCAGTCAGAGTTAGAGCATGTTGCATCCCTGCATGGACTAGAGGTAGAGTCGTTACCACATGAACTTGAGGTACAGGTTACTGTTGGCATGGTGCAAGTGGGGGAGGCTTGTGGATCGTGTCCAGTGTAGCAGAGGCCATGAGTTATGCCGGCAGACATATTGGTGTCTGTGGCAGCTTAGTGTTTGACCCAGTGCATGGGATTGGTTGGCGTAGTGCCACAGGATGTTTGACTGTCGAGAGAAAGGGCTTTGATTTTCTGCAAGGCAGATAATGGAAGGCAATTTGTTTGTTGAGACTGTTAGAGCACACCGATTACAGCGACAGTGTGAGAGGTGCCTACGGCGACAGCGGGACTTAAGGATATCCCTATTGCTCGTGAGATCCCGGGTGTGAGACCACCTGAGCCGATGATTATGCCGCCAGAAAGGGAGATTAAGATTGTGGTTGACGTGGTTCTGGAAACCGCGCCAACTTCATAGCACCTCGTTGGATATCGCCTTTAGAGCTGCGGGAGTTGATGGCATAGGTGCGGGGATCTGATGGATCGAGGGTCTGTTGGACCTAGTGCTACGTCGCTGATACACGACGGTGAGAGCCCTTTGTGATTGGAGCCCAGTCAGGTCCAGGTATTATTTAGGGCCTTTTGATGGAGTTCTGCCCCGGCAGTTGATCGATTATGATGCCTGCACCAGTTTAGATTCACAGCTGAGTATTTCGTCAAGATGGCGTACAGGAGACGCTAGGGGCATTATGAGTACAGTGAAGCCAATGGAATGACTAATGCCCTGTTGCCTTTAAGATTGAGGAACTCTGTTTTCCAGTGGGACTTGAACGGATTGTTAGCGGCATTCTCTAGGGATATTTTGGCTTTACCCCCTTCCCGAATGATTTTGAGCTTGTGGAGCATTTGTAGATGCTGTGGCAAGGTCTGTGAGGAAGAAGCTTTATGCCAAGTCGTTGCGGTACAAGTTTTAGCTTCGAGAGCATGTCTTCCTGGATTGCCTATTCAAGCCTTAGGGGCGACTGTGGAAATTCGGCCAGAATGGATGTTATTTAAGACTGGCCGAGATCGATGGTTATTGTTGGGGTGAGGAGCTTTTGGACCGGATAGTGCTAGCAGAGCCTGATGATCAGATGACGAGTTTGGTACCAGCGCCGATTTTAACCTAGTCAGTGGTGGGAGATGGATTGGTGAGTTATAGTGATACCTCCCATTGTGGCTGTAGAGCTATCATTGGATTTTGTCGAGCATCCTGTATCACCCCGATAGGGCCGCTGTGGTGGCGGATACCTGGAGCAGAAGAGCTTTGGGGTTGTGTTTGTTGATTCTATAATTGGCGCTGTGTGGGGCCATCTTGGTGTACAGGGTTTGAGTTTGTGTCCTAGAGGATCTCTTTGGATTAGAGACTGCGGCTGAGCAATCCACTTGGGTGGTTGAGTTTTGTGGGCGACCGAGTGTGAACCCCTGCTTGTTTGGGCCCCTTTTCTGTGTAGGTGTTGTGTGGTTGTGTTTTGGGTCGCTTGGGTTGAGTTTGCTCTTGGTAATGATTTTTGAGCGTGTTGCTCGGGCTGTTCGTCCCTTTCCCCCGGTCTTTTGTTGGAGATCTTGAGGTTTTTCTGCGTCTCAGCTCAGGAGTGTTATGCTTTGGACCCCTCGCCCGTGATTGACTCGCTTCTTTTGAGCCCTATGAGAGTTTGGTGTACGAGGGACGCCCGTTGCGAATTCCGGCTCGTGTGGTGAGGGAATTGCGCAATCGGGCTATGCCGTTCTGGTTGTTGCTGTTGTTGTTGCTGAGGGGTAATCACGGGGAGTGATAGGTGACTTGGAAGCTGGAGACGGCGGTGTTGAGTTTTGACTCCTGGTTTCTTTGACTCCTTGGGAGTTGCTTTAGTTTCGGGGATGAAACTTTCTTTTAGTGGGGGAGGATGTGGTGACCCGGATCTTTGCAGAGCTTCTGCAGTGTGACCGGCAGCTTCTGGAGGCCTACGGGGCATGTCGGCGGTGTTCGCGCGCCAATTTGGACTCAAGTGATGGACTCGGGGCTTAAATTGGATCACGTGGGCAACCGGAAGACCCCGTCGGATGTTTAGAAGTGTCTTCGCGCAAATTGGATATCAAATTTGGACTCGGCGTGAAATTCGGATTGAAAATACCTTTCCGGGAGCCTCCGGCAAATTTTAGGATTGGAATTTGGCAAAACGGACGCCGTATTTGGATTCAGCGCGCGAAAACGGTCAAGATGGGCTATTTACTTGGATTTTTCGGAGCTTGCTACAGTGTTTTTACTGTTCACGGCCGGAACAGTACTTTCCGGCGATCGCCGGCGCCGGCGCCGGCGGCGGGCAGCACCGGCGGGCGGCGGCGCGGCCTCGGGCAGGCGGAGCAGCGGCGGCGCGCGGCGCGGGCAGGGCGCGGGCAGCGCGCAGGGCCGCGGGCAGGCGCGCGGTCCACGGCGGCGGCCGTGCACCAGGGCGCTGCCACGTGGCGGATGATGGTTGGGCGGCTCACAGCGCGCGGTCCACGGAGTTTCTTGGGTGCACGGTGGACCGACAGGGTGACACGTGGCAGAATTTGATTGGCTCGGTGTGGTGCTCCCGGTCCACGAAAGCAGTGTAGCAGGTGCCGTACGCGACGTGCGGGGTGCGCGATGCACGGGCGGTGCACGGTGGTTGGGGCCACGTGGCGCGTCTCCATTGGGTGGCTCACGTGCACCGGGCGCAGCGAAAATTTCCCGGACACGTTGGGTATTTTCTGAAAAGATTTTTCTGGATTTCCTTTAAGCTGCAACCCGAGGGCTCTTCAAGGGGGATTTTCGACCCCTTCGAGACCTCAGCTCGAAGGGGAGGTGAGAGGATGATTTCTTCCCCATGAAGTGAGGATTAATCCTACCAAGTTTCAGGATTTTAGGAGGCTCAAATCCCGAGGTTTTGGATTTTACGGCGCGGCGCGACGTCGCATTTCCTGTGTTCTTCTTCGGCGCAGCTGCGGTGTTTTAGCTCCCCTGGTCTACCCCGAGCTCCTTCTTCTGTGATTCTTGCGCCGAAAGACTCCTAACAGGTAGGGCTTCAACTTTGATTTTGATCGCTCATTCTGATTTTCTTCTTTGGCTCGGATCCCGAGGTAACAATGGTCCCTTTTTTCTGTGAGGAATGTGGGGACAGCATCGGAGTATTTTGGCCATATCTTCGCGCACGAGCGTCTGACGGAGACGAGCTTATACAACTTTTTCATCTACAGATCGCAAGGAACGCGCTCGTATTTTTATTGGAATTTTATGAGATTTATTTCGAGGTGAAAATCACTGTTTTCTCAGTGTGCAGTGTGCAGTCTTTTTCCACAGTTTGTTGTTCGGATTACCACCTTGCCGAATTTATAACTTGTCTTACCGAACTCAGATTTGGACGTGCAAGCTACCGTTGCGAAGCTATCGACGCGAGGATCGCCGTGGTATTTTCTAGGAATTTTCTGGGCACTTTCTGCAGGTGAAAATTTAGCAGTTTTGGGACAGATATTGTATGTGATTATAAGAGCATTATTTGGGAGCCTAAGTGTATTTAGTGAATTTTGTATTGTTCCAGGAGTGTTGCGGGTGTGCTGAACTTGTTAGAGCAAGAGTTTGGAGTTTCTGGTATTTTCAGCTGTACGGGACCGGACAGTTCGCACTTCAGGTGGGTGGTTGCTTTACTCCTCTTTTCTGATATACCCACTAGGAATATTAGAGAGATCTTCTCTATTGGACATTTTGAATGCTCACTTAGTAGACATGCATGGTTGACTAAATAATTACGAGCCTATCCTCTGGAAAACACTGTAGTGGAAACTTATTAGTGGCTGGAACTTATACGTGCTTACTTGGACATTATATTGGCATTTAATTGTGCATAGGGGATGTACTTTCATGTTGAGATATTATGAAATGTCTTGTGGGAGGGTACCACTTGAGGATTTTTGGACAGGCATAGGTGGATGATTCATGTGAGGGTGATTAGTAGGCTATAGACATGTGTGTGGTTGGATTGTGATTTAGCATGATGATTATACCCAGGTGGAGCTATTATTTGATACACATGTGGAACCACTATTCGTCACTCCCCTTCTTCTTCCATGAGGAGATAGAATTGCTTATATGGATAATTAGTTAGACCATTTCTGATCGCTACACTTTATGTGGGGACGTGATTTAGAAGAAACCCTTTTTTGCTTCCTCTCCCCCTATTCTTAGTCATATGATTATTTGTTGCTCGGGTTTGAGCAGGAGATTGGCATAGTGTAGCTGGGGCCTGGATTTTAGCGTCTGGGGTATTATGGCTGCCGCGGACAGTAGGCGGTGGACCAGATATCATTGTGGGACATGTTTGTGATCATGGGTGTTGTTGTGAACCCCTACTTATAATTACCCTCTAGGCATTGGAGTAGCTTCTATGATTAGAAGGCTGATTAATAAATTATGGGCTTTGGGCATGCATTTTAGACAGGCACAGGCTATCTTTTATTTACTACTCTCATACTTTTATCAGCATGCTTTAGCAAGGTAAAAACATATCGATATCTGCTTTATTTTATGTTTATCATCTTGGGACATTTGCATGCTTGTATGGTCACCTAGATAGGCCATCTTTTTCTGCTACACTATCATGCTGGAATTGACATAGGAGAAACCCCTTTTGTTATTCTTTTCTCCTTTCATTTGAGGCTCAGGGTATTTGCAGCTCGTGCGCGAGCAGGTGGATAGGATAGTGTAGTCAGGTTCTCGGTTTTTGGGACAGGCAGGGTATTGCGGCAACCGCGGACATTGGGCGGTTGACCGGAGGTTTCTTATGCATCAGATTGGGTATCAGGTCTTTCTTTGGTGGATGGATTTCCCACGGTTTGTCTATCTTGCATCGGGTTGAGATCAGGTCTTTCTTTGGTGGATGGGTTTGTCTATCTTGCATCTTGTGATCAGAGTCATGATCCAGTCCTGCTGATTTATGATCCTTGGGTTACTGAGATACTTTTCCTCGTGTGGGTCGCTCCCCACGAGTGCCACTCCGGAGTAGGCTTTCCACGGTGCAGAGCGCCGGGCACCATCCTGGGTTTTGAGTCCTTGGGACTCCTTTGCTTCGGTGTTATGCGTAGGCTGGCATACCCGTCGCGGCAGAGCAGGCAGTACCAGTGTTTACTGGTGGTCAGATTGGGTTATTCTGGCAGACATTTATTTTCTGATGCATACTTTTAGCTATTCTATTAGCTTGGCATTTTAGAGGCATTCTAGTGGTAGCTTTTCATCAGGAGTCTTATTCTTTTTAGCATACCGCCTTTGTTTTCTTTTGCCTCTGGTAGACCTAGTGGGCGTGTCAGAGTTTGAGGTTTTACCCACTAGGGGAGGCTACTGGTTTACTAGTAGTTCTCACCCCCATTCTTCTTTTCTCTTTTTCTTCTCCCTTGTTTTGCAGAGTCTTCTGCGGGTGCTACTGGACTTTCAGTGGCGGGTCGAGGAGAGAGGACGGCTGAGTAGATAGATCTCGAGGCAGGATGAGCGTGTTAGCTGGACTGTTGGTGTACCCATGTTTTCCTCAGACGGTTGTACTTTCACCTTTGGGACTGGCTTTTGCCAGCAGGTTGTATTTATTTATTTTGTGAGCTGGGAGAGACTGATGTATCATTTATACAGATGTATTGTACTTTATTTCCAGCTTCAGTCTGAGATGTATTAGTTTTAGTTCAGCTCTGTTTTTATTGCTCTTTTTTATATCTTTTATATCTGAGCAGGTTGTTGACGCTTCGTGTACACGGGAAATACCGTGTGCACGGCGGATCTGTAGACGGGCCCGGGTTCTGGTTTACACCCGGGGCGTGACACCAAATATAGTAATAACAAATATATGGTGGAGGAATAATAAAATCGCATGCTCAACTGTATATACCAGAACTTGAAATCAAACTTTCTAACATGCTATACAGGGGATAGTGGAACATGAAATCCCCACACCACTAGACTTAATGTGCAGATCGCAAATCTTGAAGACGAAACCACCCACCTGGAAAGTCGAACCGCCAAAAGTCCTACAGCTGATAATACCCGAAAAATAGTAACTCAAAGTCCAGCGGGTCCAGAACTGTCCACAAACCTTCCTGGTACAACACAAAGTTCCAGTTACCCCTAAATCCCCAAAATCTGCCCAGAAAAACACCCTAAAAGTTCAGCTGTAAAGATGCGAATAATCCACCTGCTAAAAGTGCTCGGAAAAATCCAAATAAAATATCCCTGCGATCTACGCGTCGATAGCTTCGAAACGAATACCTGCACGTCCAATTCCGAGTTTCCTACACTGAGATACAAAATCGGCAAGAGAAACACCCCATTCATAACTGTACAAAATTCCACAAATCGAAACTCGGGAAGAAGAAAGATTCTCACCTTCGAAGCAAATTCAGGAAATTCTGAGAAAAATCCAGGAGATTCCTCGCGAGAAGTAGATGAAGTTTGCCTTTTGAATCACCTCGATCCGATGTCGGTGTGCAAAGTTACGGCTAAAACTCTGTGATGCTGTCCAGAACTGAAATCTGCACCAGGGCTCCAAAGATGATAAAATTTACCTAACTCGAAGCCAGATTTAGCCTTCCTCTTCCATATAAAAGATGTAGGTCTTTGAGTCCTGGTGAATTCCCCGCAAAAATCAGCTTAAAATTCCACTTCTTCAATCCTGGGGAGCAAAAACACTGAGCATTGCTCAAAACCACATCCAGAACCTCAGCTGTACACAACAACAATCCCAAAGATGGCTAAATTTACCTAACTTAGAGTCCAAATTGGAAGTTCCACAAAATACGAAAATTGGACCTCTGCAAGTCCTGGAAATTTACCAACAAAAATCAACTTAAAATTCCATTTATACATCCCAGGAGAGTAAAAACACTAACCTCTGCTCGAAATCTCAAACTGAAACAAGTGTCTCAAAGATTGCTATATTTACCTGGTTTAGAGCTCTAATTAGATCTCCTCTTCAATACCAAAGTTGTAGATCTTGAAGTTGTGAAGATAACCACGCAATAATCATCCCAAAATTCCATTTCTACACTTCTGGAGACCTTCTGGAAGAAATTGCGACGAAATTGAACCAAAACCAGCAATGCTCAAGCTCCAACAATGGTGGATTCCTTGATGAAGAAGAAGAAGATGAAGACTGCATCTTGGACTCCTTAGCAGCTAAGAGGTAGGTGAAGTCCAAAAGAGTAAACCCCAGCCATGAAGCTCCCTTAAATAGGCTTAACAAGCTCCTACAATGGGCTTGAGGTGCAACAAACCTCCTTACCAACTCCTCTCTCACAACTAATCCCCCTTGCACCCGATCCGGTGCAAGGGGGGTCGGATCCTTCCCGTCCGACCGCCTGTGTGGCGCGACCGCACAGCGCCAGCGCACAGCCCACGCGCGGGCGCCCGCCACGCGTGCGCGCATGCGCGGTGTACGGTGCCCGGTGCACCGCGCGTGCACCGGGCGCCCGCCCGGAGCCGTGGACCGGGTGCATCGCGGCCGTGGACCGCGCTGCACCGGCCGGTCTACCAGCCGTGCGCCAGGCCCCGTGGACCCGGTCCACACCCCCAGCAACACCAAGAACTCTATATTAAGCCCAAAAAAATCCATAAAAGGTGTATTTCGCACCGTTTTTCGCGCTGAGTCCAAAACAACACACCGATTTGCCAAATTCCAACTCTAAAAATTCCCGAAGGCAACCGGAGAGATAATCCTTTATCCAAACTTCGCCCGGAGTCCATATTTGACCTCTAAAATGCGCGAAACCACCTCCAAACACTCAACGGGTCCACCAATTACCCACGCGGTCTCCTAATAAGCCCAAAGTCCAACACTTGTGTCCAAATTGCGCGCAAACGCCACCGACACACCACGCAGGCCTCCAGTGATGCAACTAAATCCCAAATTGCGCCACAGATCCCTTTCTCGGGCCCGACAAGCGCGCAAACACTCCCAACGGCCACTAAAAGCTGCCCCAACAACCAGCAAACCCTACGCGGGGTTTCCGGGACCTCACATCAACCCTAAACCCTAAACCCGGACAAAATAGGTATATCTGATAGTTTTCAACTCCGATTATTATTTAACTCTAGTTTAACCCTAGTTAACTTAACAAAGGAAAACGGTAGGGATATTTTTAATAACGGTGGAACGTATGAAGGGTATATTGGAAAGAAAAAAATAAGAGGGGTAAATCAGATATTTCTTCAGATTTCAGGAGTACACAGACAATTATTCCTTTAATATAATATAGAAGCAGAATGATCTGAATTCGAGTCCCGTAAAATTTTTAATCATATTAATTTTTAACTTATCAAAATATTTCGAGTCAGGACATAAAAAGAATTGTTGAATATAAATATTAAAAATATAATTTTATAAGAGGTCTAAACTTTTGAAAAACAATGACTAATTTATTTAATTTAACACCATACATTTTTACCAAATAAAAATAATTCTTGTTTATGTTGTATTGCTTAGGTATAATCCAAGCTAAAGTACAGAGTACTTTTTTTATAAAATTTTCAAAAATTTATAATTTATTTTTTTTAAAATTTTTAGTTGATGTACTTAGCCTCCCTTCCATAAGGCTCCGTAATGATTTATAATAAAAATATTCTTACAAATAGCAAAAATATATTTAAAATTATTATTTTTTCTTATAGAACAAGTGATTACAATTTGATCATTCTATCCTCTCAATTAATGCCCTAATCTTCTGAAAATAGTTTCAACATTTTGAGTGTGCAGAATATAGGTTTTCAAATATCAGAAAAAAAAATAAAAAATTAAATATTTATAGAAAATTTTTTTGTATTTTAATTTATAATATGATTCCAAATTCTTAAGCTACTAATGATTCCCTTTCTAGTGAAGGAAAGGAGTTTCTTGATTGCCCTTTTATCCTTCTTTCTTACATCCTTTTTCTAGCTAGACTACTTTTCTGGTCAACTACATACTATAGAAGAAAGATAAGCAGACTGTATATGAAGTACTTTTCTTCTTTACTTAACAACTAAGCTCAGATGTTTTCTCATTTTTCTTCTGCACTTGTTGTTACCCCAAAATATTTTAAAATGCTTATTTTTCTAGGGTTAATTCTGTACCAAATCGAATAGCAGATATATTTTTTAAAAAATTTAAATTTTTATATTTATTTTTTAAAAAATATTAAGTTGTTCATATATGTCTATCTGATTTGTTACTGTTAACTCACTATTTATTTTTTAACAGAATATAAGTAAAATATCAATTTCGTTTTTATAAATATATTCCTCTAAAGGTCCCAACAATTAGAATAGCGCAAAAATATCTGAAAGGATAAAAAAGTAAATTTACCTTACTCATTAACCAAAATTAAGTATATTTTTCTGACGGACATTGACGGTAGGAACATGTATGAACAATTTAGAATTTTTGAAGAAATAAATATAAAATTGAATGGTGGCAAGCTAAACTCTTATCTCAGGAAGGTAGGTTAGTCTTGGTGAACTCGATACTTTCCATCCTACCTCTCTACCACCTCTCAATGTTCAAAGTGCCTAAATGAGTCATTAGGCGTTGCGAGGCGCTACGTAGGGCGTTCTTCTGGAAGGGTACAACTTCCACCTCTGGCGGTCACTGTCTCAAATGATGGAAGTCGGTCTGTAGGAGTACAAAGGAGGGAGGAGGACTAGGAGTCCTGAACCTTGAGAACATGAATAAAGCCCTTCTTGCCAAGTGATGGTGGAGGTTTCTTTCTGACAAGTGCCACCTGTGGGGGGCCCCTTATCGAAGGGATTTACTATAAAAGGAGAAAACCGTTAAGAAATGGTGCCTCATTTAGGCCGTTTTTACAGTGGTGACGTAATGTGCTCTCAACTAGGGATATCTCTAAATGTGGAGCGACATTCTTGATTGGTGATAGCCAAATTGCCTACTTCTGGTCTGACATCTGGGAGGGACACACTTTCCTTCGTACTCTTTTTCCCAGCATTTATGAGAGGTTAAGGGAAAAGAGCTGTAGGGTGAAGGTTTGCTAGGGGAGGGGAGGGGGGATGGATGGAAGTGGGATAAGATTTTGGGAGGCTTCACACCATGTAACCTGCTTGAGAGAGAGTTGGTTTTGAAGTTAAAAGGGGCGATCTTTGTGACCCCTTCCACGGATAGAAAGGACGAAGAAAGATGGAGATGAGCGAGGTCACAACTCTTTTCGGTCAAATCGCTCTATGACTTCCTTCAAGATGGTGGCGTTTCCGACAATAGTTTTTTGGAATTGTGGCTGATTAGAGCTCCCTCAAGGTTAAGATCTTTATTTGGTTGGTGCTCAAGAGAAGGGTTCTCACCAAGGATAACATGAAAAAAAATGGGTGGGATGGGGATGACCGTTGTATTTTTTGTCTGGACGAGCCTGAGACTGTCGACCATCTTTTTTTGGGTTGTAAGTTTACTAGAAGTATCCTACAAGGACTCCTTCTAAATAGGTCTACTCTCTTATCAGTCAATTCGCTTCTAAGGCTCTGGAATACTTGCCGTTTGTTTAGCGGTACTCTAATTAGAAGGGAGTTACTGGCAATCGCCACCGCCTGGTGAGGGATTTGGCTGGAGCGGAACAAGAGAATATTTAACAACCATAAATTATCGGCTGGGTGCCTGGTGGTGGCTATTCGGGTCTTCAGGGACCTGTGGGTCCAAGTTGCTCTCTAGGGTTTGTGTGTGTGTGTGTGTGTGTGTGTGTGTTCCTCTCCGGAGGCCTCGTTGCCTCATGTATTAGCCTAGTTTATTATCCAAATTGCTCTCTATGATTTTATTTATTTATTTATTTATATTTATTTTTTTTTGGTTCCTCTCCGGAGGCCTCGTTGCCTCATGTATTAGCCTAGTTCATTTTCCCTATGAATGAAGCGGCAATCTTGATCTCAAAAAAAAGTTCTTACGATAGTTACGATATATAATTTTCACATAATTAAATATTGTTGTAGTTATTTATTGAGCTTACCGAGCTGAACTCAAGTCAATACCCGCACTTCGCTGCGGGAATTGCAACCTAATTAAGTATTAAGCATTAAACTAATTAAGTATTAGACATTCAACATCATATATTATATAGAGCACAGAAATATTATATTATAAAAGTAAACTACAGGTATTAGACATAATGTATTACATAGAGAACAGAAATTTAGACATAATGTATTACATAGAGAACAGAAATATAGCGGCAACTATTCAATAAGTAGGTATTAGACATTATGTATTAAATAGAACACAAAAATATAATATGAACAAAATAAACTATATGGAGGACAACTGGCTCGAAAGAATTACCAAATTCGAAGAAAGCTGGTCGTTCAGGTTCTTATAAAATAAGGCATCGGCGTAGTTCACGTCTTTAACACGTAAGTTCAACTCTTGAGTCAATCTCTTAACAGCATTGCGAGATGCTTCTTCCTCAGCAGCAGTAGAGGTGGAAGCTGAAGCACTCCAATACCGAATAAGTTCAACTATAGACTCACTTCGTGTAATATGGATATCTATGTAAGCCACGAATCTGCCGTCAGTGTCAACCGACACAACACATTGTGGCACATCCATGTGCAGTTGCTCACAAATCTCACGAAGTAACTGGATAAAGGAAAGCTCTATGGTTGTCATAGTAGAGACTGCAAGAAACCGTAGTAGTGTAGGACAAAAAAAAAAAGGAAGGCAAAAGCTTTAGGACAGGTATAGGAATAACAGGGAAGGGAATAATAACAAAAAAATAATTAGTATAGATGATCAGTCACATGGACAATCGGAAACAATGCGGGAAAACATTTTTTTTTTCAAGCGCGACGACAAAAGAGACGTGCTAACGGGCCAGCAAGTAAAAGCTAAGCCAACGAAACAAAGGGTAATGGTTAGTTGCCCATCAACGGCCATCCAAACCACAAATAATTCTGCAGTGAGTGGTTGCCAGTCAATGGACCATCATGAGACACTGTAAGAGATTTTGGATATAATAATTCATACTTTCTTTTTTTTGATGTGATGTGATATTGTCTCATGAGACACTGTAAGAGATTCTATTTGCTTCAGAATTCGCAGTTCTATATCCTTATAGAGTTGTGCAGGGTTCTTCTTTCTGGAACCTTTTTCGGTTGGTAATTCTTGTTTCTTCCAATGCAATTTTGCCACCTGAACCATTGCAGTGTTTGAGTTTGATCTTTTCTCAGATGATTGCACTATTTTTGCATGAGAGATTTTACCAAACTGTAGTTTTCATATAAGTTAGTAGCTATTGAGTGTACATCTTACATCCCATTCATTCATGAGTTGGGTGAATTTTACTGGTCATTTCGAAATGACCAGTGACCAGTGAAGAATACTTCACCCTTGGATGGGTGGGGGGTGGATCATACACTCCTTTTGGAGTGTATGAATAGCATTACCCTTTTGAATCCCTATCATGGAATCGAATGTTTCATCATCGAAATTAAATTTGAAGCAGACATTCGACTAAATATATCATACCATATTGATTCAACTATATACCAGTTCTAGAGATAAAATTTTAAAACTATTTATGCATAAAAGTTAAATTTTAAAATACTAATTTGATATATTTAAAAAATAAATTAAAATTTTGGGCTATTTCGAAGAATTTTGAATGGCGTTTATTAAAATATGACCTCAAAAATATCAATCACAGCATATTTGGTGGTGTACAAGATATAGATATACATCTGTTTCATATAATAAATAGTTTTTTTTTTTTTTTTGGGTCCTTGACAATGCAATGACCAATTTTAAATGGATCCTTCAACTATTACTTTTTTCGCCGTACATTATATTATGAGTCCGGCTAGTTGGAAGTCTTCGTACTATTAAATTATTTTTAATAACAACGTGGCTTTCAAATCGACTATTTAGATTTGATGTATCTTATTAAAAATATTTATAAAATATTTTTTATAATTTTTTAATATTATTTATATATTAAATTAGTAGTTTAAAAATAAACAGTTAAAAATAAAAATTTTATAAAAAATAATAATATAAAATTTTAATTTTATATCAAAAATATTGATTTTGTTCGAAAAAAAAAAATATAAAAAATTTATCAAATTTAAATTGTTTTATATTGTTAAATTTATAAATGTGTTACATTAATTATTAAAATTTAATAATTTTAAAATATTTTGATCACTAATTAAATAATATTAAAAAATATAAAATTTAGTTTGTAAATATTTTTAATAATGTAAACTTCGTGGTGTCAGTATAATACTCGGATTCTATATAACTGAGCTAGAATGTTTCCTAAAACACTCAAAACAAAATTAACTTTTAAATCTATCCTCTGGTCGTTGGATTGAAAGTCAGTAATGATGGATATGTGTGGTTTCATCATTGTGGTTGATCCAAGTATCAATAGAATTGACCAAAAATGTTACAGCAACAACACCTTAGCATTTCCAGTTGGTCTCTCTCTCTCCCTCTCTCTCTCTCTCTCTCTCTCTCTCTCTCTCTATATATATATATATATATATATATATATATATATATATATATATATATATATATATAAGAAAAAACTAAGTGTACATTCCAAATAAAATATACATTTTATATTCCATCCATCTAAGTGGGTGAATTTTACCGGTAGTAATCGGTAGATAAATTCGCATTCTTGGATAGAATGGGATGTATGATATACATTCCATTTGAAATATATATGTAGCATCCCATATATATATATATATATATATATATATATATATATATATATATATATATATATATATATATATAATTAGGTTACTATGGTATAGGTAGTAGTACTAAGTTATTGGTGCTATTAGAATTGATCAAAAATATTACAGCAACAACACCTTGGTATTTCTGAAAGCATGCCAGCCGAACTCTCTCTCTCTCTCTCTCTCTCTCTCTCTCTCTCTCTCTCTCTCTCTCTCTCTCTATATATATATATATATATATATATATATATATATATATAGTTACTATACTATCGATAACACCAAGCACTTGGTATTATCAAATTTTTGTTAGCTCTATTCCTTCGATTATTTTCACTCATTAGACCATATTATAACCCCAACCACCTACTAAATCCAAAGGGCCCACTACCATCCTAACCGCACATCTCTTAATCCAAGAGTCAAAAAACCTAATAGTATATATATATATATATATATATATATATAGAGAGAGAGAGAGAGAGAGAGAGAGAGAGAGAGAGAGAGAGAGAGAGAGTTGAGCTGGAATTATATTAGTAACAAATGAGTTTCGTTGCCACCTATTTATTTTTTATGCTGGAGCTTCCAAATTGGCGATCAGTATTATTGAACATGATCACAGAAAGTATCTAGAAACTAAATTTCAAATCTTTTCGACGTCATTGGCTTAATGATCAAGGATTGCAAATTTTATAATTTTAATAATAGATATGAGTTTTTTTTTTTGCTCATTTAACAGTATAAAAAAATCTAGTTTAATTAAATTTTAGTTAAAAAAATTTTAAAACTATTTATGTCACGCCCCGAGTTTAAAAACCGGTCTAAATTTTTTTTTTTTTTTTGAAATCAGAGTTCGCAAAACCAGGCGTAACAGACCGCCACATGCATAGAAGATTCTCTATCCAAACGGATAGAGACTCCCCTATACATGCACGGCTAGGCAAGTATAACAATATACATTCAGAGTTCAAGTATAGATAAGTTATTTAATAACTGAAATGAAACCTATCATAATACAAACCCAAATGTCAGATCCTCAGGGGGACAGTTCTATCGTGATCATCTCACCAGATCGTCCCGACATCTCACCACCCAACAGTCCTGAAAAACAGTCACCCGAGGGTGTGAGTGTCACGCCCCGGGGTAACCAGAACCCGGGCCCGCCAACAGATCCGCCGTGTACACAGAATTTTCCATGTACACGAAGCGCTGGTAACCTGCTCAGATAGATAATATACAGTAGAAGAGCATAAACAGAGCTGAACTAATAGAACTAGCAGTAATCTCAGACTGGAATAAACTGTAAACTGTAATAAAAGTACAATATACTCCCAGCTCACCATAAATAATACAACCAGCTGGCCACAGCCAGACCCAAAAGTAAACTACTAAAGTCTGAGATACAAAAGGGGAGTACAGTAATAGTCTGGCTAAACTCTCGCTCGGGGTAGACGATCTAGCTAGTCGGCGATCCTCTTACCTCGATCTGCCGCTGAAGGCCCAGCAGCTCCCACAGTCGACTCTGCAAAACAAAGGGGAAAAAGAACAAGAAACAACAATGGGGGTGAGAACTACTAGATAAACCAGTAGCCTCCCCTAGTGGGTAAAACCTCTGATGCTGACGCACCCACTAGGAATAAAGAGGCAAAAAGGAAAGAACAGTGGTATGCAATAAAGACTGCTGAAAAGAAACTACCACTACTATGCCTCTAAATGCAGTGCCAAAAGATGACTGTATAGATGCAACTATAAAGCTGACTGCCCAAAGAAAACCCAATCAGAGGGCCAGGAAATACTGGCACTGCCTGCTCTGTCATCACTCACAACTCACCAACTGACCGGCACCCATCACGGTCTAAAAGCCTACTCCGGAGTGGCACTCGAGGGGAGCGACCCACACGAGTAAAGTATCTCTGTATCAATCATCACTGTAACCGATGTCTCACAATAGCAGGACTGGATCATGACCATGATCAAAGTGGGAATACTCCATCCACTAATGCAACCCCGATCCCCAATCTGGTGTGATAACAACATCCGGTCAACCGCCCACAATCCGCGGTCACCGCTGAACCCATAAGTCCCAATCTGATAAGGTAAAAACATCTGGTCAACCGCCTAACATCCGCGGTTGCCACTATGCCCCACAATCCCCTAAGACATGTCCAAACTGTCCCAAGCAATACTATCCCCAAAATCCCGATCAGACTCGAGCATCATGCATCGATAGAGAAGAATAACAATAACAGATGTTTTCTCCTAAGTCAAATCCCATAATATCGTGCTGCAATAAAATAGTGGCTTAACTAGTTGTCCAATAAGCATGCAAGTGTTCTCTTTTAAAAACATTTGGAAAGGACTAAGTTTCATGTGAAGAATACTTTTAGAATTATTTTAATAATATTGTTGGTTTACTAAATTGCATGCGGTTCACGATATAGCAAATGTCCAATTTCCTTGTCCCAGATCTATCACATAGAAGCTACTAAATTAATTTAGGGGCCAAATGCAATAGGTCCATATACTACAAGTTATCTATCACATGCATAATTGGGGACTCTTTTATTCCTAGTGTGCAAATCAACAAAGAGGGATACGCAACCACCCACCTCGAAAAGCGTGTACAATGTACCCAGAAAATACCCGCTGTCCTCTAAACACACTGTCAGCTGCCACAATGTCCTACAGTATCACACAAGTGTACAAGGTGTAAATATCACAATTTCCAAACACACATTTGCTGTTTAAAAATCAGCACGCAAAACGAGGAATTTTCACCTCTGTCCCGAGCTCCTAAAATCCCAGAAAAATCACGGTTGCGTTCCTCGCGAAAAATCACCCAAAATCGACTCTTGAATCACCCCGATCCGATATTCCTACGCGGAGAAATAATTCGTCGAAGTCGTCGCTGTCCAAAAATCCAACCAGCAAAATGGGGTGTCAAATCACCTCGGGAATCGTGCCAAAGAATCAGAATCTGGAGAAACCATCAACACGAAAAACGAAGCCCTACCTCTTAGGAACACACTGGCGAAGAAATCGTCGGAATCGGACTTCTGTGCTGCGCAGGGGACTCCTCGGACTGAAATGCGACGATAACGGGCCGAAATGGGGGAAAACCGAGGCACACTGTAAAATCCGGAACGCCGCTGTCGATCTTCCCAAAAATCTGGAAACGCACCACGAGGTAGAAAATTAGAAGAGGAAAAACTTCTCTTCTCACACCTCTCCCTGGATCTCTCTCTATTTCCCGGAAAAAGCCCAACAAAGGGGAAGGAGGGGGCCTATTTATAGGCCCCCAAAAACAATTGGCATAATTCCCCCTGTGTCCCCACTTTCGGGCGCAGGGGGGTTTTCGGGCTGCTACAGTGCAGCCCGGCCCGCCAAGATTCGGGCGGCTACAGTGCGGCCCAGCCCAACCCGGGCCGCACACGGGATCCCCGCCCGTCCGACCTTCCGTCCAACCCGGCCCTGGGCCCGCCACGCGTCCGCCAAACAGGCGGCAGCCGTGCGGGCCCAGTGGGGGAGCGCCACGTGCCCCCCTCCCCGGGTCAGCCCGCGTGCGGCGCCCGCCAATGGCGTGGCGCCACGTGGGGCGGCGCCGCCCGCCCGACACGGGCGCCGGTCCGTCAACGCGCCGCCCGCGTGCGCGTACGGCCGCCCACGCGCGGTGTTGCGTGCGCCGCGCACCCGTGAGCCGACCAATCCGGGGCCGCCACGTGGCGCGCCCCGGTCCACCGTGCACCGCGCCTGACCCAGCGCCTGCCCGGCCTGCCCGCGCTGCCCGCGCACCCTCCCGTGCGCCGCGCGCCCTGGACCGGACCAACGGGCGCCTGCCACGTGGCCCGCCGGTGCACCGTGCACCGGCGGTCCGCTCCGTGGACCGAGAGCCGTGCGCCGGCCCAATAATAAGGCGCCACGTGTCCCGGCCGGTCCACAGACCCCCCCCGTGCACCATTTTGCGCAGAAAACTTCCGGGGGTCCGTTTTTGGGCATCCGGACTCCAAATTAAATAAGTAAATAGCCGTTTTCAAGCGTTTTTCCGCGCTGAATCCAAATACGGCCTCCGTTTGGCCTGATTCCATTCCAAAAATTCGGCAAAGTCAGCCGAAGGTCAGGCTCGCTTCCAAAACCACCCTAAGTCCAAACAACACATCACTTTGACATGTTGGGGCCCAACACACCAACACTAGGTGTTCCACACCCCGAAATAGGGGAAAAAACATAGGGGAAAAACTGGGACACTACATCCTCCCCCACTAACAAAAGTTTCGTCCTCGAAACTAAAATCATACCTCAATCCAGAGCCTCGAACAAGTAGGGGTAGGCGTCCATCATCTCTGACTCTGGCTCCCACGTCGCCTCGCGCTCATCATGATTGCTCCAAAGGATCTTCACATAGGGAATGGTACGATTGCGCAATTCTTTCACCTCCCGATCAAGAATCCGCACTGGGCGCTCCTCATATCTCAAATCCTCGCTGATCTCGAGGGGTGCAAAGTCGATGACGTGCGACGGGTCGAAGACGTACCTCCTCAGTGTGGAAACATGGAAAACATCGTGGACACCAGCCAGTCTCGGGGGAAGTGCAAGTCGATAAGCAACAGGCCCGATACGCTCCAACACCTCGAATGGTCCAATGTATCGGGGGCTGAGTTTCCCGCGAATGCCGAACCTCCTGATCCCCTTAGACGGCGAGACTTTCAGAAATACATGATCTCCAACCTGAAACTCTAAGTCTCGTCGCCGAACATCAGCATAACTCCTCTGTCGGCTCTGAGCGGTCTGAAGATGCTGTCGAATCACCCGGACCTTCTCCTCTGCCTCTAGCAGTATATCTGGCCCCAAGGTCCGTCTCTCGCCTACGTCACTCCAATAAAGTGGTGATCGGCACTTGCGTCCATACAACGCTTCAAACGGAGCCATCTGTATGCTCGCTTGAAAGCTGTTGTTGTACGCAAACTCAACCAAGGATAAGTGCCGAATCCAACCTCCGCCGAAATCCAAGACGCAAGCCCTCAGCATGTCCTCCAAGATCTGTATGGTCCGCTCTGACTGCCCATCAGTCTGAGGATGAAAAGCTGTACTGAATCTGAGCTGAGTCCCCATCGCAGTCTGCAAACTCCCCCAAAAACGCGAGGCAAACCTCGGATCCCTATCCGACACAATGGAGGCGGGTACTCCATGCAGTCTCACAATCTCATCAAGGTATAGCTGGGCTAGTCGATCGAGTGGCCAAGTAGTCTGCATAGGCAAAAAGTGCGCTGACTTAGTAAGTCGATCCACCACTACCCAGATAGCATCTGCTCCGCCCTGTGCCCTCGGCAATCCGACCACAAAGTCCATGGTAATGTGGTCCCATTTCCACTCAGGGATGGGAAGACTTTGTAACTTGCCAGCTGGCACCCGATGCTCAGCTTTTACTTGCTGACAAGTCAAACACTGGGCCACAAATCTCCCAACATCCCTCTTCATGCCATTCCACCAAAAATGTGCCTTGAGGTCCTTATACATCTTAGTCCCCCCAGGATGAAGGGTATAAGGTGTATAATGGGCCTCTCTCAGTATCTGCTCTCTGATCTCAGCATCCACTGGCACACATGCTCGGTCCCTGTACCTCAGTACTCCCGCAGCATCCACTGTAAAATCCCCTGACTGATCACTCGGAAGCTGATCTCGAATCCTGGTCAAGTGGGGGTCCTCACTCTGTTTCTCCCTGATCCTGTCCAGCAGAGTGGGCTGCACGACTAATGACGTCAGTCTAGCAGAGACCCCAGGGGACACAACCTCTATCTCGAGCCGTCTCATCTCCTCCAATAGGGGCGCCTGGTCTGTGATCAACATAGACAAACTCTGAACTGCTCTCCGGCTCAAAGCATCAGCGACCACGTTAGCCTTGCCTGGGTGGTAAAGGATATCCACATCATAATCCTTTAGTAGCTCTAACCACCTGCGCTGCCTCAAATTAAGCTCCTTCTGTGTGAACAGATACTTTAAGCTCTTGTGGTCGGTGTAGATCTCACAATGCTCCCCGTACAGGTAATGGCGCCAAAGCTTCAGTGCAAACACCACGGCAGCGAGCTCTAAGTCGTGGGTAGGGTAATTCTTCTCGTAATCCTTGAGCTGTCTCGATGCATAAGCAATTACCCTCCCATCCTGCATCAACACGCAACCCAGTCCACTGTGCGATGCGTCACTGTAGATCACATATCCTTTCCCCATAACAGGGAGGGAAAGGATAGGAGCAGTCATCAGTCTGTCCTTCAGCTCCTCGAAGCTCTTCTGGCAGTCCTCACTCCAGATAAACTTAACCCCTTTTCGCGTCAACCGAGTGAGGGGTGTGGAAAGCTTCGCAAAGCCTTCCACAAACCGACGATAATAACCAGCTAATCCCATGAAGCTGCGCACCTCTGATACAGTCGTCGGTCGGGGCCAATCACGAACTGCCTCAATCTTCGCCGGGTCTACAGCTACACCGGCGGCGGAAATCACATGGCCCAAGAAAGCTACCTCCCGAAGCCAAAACTCGCACTTCACCAGCTTGGCATACAACTTCTTCTCCCGCAGAAGTTGTAGCACAGTCCTCAAGTGCTCCTCGTGCTCAGCCTCGCTTCGGGAGTAAACCAGGATATCATCTATGAACACCACCACAAAGCGATCCAGAAATGGCCGAAATATCCTGTTCATCAAGTCCATAAAGGCGGCAGGGGCATTAGTCAATCCAAATGGCATAACTGTAAACTCATAATGCCCGTACCGTGATCTGAAAGCAGTCTTAGGAATATCCTCGGCCTTCACCTTTAATTGGTGGTAACCAGACTGTAGATCAATCTTGGAAAAGACACAAGACCCTTGCAGCTGATCAAAGAGATCGTCGATGCGCGGCAGAGGGTACTTGTTCTTAATGGTCACTTTATTCAGCTCCCTATAGTCCACACACAGTCTAAGTGACCCATCCTTCTTCTTCACGAATAGCACCGGTGCTCCCCAGGGCGACACACTGGGTCTAATGAAACCCTTATCCATCAAGTCTTGCAACTGTGCTTTAAGCTCTCTCAGCTCAGCCGGTGCCATCCGGTAAGGAGCCTTAGAGATTGGCGCAGTTCCTGGAACTACGTCAATCACAAACTCGATCTCTCTGTCGGGCGGCATACAAGTCAGCTCAGGTGGAAACACATCCGGGAACTCGCGGACGATAGGGATATCCCCGAGTCCCGGTGCCGCCGTAGGCCCCTCAACAACACTAGCCAAAAAGGCTACACATCCTCGGTGAATCATCCGCCTCGCTCGGGAAGTCGAAACCATAGAGGCAAAGAAAGCGCTCTGACATCCCCGGTACACCAACACCTCCTGGTCTGGCTCTCTAAAAGTGACAGTCCTCTCGGCACAGTCAATAGTCGCAAAATACCGAGCCAGCCAGTCCATCCCGAGAATCACATCAAAATCCTGCAGCTGTCTCAAGACCAACAGGTCTGCTGGCATAATCCAGGACTCGATCTGCATCGGGCAGGACCAACAACACTCCTCCACGAGCAAAGTGTGATCGGGAATCTGTACCTCTCGTGCACGTGGCAAAAGTCCTACCTCTAACCCATGTAATGATGCAAAAGATCTACTAATGAAAGAATGCGATGCTCCAGTATCAAATAAGGTGCGAGTCCTAATGCCAGAAAGTAAAGTGATACCTGCCACCACGTGGTCTGCTGCTGAAGCATCCTCTACCTGTGCAGCATACACTCGCCCACTCTGAGCTGGAGGGCGATAGTCGGTGGAATGAGAAGAAGATGGCCTGCTCGCTGGAGCATAAGGCCGCTGAGCCGTCGACCGCTGCTGCGATGATACAGGGGTGGATGCTGAAGAAGGGGCGGCTGAGGTCGAAAAGGGGCACGCAGCTCGAATGTGCCCTGGCTGTCCACATCCATAGCAACGACCCCACCGCTGGTCGCAGGTGCCGGGGAAATGCGGACCTCCACAGAAAATACAACTGCTGGGAGCCCGTGTCTGTCGGGACTGCTGCTGCTGAGACTGTCGCTGTCGCTGTGGCTGCCGCTGAGATCCGCGCTGCGACGACTGCGATTTCTGCTGCTGCTGCTGCTGCTGCTGGGGCCTCTGGGATCCACCAGGCCCTCGCCGCTCCGAACGCCCACGGCCCGAAAACTGAGGCGGTGGCGGTCGGGGCGGCCTCCAAGTACTGGCCTGTCCCCCCTCATCCTGGGCTGGTCGCTTTCTGTCGGAGCCCTGAGCGACCGCGGCCCGCTGTCTGGCCACCACCTGATCACCTCTCTCCACCCACTGTGCATGCTCTGCGGCTGCATCCAGAGTCTGAAATCTCTGAGCATGCACCAGGGTGTAAATCTCTGGACGAAGGCCTCCCTCGAACATCTCAACCTGGTGCGGCCCGTCACGAGCGACGAAGGGCACGCAGTTCAACAACTCCATGAACTCCTGGAAATAGGCATGGGCCGATCGCTCGCCCTGCTGCAGGTTCTTCAAGTCGTCCTCCAACTTTTTCTTCACACTGGTCGAAAAATAGGTGTCCAGCACCAACCGTCGGAACTCCTCCCAGGGCAGCTGCCGAGAAATCCGGAACTCCGGTGGCTCCACCCGCTGCCACCAAAAATCAGCATCCCCGTCCAAACAGTGCACCGCCATGTGCACTCGATACTTCGGGTCGATGAAGAAATCCCGAAAAAGCTTCTCCATCGCAGAAAGCCATTTCCCAACAGCCGAGGGCGGGGCATCCCGCCCTGAGAATCTCGGTGGTCCCCGCTTAACAAACTGGGCGAGTTTGTCAGCAAAATCCCGCTCCTCCTCCGCAGTCAAAGGCTGAATAGCTCCAGGGCCCCGCTACTCGAAGATGGCGCTGACGGCACAAAAGGGGCAACAGGAGGCACAAAGGCCTCAGGAACAGCTGGGGGTGGTGTCTCTCTCTGAGCGAGCAGCTGATCGATCCTCTGCTGCTGCTGACGATGGCTCTCCGCCAATTGGGCCATCATGGCCCGCAGCTCAGCAATCTCAGTGGATCCCGTCTGCTCCGGCTCACCAGGGGGTGTAGGGGCACCCAGAGCGGGAATCCGACGTCGGGGAGGCATCCTGCCACAAGAAACACGAATCAGTAACATAACCCCACACGACCCAATCTAGCGAAAGTCAAAGACATCCCCCAATTTCTGCGACTTTATGTTGTCTGCAGCCAACATAACGGTCCACCAGAAATTGGGTATGTCGATCCCTCCTCACTCACTGGAAGAGTCCAATAAATAAATCAACGACTTTCGCAAAGTGTCACGCCTCTCACGCCCTATCATCCTAGGGTCTGCCAAAAGCCTAGGGTTTCCTAAGTCCCAACTGACCTATCCCTAAGCTCTGATACCAACTTAATCTGTCACGCCCCGGGGGTAACCAGAACCCGGGCCCGCCAACAGATCCGCCGTGTACACAGAATTTTCCATGTACACGAAGCGCTGGTAACCTGCTCAGATAGATAATATACAATAGAAGAGCATAAACAGAGCTGAACTAATAGAACTAACAGTAATCTCAGACTGGAATAAACTGTAAACTGAAATAAAAGTACAATATACTCCCAGCTCACCATAAATAATACAACCAGCTGGCCACAGCCAGACCCAAAAGTAAACTACTAAAGTCTGAGATACAAAAGGGGAGTACAGTAATAGTCTAGCTAAACTCTCGCTCGGGGTAGACGATCTAGCTAGTCGGCGATCCTCTTACCTCGATCTGCCGCTGAAGGCCCAGCAGCTCCCACAGTCGACTCTGCAAAACAAAGGGGGAAAAAGAACAAGAAACAACAATGGGGGTGAGAACTACTAGATAAACCAGTAGCCTCCCCTAGTGGGTAAAACCTCTGATGCTGACGCACCCACTAGGAATAAAGAGGCAAAAAGGAAAGAACAGTGGTATGCAATAAAGACTGCTGAAAAGAAACTACCACTACTATGCCTCTAAATGCAGTGCCAAAAGATGACTGTATAGATGCAACTATAAAGCTGACTGCCCAAAGAAAACCCAATCAGAGGGCCAGGAAATACTGGCACTGCCTGCTCTGTCATCACTCACAACTCACCAACTGACCGGCACCCATCACGGTCTAAAAGCCTACTCCGGAGTGGCACTCGAGGGGAGCGACCCACACGAGTAAAGTATCTCTGTATCAATCATCTCTGTAACCGATGTCTCACAATAGCAGGACTGGATCATGACCATGATCAAAGTGGGAATACTCCATCCACTAATGCAACCCCGATCCCCAATCTGGTGTGATAACAACATCCGGTCAACCGCCCACAATCCGCGGTCACCGCTGAACCCATAAGTCCCAATCTGATAAGGTAAAAACATCTGGTCAACCGCCTAACATCCGCGGTTGCCACTATGCCCCACAATCCCCTAAGACATGTCCAAACTGTCCCAAGCAATACTATCTCAAAATCCCGATCAGACTCGAGCATCATGCATCGATAGAGAAGAATAACAATAACAGATGTTTTCTCCTAAGTCAAATCCCATAATATCGTGCTGCAATAAAATAGTGGCTTAACTAGTTGTCCAATAAGCATGCAAGTGTTCTCTTTTAAAAACATTTGGAAAGGACTAAGTTTCATGTGAAGAATACTTTTAGAATTATTTTAATAATATTGTTGGTTTACTAAATTGCATGCGGTTCACGATATAGCAAATGTCCAATTTTCTTGTCCCAGATTTATCACATAGAAGCTACTAAATTAATTTAGGGGCCAAATGCAATAGGTTCATATACTACAAGTTATCTATCACATGCATAATTGGGAACTCTTTTATTCCTAGTGTGCAAATCAACAAAGAGGGATACGCAACCACCCACCTCGAAAAGCGTGTACAATGTACCCAGAAAATACCCGCTGTCCTCTAAACACACCGTCAGCTGCAACAATGTCCTACAACATCACACAAGTGTACACGGTGTAAATATCACAATTTCCAAACACACATTTGCTGTTTTAAAATCAGCACGCAAAACGAGGAATTTTCACCTCTGTCCCGAGCTCCTAAAATCCCAGAAAAATCACGGTTGCGTTCCTCGCGAAAAATCACCCAAAATCGACTCTTGAATCACCCCGATCCGATATTCCTACGCGGAGAAATAATTCGTCGAAGTCGCCGCTGTCCAAAAATCCAACCAGCAAAATGGGGTGTCAAATCACCTCGGGAATCGTGCCAAAGAATCGGAATCTGGAGAAACCATCAACACGAAAAACGAAGCCCTACCTCTTAGGAACACACTGGCGAAGAAATCGTCGGAATCGGACTTCTGTACTGCGCAGGGGACTCCTCGGACTGAAATGCGACGATAACGGGCCGAAATGGGGGAAAACCGAGGCACACTGTAAAATCCGGAACGCCGCTGTCGATCTTCCCAAAAATCTGGGAACGCACCACGAGGTAGAAAATTGAGAGGAAAAACTTCTCTTCTCACACCTCTCCCTGGATCTCTCTCTATTTCTCGGAAAAAGCCCAACAAAGGGGGAGGAGGGGGCCTATTTATAGGCCCCAAAAACAATTGGCAAAATTCCCCCTGTGTCCCCACTTTCGGGCGCAGGGGGGTTTTCGGGCTGCTACAGTGCAGCCCGGCCCGCCAAGATTCGGGCGGCTACAGTGCGGCCCAGCCCAACCGGGCCGCACACGGGATCCCCGCCCGTCCGACCTTCCGTCCAACCCGGCCCTGGGCCCGCCACGCGTCCGCCAAACAGGCGGCAGCCGTGCGGGCCCAGTGGGGGAGCGCCACGTGCCCCCTCCCGGGTCGGCCCGCGTGCGGCGCCCGCCAATGGCGTGGCGCCACGTGGCGGCGCCGCCCGCCCGACACGGGCGCCGGTCCGTCAACGCGCCGCCCGCGTGCGCGTACGGCCGCCCACGCGCGGTGTTGCGTGCGCCGCGCACACTGCGTGAGCCGCCAATCCGGGGCCGCCACGTGGCGCGCCCCGGTCCACCGTGCACCGCGCCTGACCCAGCGCCTGCCCGGCCTGCCCGCGCTGCCCGCGCACCCTCCCGTGCGCCGCGCGCCCTGGACCGGACCAACGGGCGCCTGCCACGTGGCCCGCCGGTGCACCGTGCACCGGCGGTCCGCTCCGTGGCCCGAGAGCCGTGCGCCGGCCCAATAATAAGGCGCCACGTGTCCCGGCCGGTCCACAGACCCCCCCATGCACCATTTTGCGCAGAAAACTTCCGGGGGTCCGTTTTTGGGCATCCGGACTCCAAATTAAATAAGTAAATAGCCGTTTTCAAGCGTTTTTCCGCGCTGAATCCAAATACGGCCTCCGTTTGGCCTGATTCCATTCCAAAAATTCGGCAAAGTCAGCCGAAGGTCAGGCTCGCTTCCAAAACCACCCTAAGTCCAAACAACACATCACTTTGACATGTTGGGGCCCAACACACCAACACTAGGTGTTACACACCCCGAAATAGGGGAAAAAACATAGGGGGAAAACTGGGACACTACAGTGAGACACACATAAGTGTATCCCAGTGGGCACGACGAGCCGAGAAATAGCTAATCGTACCTACTGGATACTAAAATCTGCGGATAGTAGCTTGGTCAGTGTATAAAAGCTGAATAACCAAACAACAGGTATACTGATAATCAAGGTAAAACGATCAGGAGCTGAATACTCAAATAGCAGGTATACTGATAATCAGGAGCAGAATAATCAAATAGCAGGTATACTGGTAATCAAGTATAATGATCAGGAGCAGAATAATCAAATAGCAGGTATACTGATAATCAAGTATAATGATCAGGATCAAATAGTGGGTCTACTGATAATCAAGGTATACAGATCAAACTAAATAATCAAATAACAGATCTATTGGTAATCAAGGTATACTGAGCAGTAATATATACTGAAATAAGCATGCTGAATACTGTATAGGCAGGTATCAAACAAATGCTGATAGTAAATGACTGTAATTAAGCAGGAACTGAACAATCAGGGTACAAGATGAATAGCTACATGTAAATAAATCAATGAAGATGATAAAAGCTATGCGTCAATAAAAGAAACTCAAGTACCCAATCACAATGCCACTATTGGTCACAAGGACCTCAGGCTAATGCCACAGCTGGTCACATCGAACCTCAGGCTAATGCCACTATTGGTCTCATCGAACCACACTGTAACTGGCTGACATAACCTGCACGCGCAGAGGCTCTACCTCCCGATGCAAAGGCTCACGGGTCTTTTCTCTAGACCACTTTACCGGTAAAGAACAATCTCAACGGGGAGCGACCCCGGCAATGTTCGTGAAGAACAGCAGTGCGTGGCAAATCATAATGCTATGCTCAAGCTCACGGTCCACTGACCAGTAATCGGCAACAAGCCGGAAAATCCCAACTGGGATGCAACAATAGTATACCAACAGATATCTCAACTCATATGCAGGAATCGTCATCAACAAATCCAATCAAGGATGCAATATTAAAATCAACTGAATCTCAACTCATATAAAGAAGAAGCAGCGACTATGCAAAATGGATCAGGAATAATCAGAGAATTCTGATAAGCAGGTATAGAAAATATCCAGGAATATAATCATAATAACTAGAAGCAACTACAGACCAATCATACAAGACTAAACACATGTTGTTTTAAGAAAATCATTTTGAAAACAGGTTCTAAGTTCAAATCCTCGCAGAGTAATGCCTTTGTCTTATCAAACAAGAACAGACTCAGGCGACCCTGCGATGCTTGATTTAAAACATTTGTTGACTAAAACCAATGTGTTTAGCAGTATAATATTTGATAAAAGGGAAAACAAGCTCAAAATCTGATGACCAAAAGGCATGGCAATGCAGTGGTCAAGTAAGCATGATAACGGAAATCCAGCAGGAATATAAGTGTCTATATATAGCAATCAAACATTGGTCTATCATGCATAACTGGAATGTAAGAGCAAGTGTCTCTGAATATAATGCAAATCAGATAACTGATAGACAAATAGCATGATCAGACCATGGATATAAATAATGCCGAATACTGGAATGCAGATATCAGATAAACAGGAAATGTCCAGAAATATGTCTATCAACTAAGGATACAAGATATGTAGCAGAAACAAGGCTAAGTCATATATGAACAGGGAAGCATGTGAATAGATATATGAATAGCAGGTAACTGAAACTATGAAGGAAACATTCAAGCAGGACCAATCAGGATTAATTCAAGAGCAGGTGTCCGACTGGACTAAAGTAAATAGAGGGCCGAAAAGATAAAGCTCGGACCGAAGATAACCCACCTGAATGTAGGCCGATCCCGATCTCCCGCTGGTCCACTGAGACGCAGGTGCCGAACAGCTAGGCCCTGAACATATAACTGGAATCAGTGACTGACATCGCTCAATCCCATCCCGAGAAATAGTATAATACAATTGACACTGGAACTCGAGAAGCCAAAATACTGTAAATCGACCCGCTAACGGTCTACAACAAACCGAAATCCGCCAAAACACAACTACTGATCCTAAACATCAGATTTTTGATGTTTGGGTGGACAGGGTCTACATACAGACCATTCGTATCATAATTACCAAATTAACTTTTAATTTTTACGTAAACACTACACATAAAGCACTGTTTCGTTCCGTTCTTTAAATCCGGGCAACCGGAATTAACGCCGTAAATTTCAGCATGTCTGGTTTGACGAGACGGAGCTCGTGCTCACATGCTTGGGTCAGCACGAGACCCGAGGACAAAGTTGGCTCATAGAATGCTTAAAATTGCATAACTTGAAGTATTATTTCGACCCGTTCTTCCAACCAGGAAGCCATTTCCTACGCCGTAAATTACAGCGCGCTCATTTCGACGCGACAAAGCCCGTGCTCACTGTCCCGGGTCAGTAGAAGGTCCCATTACAGAGTTGGTCCATACATATCTACATGTTCTAATGCCACTATGTCACAACATATATAATTAATACTTGATCAGATTTAAGACAAATGTGAGCATCATGTTTTGGACTAACTACAAAGTCGAGGGCTCACCTTACGCTTGCTGGAGGATGGCTAGGAAGTTGGCCGGAGTAAGGTGGAGAAATCACCAAAAATGACTAAGGCTCGGGCTTGGGCAACCCTGCACCAAACGTGGTCCAACCTGGAGCAAAAGTGAGCATGGGTTAGAGCAACCTCCCAGAGGAAGCTTGGTCCAAGCCTGACCCACTGCCGGCGGCCGGAGACGGCGGCGGCCGGTCCCAACTTAATTTGCCACAACAATGGAAAGGTTGGATCAACTCTAACCACAGAAGTTTTTGGGCCAAAGCAACTTGATGGGAACCTAGGACATGAGGTTTAGAACCTACCTGGGTCAGTGGTCGGAGCCGGGAAGCGGCGGCGCCGACCGGCGGTTGGCCTCGGGCACACGGGCGGTGCAACTACAAAAATAAAAACGTACACGTTCATACTTGCATGCAACCTTATAGATAGTCATAATAGGACCTAAGGGACTTACCTGTGCCGGTTTCCCACTCCACGAAGCCCCGGTTGGCCGGAAATGGAAGTTCGCCGGAAAACGAACCCGTTAATGGCGGATTCCGGCCGGTCGAGCGTGGGGCAACGCAAGTTGGTCCAAAGTGTTCTGCGGA
Source organism: Tillandsia fasciculata (assembly GCA_029168755.2). Classification (NCBI taxonomy): domain Eukaryota; kingdom Viridiplantae; phylum Streptophyta; class Magnoliopsida; order Poales; family Bromeliaceae; genus Tillandsia; species Tillandsia fasciculata. The sequence goes on along the minus strand of CM054937.1, from coordinate 5,303,466 downwards.
CCCCTACGGAGCTTCCTGCAACGTTGGCCGGCGACAAGGTCCTGCGGCGGCGCCGGAAAAACTCCTCCGGCGAAGTGCAAAGATGGCCCGGTTCTAGGGCAATCTCTATCGGACTGGATCCTTGTCCGATCGAGCCCAAACTCTGGAGATGGCTTGAAGTTGACGAGAAAGCAAAGATCAACGGTCTTGATCTTGTCTCCAACGGTCGAAATCTCCTCGCGCTCAAGATCAACCGAATCAAGCATTTCCGGCGATGGGTGGCTCCCGCCGGTGACCGGAGGCACGGCGACGGCCTCGGCTTCATGGAGAAGGTCCACACGACGTCAGGAAGGCACTCAACATAACCCCAGACCAAAATATATAAAAATATTACAAGCTGCTACCTCGCCGGGAAAATCTTGGAGAATAATCACTCCACGGCGGCGCGCGGCAACGGCGACCGTCGGGACCTCCTTTGCTCGGTCGCTGCCAACACCAAGACCTCTCAGGTAGTAGCTTGAGTCCTCAGGTTCACCTCCAACACTCAGTTATATTCAACCCGAGAAGAAAACAATCGCGTGCTCTCTTCCTCGGCTGCTCCGGCGACGGGAGGTGGCGGGGCTCGGGCGCGGTTGCAGAGAAGAGAGGTGAGGCGTCGGTTGTAGAGGGGGAGTTGAGGCGTCGGTTGCAGAGAGGGAGTTGAAGAAGCAACGAGCGAAGCTTCCAGATGCATTGAGGAACGGCTTCGCGCGTGGGGGAGGGGAACGAGGCGTCGCAGCACGCTGCTGCATGAGTTTGCATGCGTAAAAGGCAAAATTTCAAAGACCCCCCTTCTATACTCAAGCTTTGGAGTTTAGTCCTCATGTCTGTAATTCCCTTTTTGCACATAAACCCCTCCCCAACTTACTAATTCGAAAATAACCCTACTTTTCTTGCATTTTACACTTTTCGAGGCGTTCCGCTCGTCAGAACGAAAAACGGGTTGCGCCAGTACGTCCGGCACGTCGAAACCTTTAAGATAGTGATTTTTATTTTTTGACACGGTGTCCGGATAATTTTTGGGTCCATAAAAACTGTCCAAAATTACAGTTTTCACGCTTTTCAAAATTTCAGGGTCGCCAAACACAATTTTCGTCTGCGCCATTGCGTCCGGATCGACGAGGCCACTAAAAATGACTACCTGGATCACTAAATTCAGATTTCGAACAGTGAAATGATCCATGTTGTAGTCGACGGGGTCCGGGAATTTGGGGTTACTATTCATGAACAGTGTTCACTTAAAACACTGTACAGATTTCACTGTTCCATTAGTCGCGAGAATTTGATTCCTTCTTCTTTAATTTCTGGAAGATCCGATCGTCGGATCGAAAAGTGCTGAATATGAAAATCGCTCAGTTCGACGAGACGATCACAATGGTCAAATCGGATCTGCAAAATCATGTCCGGATTGAAAATTACCCTTTTTGTCTCGTAATTTGTGCCACGAATTTTCTGGCATTTGTCCAAGTAGATCAAATTAAACTTCTTGAATACAAACTTAGGCTGAAAATTACCTTTAATTAATTTATTAAAAATAAAATATTCCGAATTATTACAATTTAAAACACGATCTATACTCTTGATCTTGATTACAAGACTACTATCATCACTTTTTGAGGAATATTCAATTTCAGCCATTCATTTTTGTGTCCATTTGATGGATAAGAAAAAAAACATCAAAAAAATATAAAATTTAATTTTAAATAGTTTAAATAGTCTAGATTATATTTAACGGTATCGATCGTCGTTTTGGAATCTCCATCATCCAAAATAAATGAGCAGTAATGGAGCCCGTTTGCTATTGGCAGCATTCCCGTCTAGCTATATATATATATATATATATATATATAGAGAGAGAGAGAGAGAGAGAGAGAGAGAGAGAGAGTCCGGCTACTATACTATTAATAATACCAAGTTATTGATACTATCAAATTTTCTATCCTTAGATCAACCCCTTTAATCGTTAGATTTTACTAATTTTCCAACCACCTATTAAACCCAAAAGCGCACTATCATCTCGACCACACATCTTTTAATTCAAAAATTAAAAACTTAATAGCACCAATAATTTGGTACTATTAATAGTATACTAGCATATATATATATATATATATATATATATATATATATATATATATATATATTATATATATATATATATATATATATATATATATTGTGACGCCCCCAATAGTCCCACATCGGATATGGATGGAATTGTGATTGGGTTTATATGAGACATGGACACTAGTAATAATAACTGGGCTTAAGCATTTTGGGTTGTGGTTTGGGCCCAACGAGTTATTATTGCTAGTGGGCCGGGTCGTTACATTTGGTATCGGAGCCAATAACCAGCCGGAAGTGTGTGACGAGTCTCGGCTGAGTCTGGGTCTAGATGACAGGACTAGCGAGATGAGTCTCACATCGCCTGGTGATTTTGGGCTGCTGTGTGTGTGTTTGGGCTGACGAGGACGTACGGGGCCAGCTTTTTCGTCTTAAAATTGCCCCGTGCGGCGCTCAAGTGTCGCACACCCGAGCTAGCCTTCCCGAGTCCCTTGCCACGGACACGCCCTCGAACTTAAACAGCGGGATCACAACTCAAGCATTAACCAAGCATGCTCCTCCACGAGCCTGACTGCCCGGCACCGCGCCTTACGTCGAACCCCTTGTTGAACTCCGCGAGTTCAGAACAAACAACCCCGCCACCGAGGTTGGCCTTCAAGCCGAGTATATTCCGCCTAGCCGGACAAACTCTCCTCGAGAGTGCTACTTAACCGAATGCCCCTATGCCGCCGAAGCAAGCACCCAGGACAATACAAGTTCTCCCAACTTAGTCCATATGAATGGGCCCGAGCGAGCTACCCTTGCGCGTTCTGCTCGACTGCTTAACTGAGCGACCCGTCCCGCATATCTCGCCCGTCCGCCAGCCCATTGCCTTGCCAAGGCGCCGCGCGCCCCGCAAATCCCACGCCGGGATCCATAATCGAGTCGGGCATGTCCCGTTCCGCCGGCCACCTAGTTCCGTCATCGCTCCCGATTCGGTCCGAGGTCTGCTTCCCGAATACCCCACTCTACTTGTTCCCGCGTGTCTACCCTTCGCAAGGATTTGCCAACCTAGCGACATTCTTCCCGCATCGCCAACCCCCTGGTACCTCCATTGCACGACCATGCTCGGCCGCCAACACACTCGGCCCAGCATCCAAGGTTTGCTTGACGGATGTCGCCCACAATCGAATCAGCCTCGCTCCGCTTCGCTAGCCATTCGACACCTCCATTGGCCGGCCATGCCTGGCCCCAACACCCTCGGTCCTCTCCATGGCTCACTTCACGAAAGCCAGCATCGATTGTCTCCTCTTACTTCGTGGGCCGCGCCGCACGAATCCCCGCTCGGCACCACTGCCTTTGCGAGCCTTGCCCATTACGGCGGACCGACCGTTCCTTTGCCTCGCAACCTTCATAGGCCTCGCGCCTCACGAATCCCCGCTAGGCACATACATGCCTTCGCAAGCCTTGTCCATTGAGGCGGACCAACCTTTCGTAGGACTGTCCCTCATCCGCTCGTTCGCTCCACTACAGAGATCCGAAACGGCATAAGGTAGTGCAAGCGAACCTAGAGGCAAAGCCTCTGGGCTTACCCCGCTCCGTAATACCGTCAACCTCGTGTCTTAGGCATTACCCTAAGCCCGTGTGCTCTTCGACCATCGAATACCGCTCACACGAACTTAGGCTTGGCGACTCCGCTCGCCAAGGGATGGCCTATGTCCTATAGGCCAACGGAGGAGTCGGGGCCACTTCGCAAGTGTCCAACCCCTCCTCTACATAACCCACGAGGCATCCACCCCTTTGGCACCCCGGGGGTACAAAGGTGCTCACCGAGGGGTACGTTTTGAAACCCCGCATGCGGCACCATTTCCATGGTCATGGCATAGGCCATTGCTAGGGAATTGCCTCCGTTGGTTCGCCCGCGGCTCAACCCTGACGGATTGTCCCAACTTCGCAACCCCGTCACTCTGTCAACCCAAATGCCTACCAAATGTCCTCCAAAAGTGGCCCCCAATGATGTCACGGTCGAACCAACACGATCGACACGTGACAGACTCCCCCACCCAAGTTATCGACGTCCTCGTCGATGTCCATCCGTTCTTCAGCTTTGTTGATAGCCGCCAACCAATACTCCAGATCAGAGCCGCCCTCGGCCTTGGCATCGCATGCCACACTGACCTACCCTTGAGCATGTCCGCTACCCAACGTGACGCTTCCGTGCTTCCAGCTTGGTTGATAGCTGCCAATCACTACTCCAGATCAGAGCCGCCATCGGCCTTGGCATCGCATGCCACACTGACCCACCCTTGAGTATGTCCGCTACCCAACGCGTTGCTGAAGCTCCTTGGTCCTCTCGACCAAACCACAGATCAGAGCCGCTCCCGGCCTTGGCATCGCATGCCACACTGACCCAAAACACTGCAAAAACCATTCTGTCCCCTTGAGTTGAAGCTCCACAGCTCCGGATGCCTCCCCCGCACCACAAAACTCCTCCACGGAACTAGAATGTTGACCTTGTCGTCTGCTCACGACAACCCAGATGGCACTGGCATTCTTCTGCAACTTGGTTCTTCTCGAGGCGCTACTCAGCCCTTTTGTCCCTTTCGCCCCTATTAACCCAAGTCTCCTGCATCTAGTCGCCAATCTTGTGCCTCCCTCACAGGGAAATCCCTTTCCAGCTAGCGATCTCTTTCCAGAACGCTACCGGACCAACCAGTGCACTCGGTATACTCCGCGAATACACCACTCCTAAGCGTGCACGGGTTCCATTAAAATTCAGTAGAGTGGCCCTCCCTCGCTCCCTCCGAGGTCAAACTCCAAACGTCCCGCGTCTTGGAGCGTCCCACGCGAATCAGCTCGCAGCTCGACTTCGCTTCTCCACCTCGAAATGTCACCATAGTAATATAGGCTCCCTATACAAAAACTGTGGTCGGGCTAGATCGCATCCAACCCCTTCCAATATCCATGAGTACTTCTGCCCATCTCGTGCCATTCCCGCACACAACTTTTGGCCTCACAAATGCCCCCGCAATCACATAACGTCAAGTCATCACCATGGTTTTACGAGTTTTCGAGTCTTTTGCCGAGACACGCCTGCCCTTGACTACTTCGCACATCTACTTACTCCACCATGAACTCTTGTTATGCCTCCTGACTGCTTTGCACTTTCGCTACTCGTTGCTGCTTAGCACCTTAGGCTTCTGTACTCCTGGTCGCTCAAGCCCACTCCCTCTAGGCTTTCGCAAAACTCGACTTCGGTTCCCCACCAAAGTCCACGGTCAAGTTCAAGACTAACGACACCTCGTTTCCATTGCTCGAACTTGCCGTCCTCCATACCTCCAGCAATCACCTTCGCGATAGCCGCTGAACGGAACCCAAGCTTAACCTATCTGATAGTCTTTCTCGCAACTGCTGATAACGGTGATGTCGCCATCCAACGTCCACCCCCTCACAAATTGCGATACCTCGACCCTTTGAGTTGACAACTGAATTTTTCCCCTCCCAGCAACCTGTCACTAGGCGATCCTGGACCACGGTCCACACCCGAGTGTCCTGACTTGTCTCTTCGTCTACACTCGAGTCCAAGACTCTCTGCTCTAAAAGTTCAGGTTCTCACACAACCTTTGCAATCTGCCAGCAGAGCCCACACGATCCGTCGCACGGATGCGTGCCCGCTATCTCGAGACCTTAGCACTGCCACTGCTTTTCCCGAACATAGCTCCATACCTTGTTCCTCTGAACAAAGTCCAATCCATCGTTTGATCCGCTCGAATAGGGAGTCCTATTCGTCCAGCCTGTGGCCACACCATCGAGAGCAACTGATCTCCCATCGGCCTTCTCGCCCCAAGTGAGAAACACCAAACCATCCAGCAACCCTTGGCCCACTTCACAACCTAGCCCAACGCTTAGCTGCTACTGCCACGGACCCGATCAGTCTTGGTTCCCAACTTGTGCTCCACGAAGTGAACTCTTCTGACATGTGTGTTTTATCCGCCACGTTCCTTGGACAAGATCCCTTTATCGAGTCACCAAACATCGGGACACATTCTGCTTCAATGTGCTCCCCCACCCTGAGTCGCAAGCACCGCCAAGCGAACTCAGACCACATCCAGGCATTCGCAATGCCCACTTCCGCTGCGCGAGCTTCGGTTCTACCACAACCTTAACTACACCCATCAGCGGGATCCACGTCATCCGTCCATTGTACACGTGGATGCTGCCCTGAACAATCAACGCTGTCACCGCCCTGCCCAGATACAGACTTTTCTCCTTACTCGAAGAGTAAAGGTCCAATTGTGATCTTTTTCCTCGCACTGAGATAACTCTATTCGATTCATGGGTACACACTCGAAGAGTAATCGACCTCCCCATCGATCTTCTTGTACTGGAATACTTAAACTCAGTCACAACGAAGAAACCCTTCTGCCGCGTGTGCTGCATCCCAATCCTTCCCTTCTAGAGATTCACTCACTGCAAGACCACAATCCCGGAAGCACATCGTCGCACAATGTGTTCCTCTCTTTTCCCAAGCCGCGAACACAACTTCACGAGCTCAGATTCCTTAGGCACCCGCCTAATTCCACTCCATGGTAACCGCGACCACGGACCACTTAATGATTCTCCCAATCATTGACTCGTCGCCTGCCACGCGACTCAGGACTTAGCCATTTTCACCAGTACTGTACTAGAGTCCGCCGCACTCTGACTCCGCATCTCCCACAAGCGTAATCCTGCCACAGTGCCTCGCCGACGCCTAGTACCTCCGTTGGAGTGACTCCCCCTCACACCAACCTCGCCGCCAAGGTCGCACCTTCCTGCCAAATTTTCAACCCATGAGCTCAACTTAGCTCCGATACCACTTGTCACGGGGCCAGCTTTTTCACCTTAAAATTGCCCCGTGCGGCGCTCAAGTGTCGCACACCCGAGCTAGCCTTCCCGAGTCCCTTGCCACGGACACGCCCTCGAACTTAAACAGCGGGATCACAACTCAAGCATTAACCAAGCATGCTCCTCCACGAGCATGACTGCCCGGCACCGCGCCTTACGTCGAACCCCTTGTCGAACTCCGCGAGTTCAGAACAAACAACCCCGCCACCGAGGTTGGCCTTCAAGCCGAGTATATTCCGCCTAGCCGGACAAACTCTCCTCGAGAGTGCTACTTAACCGAATGCCCCTATGCCGCCGAAGCAAGCACCCAGGACAATACAAGTTCTCCCAACTTAGTCCATATGAATGGGCCCGAGCGAGCTACCCTTGCGCGTTCCGCTCGACTGCTTAACCGAGCGACCCGTCCCGCATATCTCGCCCGTCCGCCAGCCCATTGCCTTGCCAAGGCGCCGCGCGCCCCGCAAATCCCACGCCGGGATCCATAATCGAGTCGGGCATGTCCCGTTCCGCCGGCCACCTAGTTCCGTCATCGCTCCCGATTCGGTCCGAGGTCCGCTTCCCGAATACCCCACTCTACTTGTTCCCGCGTGTCTACCCTTCGCAAGGGTTTGCCAACCTAGCGACATTCTTCCCGCATCGCCAACCCCCTGGTACCTCCATTGCACGACCATGCTCGGCCGCCAACACACTCGGCCCAGCATCCAAGGTTTGCTTGACGGATGTCGCCCACAATCGAATCAGCCTCGCTCCGCTTCGCTAGCCATTCGACACCTCCATTGGCCGGCCATGCCTGGCCCCAACACCCTCGGTCCTCTCCATGGCTCACTTCACGAAAGCCAGCATCGATTGTCTCCTCTTACTTCGTGGGCCGCGCCGCACGAACCCCCGCTCGGTACCACTGCCTTTGCGAGCCTTGCCCATTACGGCGGACCGACCGTTCCTTTGCCTCGCAACCTTCATAGGCCTCGCGCCTCACGAATCCCCGCTAGGCACATACATGCCTTCGCAAGCCTTGTCCATTGAGGCGGACCAACCTTTCGCAGGACTGTCCCTCATCCGCTCGTTCGCTCCACTACAGAGATCCGAAACGGCATAAGGTAGTGCAAGCGAACCTAGAGGCAAAGCCTCTAGGCTTACCCCGCTCCGTAATGCCGTCAACCTCGTGTCTTAGGCATAACCCTAAGCCCGTGTGCTCTTCGACCATCGAATACCGCTCACACGAACTTAGGCTTGGCGACTCCGCTCGCCAAGGGATGGCCTATGTCCTATAGGCCAACGGGGGAGTCGGGGCCACTTCGCAAGTGTCCAACCCCTCCTCTACATAACCCACGAGGCATCCACCCCTTTGGCACCCCGGGGGTACAAAGGTGCTCACCGAGGGGTACGTTTTGAAACCCCGCATGCGGCACCATTTCCATGGTCATGGCATAGGCCATTGCTAGGGAATTGCCTCCGTTGGTTCGCCCGCGGCTCAACCCTGACGGATTGTCCCAACTTCGCAACCCCGTCACTCTGTCAACCCAAATGCCCACCAAATGTCCTCCAAAAGTGGCCCCCAAGGATGTCACGGTCGAACCAACACGATCGACACGTGACAGAGTCTCACATCGCCTGGTAATTTTGGGCTGCTGTGTGTGTGTTTGGGCTGACGAGGACGAGGACGTCAGTCCTAAACGGGGGGACTCTGTGACGCTAGTCTCACATCGCCTGGTGATTTTGGGCTGCTGTGTGGTGATTTTGGGCTGCTGTGTGTGTGTTTGGGCTGACGAGGACGAGGACGTCAGTCCAAAACGGGGGGAGTCTGTGACGCCCCCAATAGTCCCACATCGGATGTGGATAGAATTGTGATTGGGTTTATATGAGACATGGATACTAGTAATAATAACTGAGCTTAAGCATTTTGAGCTGTGGTTTGGGCCCAACATGTTATTATTGCTAGTGGGCCGAGTCGTTACATATATATATATATATATATATATATATATATATATATATATATATATATATATAATAATCTTAGAAAGAGGAAAACAAATGAAAAAGGAAAACAAATCTGCTAGTATTTTCGAAAATATGTTGAAAATCTTAAAAAAAATATAAAAAAAAATAATATCACATCAAGAAAAAGAAAAGAGGAATAACATATATATATATATATATATATATATATATATATATATATATATATATATATATATATATATATATATATATATATATATATATAGTAATTTTAGAAAGACAAAAAGAAAGGAGAAATATATAGTAATTTTAGAAAGACAAAAAGAAAGGAGAAATGATACCTAATATAATAATTGTATGAAATCTCTTAATATGTTTTGAAAATATCACATGAAATAAAATCAAATATTTATAATAATTTTATGAGAGAGCAAAAGAAAGGAGTAATTATATATCATATCATACATCTATAGTAATTTTAAAGGGAATAATTTGATGTCTTATAAAATTACTACATAGTAAAAAATTAATATATATGATATATGATATATATCTATATTAGAAAATCGAGATTAAAAAACAGAAAAATAATTACTAATATCACATCACATCAAAAAAAGGAAAAAAGCAATTATATTATATATATATATATATAATATATATATATATATATATATATCATCAAATCAAATCAAATTTAATAGTTATTTTATAGTAGCTATGATTGTGAATCTGTGAGAATTTGACACAATCTCTGTAAAAAATGTGGAAATTAGTAAACATCACATCAAGTAACCTAGGGACCAAGAAAAAGAAAATTAATCTATAGTAATTTAGAAAAAGACAATATCACATCACATCAAGAAAAAGAAAGGAGGAATTATATATATATATATATATATATATATATATATATATATATATATATATATATATATATATATATATATCATCAAATCAAATCAAATTTAATAGTTATTTTATAGTAGCTATTATTGTGAATCTGTGAGAATTTGACACAATCTCTGTAAAATATGTGGAAATTAGTAAACATCACATCAAGTAACTTAGGGACCAAGAAAAAGAAAATTAATCTATAGTAATTTAGAAAAAGACAATATCACATCACATCAAGAAAAAGAAAGGAGGAATTATATATATATATATATATATATATATATATATATATATATATATATATATATATATATATATATATATATATATATAGTAATTTTAGTAATAAAATAATTGTGTGAAATCTCTTAATATTTTTTGAAAACATAACATTAAAGAAAATCAAATATTTTTAGTAATTTTATGATAGAGCAAAAGAAAGGAATAATTATATATCATATCATACATCTATAGTAATTTTAAAGGGAGTAATTTGATGTCTTATAAAATTACTATATAGTAAAAAATTACTATATATGATATATGATATATAACTATATTTGAAAATCGAGATTAAAAAAAAGGGAAAAAAATTACTAATATCACATCACATCAAAAAAAAAGAAGAAGCAATTATATATATATATATATATATATATATATATATATATATATATATATATATATATATATATATATATATATATATATATATATATCATCATCATCATCATCATCAAATCAAATCAAATTTAATACTAATTTCATAGTAGCTATGATAGTGAATTGTGATCAAATTTAATAGTAATTTTATAGTAGTTATGATAGTGAATTGTGAGAATTTACACAATCTTTGGAAAATATGTGAAAATTAGTAAACATCAAATCGAATAATAACACGAAGAAAAAGACAATCTATAGTAATTTAGAAAAAGACAATATCACATCACATAGAAAAAAAAATTAGGAATTATATATATATATATATATATATATATATATATATATATATATATATAGTAATTTTAGAAAGACGGAAAGAAAGGAGGAATGATAAAAATCTAACATAATATTTTAGAAAATGAGATCACATAACATGAAAAGAATAATTATTATACCAAAATCTGTTAATATTTTCTATCACATTCATAATATGAAGATCTGAAATAATCTTAGGAAATAAGATTACGTAACAAAATGTATTAATATTTTTTTTTTGCAAATTAACTATATCAAATCAAAATCTTTTAATATAGGAAATAAGATTACATAAAAAAATCTGTTAATAATTTTTGAAAATTAGCAATATCAAAATCTGCCAATATTTTTGGGAAATTAACCAAAATCTGTTATTATACCAAAATCTGACACAATTTTATAAAATCTGTTAATATTTTCTATCACATTCATAATAGAAAAATCTGGCATAATCTTAGAAAAAAAGATCATGTAATAAAATGTGTTAATAGATATTTAACTATAAATCTTACAAAATCTTATATATAATATTTTTATTCCTAAATCTTAACTCATATATAATAATATTTTTATTCTAAATCTTCACCGATAAATTTTTTTAATATTTTTGAAAATTCATCATTTTCGAAAATAGCATATCAATCAAATCAAATCAAATCAAATATTTAACTATTAATCTTACAAAATCTTATATATAATATTTTTATTCCTAAATCTTAACTGAAATTCTAATATATTAATTTAATCTTACAAAATCTTATATATAATATATATATACAATTTAGGAAATTAACGATATCTCAAAATATATACCATTATCTTACAAAATATATTATATATATAAAAAAATTCTTAAACTTGAATATATTAAATTAAAAATTTTCACACATTGGTATTTGAAATTAGAAATTTGACATTTAAAATTAAATAACATCACATCAAATTTATACATAACAAACTAATTTAGACTTTGAATTCAAAATTTAAACTCAAAATGGACTTTGAATTATATATTTGAAAGAAAATCATATTTAATAAAATAAAGTATAAATTTCAATTTTAATTAAAAATTTGTGATCCTAATCTATTTAATGAATTAATAGTAAATGATTTTTTTAATATTTTTATGCCAAAATATATTTATAATTAATGAAAAATTTAAAAAACTAATTTCAAACTTGAACGCAACTTTGAATTCAAATTAAAATATAAATTCAACATCAAATTCAAATATTAACTTATATACTTCATAAAATTTGAAATTTAAATTTTAAAATATTCATATATTATATATCTTATATATAATATTTTTACTTCTAAATCTTACAGACAGAGAAAGAAAACCATGATATATTAGAAAATTTTAAAAATTAACCATATCTAAAAATATCAGGTTGTATTTAAAATAAATAAATAAATAACTATATATAATATAGTATTTTTTTTTTTTGAAATTTAACCATATCTGAAAATAGTACATCATATCAAATATATATCAATTATAATAAAAAAATTTATTTTTAAAACTTAACTTAAAATTTAATATATTAATTTTAAATTTAAATTTTAAGGAATTGGTATTTTAAATTGGAAAATTGAAATCAGCTTCATTAATTATACCTTGCTAATTAACGTGTTATTAAACTTGCATTTGTACCTTGCCGTGGCCACCCCTGTCTTGGCCGCGCTCAGTCTTGCACCCAGCCCGCACCCGACTGTGCCCCGCGCAGCGCGGCCCTGCAGCCGCACGCACCCTGCCCGCATGCCGCGCGGTTGCTGCCGCTCGCGCGCGCTTGCTGCACGCTGCCTGCATGCGCCCCTGCACCCGCACGCCCTGCCTCAGCCAGCCAGTTTGAATTGGTAAAACAAGTGCCTCTATTATAAACATTTATAATAAACAAGTGCCTAAGATTAAATTCAAGTTAAACTTTATCAAGTGCAATCAAGTGCCTCAGCCAGCGCCGCACGCGACCGCTGCCAGCGCGCCGCCCGAGCCCTACGCGCGCGCCACCTACTTGCTGCTGCGCGTGCCGCCCGAGCGCGCCCCTGCACTGCTCGCCCCTCGCTTGCTGCCCCCGCCACAAAAATCCATAAATCCAATATCCTTCTTCTTCTTCTTCCTCTTCTTCTTCTTCTTCTTCTTCTTCTTCTTCTTCGATATCATTTTTAGACCCAAGACATAAACCAAAGGAGAAGATTTAAAAAAAAAAAAAAAAAAAAATTAAAACTCTGAAAAATGGTGAAATCTGAATCAAAATAAAAGGGAATAATTAAAGAGAAAGAAAGAGGAGAACCTGCCAGCGCGCCCGCACCATGCGCGCGCCGCCTGCCTGCTGCTGCGCATGCCGCTCGCCTGCTGCTACGCATGCCGCTCGCTTGTTGCCGCTCGCTGACCGTGCCCCGCACAGCGCGGCCCTATAACCAAACGCACCCTGCGCGCGTGCCGCGCGATTGCTGCCGCTCGCGCGCACCCCTACACTGCTCGCCCCTGCGTGTGCTGCCCCAGCCCGCACTGCGGGATGCCATGCCGCGTGCCCAGACGCCCTGCCTCAGCCAGTGCGGCGCACGGCCGCCGCCAGCACGCCGCCCGCTTGCTGCTGTGCGTGCTGCCCTCGCGCACTTGCTGCTGCGCGCACGGGAAGCTAAAGAGGTGCGACGCTACAGTTAACAAGAGAAAAAGAGGGGCGCTAGGTTTAGCAAGAGAGAGAAAGAGGTGTGACGCTAGGATTAGAATGAGAGGTTCGACGCTTGGGTTAGGAAGAGAGAGAAAGAGAGGGTGTGCAGGTTCGACGCTTAGGTTAGGAAGAGAGAGAAAGAAGGGGCGAGTAGGTTTGGCGCTTGGGTTCGGCGCTTGTAATACTCGAGAAATAAATTGTAAAAGTTATAATAAAATTTGAAAAGTTGAAAATTTTGAATTAATGTTGTAGAACAATTGGCAATTTCTATAACAGCTATTAGATCCGAGTTTGATCTTAAAAATTCGAGATCACCAGTAGAACCGTCTCGTCAAACTACTTAAAGAAAGTGTAATCCAATTTTCGATCTGATGGTCGGATTGTCGCGAAAACAGCGAAAAAAGTGTGGGGCCCACAACTTAAGTGGATGAATAGTAACCCCTGATCCAATTCCCCTCGTGATCAACGTTGGCCATTTCGTCATCTGGAGCCGAATATAGTGGTTCAGGTAGTCGATTTTAACGGCTTCGACATTCTGAACGCAATGGCGCTGACGAAATTTTCGTTTGACAAGTCTAAGTTCTCGAAAAGCGTGCCACATTGGTTAACATCGCTGTATTTTATGGATTTTAAATTTATAGAAGATCCATTTCGACAAACCAAAATCGCTACTCAATAGGTTTCGTCGAGCAGGACGTCGTGGTGGTGTCCGTTTTTCAGTTTGACGACTCGATCGTCTCGAAAAGCGTGAAATACTCAGAAATTTGCGTTATTTTGCGATAAATTCTTATATTTTATGTACCAAACAACAAGGGAATTATTGGTGAGGGTTCTCTGTGCAAGATAGGTTGTATAGGGGTGGACCTAAGTTTAAAAATGGAGACATGAGGGGTCAAATGGCATTTTATTGCTTAAAATTGTCATCACGTATTAATGGCGCATTCTACAACCTTCTACATTATACTTGATTTGGGTTTGATTTGGGATAATTGTCTTTCCTTGTACATCATTATTATTTCCTTTATTGCAGGAGTCCTTGTACATCATTATTATTTCCTTTGTTGCAGGATTCTCATTCCAAATTAATTACCTTGTACAACTTATAGAACCTCTCTATATTAAGAGAGCATTATGATGAATAATAACAGAACATTATTCTCAAATTACTTCTATCATGGTATCGGAGCCAGGTCGGATCAATCCTAGTTTGTGCCTCTACTCGCAAGAAGTTTTCTTCTTCATCATCTTTTTTCTAGTCAAGGTGTTGTTATTCTAATCTTTGAATTTTCATGGCATCTTCTTCTATTCTCCCTACTACAGCAACTTCTTCTATGGCATCATCAGTTTCCTCCTTTGCTCAACTAGATGTCAAGCTAACAGGGACGAATTACCGTGAATGGTCTATTTCACTAAAGCTATTATTTGATGCCCTTGATCTTGTGAGCCATATTGATAACACTCTAACACCAACAGATGAAAAGAAAATGAATGAATGGGCTGTTGCAGATCGACGAGCCCATGAAATTATTTCTTCATCTGTTGATGTTGACATTTGCATGCAGTTAGTAAATTTTACTACTGCACGAGAGATGTGGGCACATCTCCAACGTCTATATGAACAATCAAGTTACGCTCAGTCCTATGCCGAATTTCAAGAGTTGTCCCTTGCCCATCAAGGGAGCGTACCATACAGGAGTTTTATACATTCATGCAAACTCGGTGGCGTCAACTTGCGACTATGGAGCAACCCCTGTGTCGAGCTTGCTCTATCTGTGACTGCACCACAAAACAAAAGCTGATGCGCGACCAACAACGCCTCTTTCAATTTCTTATGAGGTTACGACCAGAATTTGAAGCCTTACGGGGTCAACTCCTTCATCGGTCACCCCTTCCCACGCTTGATACAGCTTTGGCAGAGCTTATTGCTGAAGAAACTCGACTTCGCGTGCTTCATTCGTCTCAACCTTCTCAGCCAACTGTTTTGGCAGCAAGTGCATCACCTCCCTCTCAACTCTATATTGCTCCTCTTTCTTCCGGTCCTCTGAAAAAGGATAAGCGAAATATTGAGTGTCATTATTGTCATAAAATGGGACATACTATTCGAGAATGTCGAAAGAAGAAGCATGCAGATCTCTTTCGACAATCCTATTACACCACACCTACTACCGCTGCCACTGCATCCTTGGAAGCATCGAATGATGTAGCTAACACAGTTACATTGAGCATGCCACAATTAATGCAAATGATTCACAATTCACGACTGCAACCTCCAGCTTCTAGTGCAGATAGCTCGACATCAAGTATATCAGGGTTTGGCACGCTTTCAACATCCAATCATACAGGTACATCTGTGGATTCTTGGATTCTTGACTCTGGCGCATCCTTTCATATGACACCTCACATCTCTTTTCTTACGGCACCTACCCCTCTATCTACTCCTATTAATATTTTTACTGCAGATGGATCCTCTCTTCCTGTTGCTCACAGTGGAGCATTGACTACTTCAGTCCATCAGGGTCGCTTTTCTATACCCTCTGTTTTTCATGTCCCTAATCTTTCATTAAATTTATTATCCGTTAGTCAAATTACAGATAATAATTGCACTGTCACTTTCGACTCTTCCTCTTGCTTTGTTCAGGATCGTTCAACCGGGCGGCTGATTGGACAGGGCCATAGACAAGATGGACTGTACTACATGGATCATTTACATCTTCCATCTGGTTTTGTGTCTGTGAGCATGACGTCTACCTCTTCTGATATTGATCGTTGGCATCGTCGTTTAGGTCATTTATCTCAAGACAACTTGGACATTTTAATTAGAAATGGAGTTCTCGGTAGTGTTTCATCTGTTAAATTTTCTTCATGTTTAGAATGTAAACTTGCTAAACATTTTACTAAACCTTTTCCCGCTAGTGAAACTGTTACCACTAAAGCCTTCGAACTTATTCATTCCGATGTTTGGGGACCTGCGCCTATTCCTACACGCATAGGAAATAGGTATTTTGTCATTTTTGTTGATGATTTCTCGCGTTTTACTTGGATATACTTTATGCACCACCGTTCTGAACTCCTTAAAATTTACAAAGATTTTACTACTATGATTAAAACTCAATTTGGTGCTTCTATCAAAATTTTTCGATCTGACTCTGGTGGAGAATACCTATCACATGAATTTCGACGCATTCTCGCCTCTCAAGGTACTCTACCCCAGCTTTCTTGTCCCTATGCTCACCAACAGAACGGTGTGGCGGAGCGAAAACATCGTCATATTTTGGAGACCGCTCGCTCTCTCCTCATCGCTGCTTCCGTTCCTCACGAATTCTGGGCTGATGCCGTTTTCACCGCCGTCTACCTTATAAATCTCATGCCCTCCAAAAATTTATCCGGCATATCCCCTAGTGGATGATTGTACTCTAGGCAACCAACTTACTCTCATTTAAAAATTTTTGGGTGCACTTGCCTTGTTCTTTTACCTCCGACAGAACGAAACAAACTTTCTCCTAAATCTGCTGTTTGTGTCTTTTTCGGATATAGCCCTGAGCACAAAGGATATAGATGCTATGACCCAGTTGCTCGTCGTCTTCGTGTCTCTCGTGATGTGATATTTTTTGAGGAAATTCCATATTACACTCGCACTATTTCTAGTGATACTTCTAAACATTCAACTGTGATAAATCTTTCATTCCTAGATTTGCCCCATTCTTGTGAAAACCCGATTACTTCACATGACAATAGTTCTTGCTCACAGACTGTCATTGCGGATGGCACTAGTACAGTTCCTTCGTCTATTCAGGCTTCTTCCACCACCCCTGTGGTTGACGATCCGATCACTTCCGAACGACGATATCCTTTGCGAATTCGCAAACCAAAAGAATTCTTTGGTTGTCTAAATTCTCAGTCCTTCTCCTCAGACTATCATACTTTTCTTGCCTCTATACATAATCATCAAGAGCCACAATCCTTTCGTCAAGCTGTCGCCATCCCTGAATGGAAAGCGGCCATGTCTGAAGAACTTGATGCTCTTCAACGCACTAATACCTGGGATATTGTGCCTCTACCCGCTAATAAAATTCCTGTTAGTTGCAAGTGGATTTATAAGATTAAAACCCGATCTGATGGTTCAATAGAACGGTACAAAGCTCGCCTGGTTGCACGTGGCTTTACACAGGAACATGGGTTTGACTATGAAGAAACTTTTGCTCCTGTTGCAAAAATGACATCTGTTCGAGTTCTTATAGCTGTTGCTGCAAATCGTCAATGGCCACTTTACCAGCTTGATGTCAAGAATGCCTTTCTACATGGTGATCTTCGTGAAGAGGTTTATATGCAGCCACCACCTGGGTTTCCTCATCCTCCTAACCATGTTTGTCGGCTTCGTAGGGCTATCTATGGCCTTAAGCAAGCCCCGAGAGCTTGGTTTGAAAAATTTCGCACTGTGATTCTTGCTGCAGGTTTCTCACAGAGTGAGAATGATTATGCTATGTTCATTCACACATCTGGTGATAGAAAGACTATTCTTTTACTCTATGTTGATGATATGATAATCACCGGAAATAATGTTGAACATATTCAATATGTTAAAAATCATCTTCAGCAACAATTTGAAATGAAGGATCTTGGGTATCTCCGATATTTTTTGGGCATTGAAGTTGCTTATAGTCCTCGAGGATATCTTCTATCTCAACAAAAATATATTACAGATTTATTATCTCGTTCCGCCTTGACTGACGATAAAATCACTTCAACTCCTTTGCAACTGCATCAGAAATTGACTCCGACTATGGGAGAACCCTTAGAAAATCCCACTCGTTATCGTGAATTGGTGGGTGCTCTCGTTTACCTAACAATATCTCGACCTGATATCACTTATGCAGTTCACATAGTCAGCCAGTTTATGCAAGCACCTACCTCCGATCATTATGCTGCTCTTCTTCACATCTTACGATATCTTCGAGGAACAATTAATCGGGCTCTTTTCTTTCCTTCCTCCTCAAAATTAGGCCTACAAGCCTACACTGATGCTGACTGGGCAGGAGACCCTACCGACCGTCGTTCCACGACTGGCTTCTGTGTATTTCTTGGTGATTCACTTGTATCTTGGAAGTCCAAGAAACAAGATATAGTATCTAAGTTCAGTTCAGAAGCTGAGTATCGTGCTATGTCTACTGCCACTTCTGAAATTGTGTGGTTGCGACGTCTTCTCTCTGATCTTGGTATTGTTTTGGTTGCCCCAACTCCTCTTTATTGCGACAATCAAAGTGCTATCAAAATTGCCAACAATCCGGTTTTTCATGAACGTACTAAACATATTGAAATTGATTGTCATTTTGTACGTCATCATTATCTTGCTGGCACCGTTACACTACCATTCATTCAATCAAGCAATCAAGTCGCTGATTTCTTCACAAAAGGACATACGTTACAACGGCATAAATTCTTCTTATCCAAACTCTCGGTATTTGATCCACCTTGAGTTTGCCGGGGGGTGTCATCACGTATTAATGGCGCATTCTACAACCTTCTACATTATACTTGATTTGGGTTTGATTTGGGATAATTGTCTTTCCTTGTACATCATTATTATTTCCTTTATTGCAGGAGTCCTTGTACATCATTATTATTTCCTTTGTTGCAGGATTCTCATTCCAAATTACCTTGTACAACTTATAGAACCTCTCTATATTAAGAGAGCATTATGATGAATAATAACAGAACATTATTCTCAAATTACTTCTATCAAAAATCACCCTAAAACTATACGAGAGAAACCTTAACTAAACCCAAGCATTTTCTTTGTGGAAACCGCAGCCCACGACCTCCTCTCCTCTTTCTCTGCGATCCCCTAACCGCACGCCGCCGGCCGCCTCACCCTCTCGCCGGAAAAAGCAAGATAACCAATCTTGTTTCTTGTGAAGTGTGAAGGAAACATTTGGGAGGGTTAGGATCTCTTTAGAGCCATACTGAGAGCATCCTTAGCCACCCGAGAGCCAAGTTCCCAAAGCCCTAGCACCCAGAACCGTCGCGCACACCATCGGGCCATCCTTCTTCTTCCTCGTGCCCGATAAGGTGAGCCTCTCTTTTCTGGTGTTTTTCTTGCAACTTGGACCCTTGCAGTCGATTACTGACACCAAGAGGGTGCTCCAGGTGTAGTGGCCCGGCCTCTTGACCTCCGGTTGCCGTCGGGTAGAGAAAGGTCGTCGGAACCCTAAATTCTTGGCCGGAAATTGCACGCGCTGCTCCGGAGCTCCGGCCTTGGATCCTATTCGACCAAAAACTCCTGCTGGTCCCCAGGAAGACCTCCAAAAAGTTTGGGAGGTTTTGGTGCAGAATCGAGTGCGGGGGAGCAAACCCTAATATTCAAGTTCTTGAACTTGGCCGCCCGCCCCCGCCGCCGCTTCCTCCGGTGCCGGCTAGCTTTGGTAAGCATAATAGAACCTTAATCTTGCCTCTGGACCTTTTGCATACAAGCCATGCAGGGTTTTCGCAAAGTTGCCATTAATGGGTTAATTAAAGCTTCTTTATGTCTTCCTCGGGTTGGGGGGTTCACAGAGGGCATCCAAGCTGCGTGGCTGAGGTTCATTGCATATCTGGGGATACAAGAAAGGTGGTGCTCACCTTTGTTTGAAGGTTGACCGAGTGGGTAGAGTCCTCGGCCAACTCGAGCTCCATTAAAGGAAGGTTGAGGTCATCTTGCTCCAAAAGTTTAATCTTTGAGTTTGCAACCTCCCACAGGTGAGCCCTCAAGCTTTTGGGATGTCCTCTAGATGATGCTCATCTTTATTTCTACCCAGAATTTCTGATTGTATTGATACCCAAAATCGAGCTCTTGCTTGAAGTGTGTTGGCCTTACTTGTGGGTTTGAGGGTTTTGCTGAGGCTCAGAAGTGAGCCTCTGTGTAAATTCATGGCCCTAAGCATGATGCTCACACTAGTAATGGAAAAGAACCAATGAATTAATAGTTGTTGAAACAATGAGCCTCGATACACGATAATTATGGGCCAATGTGTGTTTTCGTTGCCCAATCTGAGTCCGGACTGTGAGCACGAGGTCCAGCACAGTAAAACATAGGTTCTGGTAAAATATTATGATTTTTGAAGCTTTAGTTTAAAAGTTATTAATTAATTAGTGAAAATGACCTAATAATTAAGCAATTTTGAAATGTTTAAGGGCCTTACTGCAATTGTAACATAGTGGGAAGTTGTATTTAATATTTATATGATTTAAGGATTTTTCGTTGGGTTCCAAAAGTGTTTCGTTGAGCGGAATTTTAATCAACGAACTGAAAATCGTCAATTTTCGGGTTATTAGTGATTCACGCTAAATATACATTTTCGTGACTTTGACGAACCCTATATTGACACGTGATATTATTGTAGGCCCCAGCAGTCAGGAGTCAGCCCATGACACGTTCAGCGGTTATCGCGATCGTCCGCCTAGAGGTGGGTTATCCTCGGTCCTCGTTTTATCAGATCGGCCCTATGGGTATTATTGTAGGTTGGACTCCATAGTATTCCTATTGGTGATGATATTATTGAGTTATCTATCATGATGATTTCATTTTCAGTAGTAGTTGTACAGATCTAGATACATGCCATGCCTGTTCTGATACTCAGTGCTCTATACTATCTCCATTCTCTATTGCATGATTAGAATAGGAGATTTTACCTTCATTGGATGGCATGTTATATTCACTACTTGTATATACATCCCGGTGGGGATCTTCTTCGGCTTTTGCCGATTATTGGGTTTTTAGACCATGGTTTGAGCATCAGCATTATGATCGCCGTCGAGCCAGCTTTCAGTCACGCACACCAGCGGAGTAGCTACCCGCAGTGGTGTTCTTTACCGGTAGAGAGGTCTGGTTGACCCGTGAGCCCGTTGGGGTTATGATAGCATTCTGGTTCCAGAGCGGTATTTGCCTGAGGTCTTTTAGACCAAAAGTGGCACGAGATTGGGTTTATTGTTACTTAGTTTTGATGCATCATTATTCATTGTTGTGCCTGTTTTACTTATCTTATTATCAGTGCTTTACTATATTGTTCTTATCCATGTTGTTATCTCCAGTTTTATTTATCTGCATTTATTATTTTCGCTTTCTGCTTACCCACTTATTATTGTATTCAGTAGGTACGACTTGCTATTTCTTGGCCCGTCGTGCCCACTGGGATACATGTAGAGTGTATCTCACACCCCCTGGGTGTCTGTTTTTCAGGTTTAGTGGGTGCGAGAACGACCTGGTGAGCAAACACGTTAGAATTGTCCCTGGTATAGTTGATTTGTGAGATGTTATGATGATTGGACTTTATCTAGGATTGTTCTTTATGTGTTTACTTTCCTGTTTAGTGGTTGCTATCTAGGATTGTTCCTATGTGTTTACTTTCCTGTTTAGTGGTTGCTATCTAGGATTGTTCCTATGTGTTTACTTTCCTGTTTAGTGGTTGCTATCTAGGATTGTTCTATGATGATTATTTCCTGTTTAGTTGTTGCCATCTAGGATTGTTCTTATGCTGATTATTTCCTGTTAGTTGTTGCTATCTAGGATTGCTCTATGTTGGTTACATTCCTATTAGTTGGTGATATCTGAGATTATGATGTTGTGGGCTAAATGTATGTGATAGAGTAGATGTTGATTTAAATTTTCTGTTCCTGCTTGTATCTACTCTGAATATTGTACTCTTCGAGCCGAACATATATAGGGGAGACTCTGTCCGTTTGTACAGAGGCTTTTCTATATATGTGGCGGTCTGTGCACGCCTTGGAGTTCAAAATGTTTAACTCTGATTTTTTTTTTAAAAAAAAAAAAAAAAAAAAAATAGACCCTTTTTTTTCTAAACTCGGGGCGTGACAGATTAGATGGTATCAGCGCATAGGTACACGGTACCTAGGTTTGGGTTAGGATTAAACCCTAGGATGACTTGGGTCTGACGTGAGAGCGCGGGGATGTTGTGTTTAGGTTAGGAACTCTAATACAATTTACATTTGTTGAGTCTATCCTGACCTGTTTGTTGTGTGTAGAGTATGGCTCGTCCTCGTGGTGGAGGGTCACGGCGCGGGGAGGGCAGTGGCCGACCTGTCGGCCGACCGTCCAGAGCGCTAGTGGAGTCAGTGGACTCCGTCAGATTTCAACAGATGCAAGATCAAATCAATGCGTTGACAGCTGTGGTCCAACAGCTTGTGCAGCAGCAGGCTGCTGCTACTACAGTACCTGCCCCACCAGCCCAGCCACCTGTTCCACCACCTGTACCAATGGCAGAGGAACCAGTCATACCTCCTGCTGCCCCTGCGCCACCTGTTGCGACGGCTCCGACAACTGCCACTACTTCCGGAGCTGCTGTCACTGTTAATGACCCACCTGTTGTCGCCGTTGGGACTTCTTCTCGATCGACGACGCCTGTCACTGCCGAGGACGCTGCTCAGGCGGAGCGGATTCGAGCAAAGGCGGTGTTAATGGAATTCAAGAAGCTTCAGCCACCCATTTTTGACGGCACCTCAGATGACGACTGGGCTGTCGAGAGATGGGTGCTTCGCTTCGAAAAGCTGTTCAGGGATTTTTACACGGAAGATCGAGACCGTGTACACTTGGCTGCACATTGCCTCGAGGGCGATGCCGATCAGTGGTGGTCTGAGACCTTGAGAGACCAGTTTGGTGGAATTCCTGAACCTTCATGGCAAGTCTTCAAAGATGCTATTTATGATCGATATCTGAATGATGTAACGAAACAGGGGTTAGAGTGGCAATTGGAGACTATGCACCAAGGAGATCGCACGGTGCGGAAGTATGAGCGGGAATTCTCGCGTATATGTGCCCTGATCCCGCAGGCAGTGTAGGACGAGCGACGCAAGGTTCGGTTATTTTCTCAGGGGTTGCGACCCGATATCAGGCGACTCCTCTCCCCCCTGGATATCAATCTTTATAGAAACTACGTCAAGCGTGCCCTTGCTATTCAAGCCGATATGACAATTGCCCGTGCCGAGCGACAGGCGACCGAGAAGGGCAAAGAGAAGAAGAGGCCTTTCCCTGGGGATAGTGGTGGCTCATCGAGCAGCGGTAGGCCACCTAAATACCCTAGATCGCGGAGACCTGCCAGAACTATAAGTACCCCTGTTATTAGTCAGCAACCAATTTCCCAGTCTTGTATCTTCTGTGGCGGATCCCATCGCACCTCTTCATGTGATCAGCGCCATGGTCGTTGTTATAGATGTGGTCAGGCAGGACATATGGCAGCTAGCTGTACGCAGCGGTCTTCTTCAGCTCCATCCTCTGCTTCTGCCCCTGCTGTTCCTGCCAGACGTCAGAGCCCTGCTATTAGTTCTGCTTCCACGGGGCGTACTCCTCAACCTCGACAATCTGAAGGTGCACGCCAGACTGCAGGTGGTCGTGTTTATTCCTTGACTCAGCGGGAGGACACCTCTGTGGAAAATCTTGCAGGTACTACTACAATTCTTGGTATTTCTGCTAGAACTCTTTTTGATACTGGAGCTTCCCATTCTTTTATGTCTGCACATTTTGCTATGATTCATGCATTTCCTACTCAATCTACTCGGGATAGATGGTGGGTAGAGATACCGGGACATAGTGTACTGATTGATCAGGAGCTTCGGTATGGTCCTATTCAGTTAGGCGAGAGCACATTTCCTATATCCTTATTTATTCTCAAACTTCGACAATATGATATTATCTTGGGAATGAATTGGTTGTCCAAGTACAAGGCAAACATTGATTGCACTTACAGGAGCCTGACTCTTACACCGTTCGGTGGAACGGAGATGATTTATTCAGGGTTTGAGCCCTCTACTTATTTGGGGATGTGTTCAGTGTCCCCTGTGCCACGAGTCATAAGTGGGTGTGTGGCGTATCTTGCCATGGCTATCAACACCCGTGTCGAGCCAGCGCAGATCGAGGACATTCCAGTGGCTCAAGAGTTTCCTGATGTATTCCCGTCAGAGCTTTCGGGCATGCCTCCGGAGCGTGATATTGACTTTGTTATCGACCTAGTTCCTGGTACGACACCTATTTCTCGGGCGCCGTATCGTATGGCATTCGCCGAGTTGCAGGAGCTAAAGGCTCAACTCGAGGGTTTATTGTCACTGGGTTTCATCAGACCTAGTGTGTCGCCTTGGGGTGCTCCGGTATTATTCGTCAAGAAGAAGGACGGCAGCCTTCGACTTTGTATTGACTACCGTGAATTGAACAAAGTCACGATCAAGAATAAGTATCCTCTTCCTCGCATAGACGATCTGTTCGATCAGCTTCAAGGATCGAAGGTATTTTCAAAGATCGATCTACAGTCTGGATATCATCAATTAAGGGTCAAGGTGGAGGACATTCCTAAAACGGCATTCAGGACTCGTTATGGTCATTACGAGTTCACAGTCATGCCGTTTGGACTCACCAATGCCCCTGCAGCATTTATGGACACGATGAACAGGGTGTTCAAGTCCTTCCTTGATCGTTTCGTGGTGGTCTTCATTGACGATATTCTCGTCTATTCACGAAGCGATGAGGAGCATCAGGACCATTTGCGTCAAGTTCTTCAGGTGTTGCGAGAAAACAACCTTTATGCAAAGCTGAAGAAATGTGATTTCTGGCTTCGAGAGGTCTCATTTCTGGGACATATTATTTCTGGAGCGGGAATTTCTGTCGATCCCAGCAAGATTAAGTCGGTGGTTGATTGGCCGCAACCGACTA
Organism: Tillandsia fasciculata; assembly: GCA_029168755.2. NCBI lineage: Eukaryota > Viridiplantae > Streptophyta > Magnoliopsida > Poales > Bromeliaceae > Tillandsia > Tillandsia fasciculata. The sequence continues at coordinate 5,278,317 of CM054937.1, read as the reverse complement.
GTGTCACCGAGGTTCGAAGCTTTCTTGGTCTTGCCGGGTATTATCGACGCTTTGTCGAAGGCTTCTCCAAGATCTCTCTTCCACTGAACCGTTTAACGAGGAAAGGAGAGAAGTTTTTGTGGACTCCTGAATGCCAACTCAGTTTCGACGAATTGAAGCGCCGACTCACTGAGGCGCCGATCTTAACCCTACCAACCCCAGGCGAGAATTTCGTCGTCTATTGTGATGCTTCCCGGGTTGGGTTGGATTGTGTCCTGATGCAAAATGAAAAGGTTATTGCATATGCCTCACGACAACTGAAACCTTACGAGCAGAACTATCCCACTCATGATCTAGAGCTTGCAGCGGTGGTTTTTGCGCTCAAGCTTTGGAGACATTATCTTTACGGTGTTCACTGCGAAGTATATACTGGTCATCAAAGCCTCAAGTACCTCTTTACTCAGAAGGAGTTGAATATGAGGCAGCGGCGTTGGCTCGAGCTCCTCAAGGACTATGACCTGACTATTCAATATCATCCGGGTCGGGCGAATGTTGTGGCCGACGCTTTGAGCTGGAAACATAGTATGGCTGAGTTGATGGTGATCACCGCGTAGGATCACTTGATGGAGGAGTTCCAGAAATTGAACTTGGAGATAGTTCCAGCAGGGACGACCGCACAATTGATGGCTATGGTGGTTCAGCCAACCCTTCTTGATCGCATAAAGGAGGGACAACAGTCAGATCCTTTCTTTGTGAGGATTCGTGAGGATATATCTTTGGGACAGACAGATGATTATCAGGTGCATACTGACGGCTCCATCAGATATCGGGGTCGTTGGTGTGTTCCGGCAGATGAGAACCTGAAGAATGAAATTCTAATGGAAGCGCATCGATCCCTGTACACTATGCATCCTGGAGGAACCAAAATGTATAAAGATCTGAAACAGCAATTTTGGTGGCCTGGGATGAAGACTGATATTGCAAAGTATGTATCTCAGTGCTTGGTGTGCCAACAAGTTAAGGCTGAGCATCAGCGACCGGCAGAAAAGCTGCAACCACTTCCTATTCCTGTGTGGAAGTGGGGACAGATCACGATGGATTTTGTCACCGGTCTGCCTCGATCCCAGCGAGGCCACGATGCTGTTTGGGTTATTGTGGATCGACTCACCAAGTCGGCCCATTTCTTGCCTATTCACACGACATGGTCCCGAGACCGACATGCTCAGTTGTATATCGACGAGATAGTGCGGCTTCATGGTGTGCCGGTGTCGATCGTCTCGGATCGGGACACTCGCTTCGTGTCTCACTTTTGGCAGAGTCTCCAGCAGTCAATGGGCACCAAATTGAATTTCAGCACTGCTTTCCACCCTCAGAGTGACGGGCAGTCTAAGCGGGTTATTCAAACACTGGAGGACATGTTGCGAGCATGCGTGATGGATTATGGAGACGGGTGGTTCAGATACTTATCACCGGTGGAGTTCGCCTATAACAACAGTTATCAGGCGAGCATTGGGATGGCGCCTTATGAGGCGTTGAATGGGCGTCGATGTCGATCCCCAATCTGTTGGGATGATGTTGGAGAATGCCAGATCGTCGGGCCAGATCTATTAGAGGACGCTGAAGCCAAGGTGTCACGCCCCGGGGTCAGAACTGTACCCCGGGCCCGCCAACAGATCCGCCGCCCCTACAGGAAGCCCTGTAGAGACGTAGCGTCTAACCTGCAAAAATAGATTAACTATGCCAACAGATATCAGAGCGATAAGGAAAGCTGACTAACTACAAGAAATAAAACAATCTCTCCCATAAAATATACATAGAGTCCTCACCTGAATACAAGAGTCTCTCAAAAGAAAGATAAAAGAATACAACTCGATCCCTCACTACATGGTCTCTCAAACCAAAAGACACAACCAAAAGTACATCGGGTACCTCTACCTCTCGCTGCTGCTGGAAGGGGAAAAGATCTACCTCGCGATTCCCTTACCTCGGTCTGTAGGAGCTGGATCAGCAACGGGCACCGCAGGAACTGGAGCTGAAGTCCCTAGGAAAAAACACCACAACGGGTGTGAGAACTACCTCCCACAGTAGTTCTCAGTGGGTGCCGCCAACAAGCCCGACGGCCTGCCCACTAAGTCTACAAGAGGCACAAATAACAAAGAAATGCAGTATAGGAAAGCTGGAAAGTAAAACATCTACTGCTACTATGCCTCTATCTAAATGCTCAAGGAAAAAGGACCGAAGACCAATATGTCTCTGCTAATACTCGACTCAAGTCACCTAATCCAAACTGACTGCCAAAACGGTCCAGTCAAACCTGCGCCTACCTACTGCTGTAGGTATGTCCATGGCTGCCAAAACTGGCTCAGCCAGAGGGACGATGTCCATGACTGCCAAAACTGGCTCAGCCAGAGGGACACCAACAACGACAAGCCGCGATAGAAGTAGCAAGCCCAACTCCGGAGTGGCACTCGTGGGTAGCGACCCCACCGAGCAAGGTATCTGCGCATCTCTGTCGATCTCAAGTATGGCTCCTGCAGGCTATGATCCAATCCCTGACTCACTCACTAAAAGAGAATCCACACTGTCAATATGATCATCTCCCAAAGATCCCAGTCCCACATGTCGCTATCTCAAAGATGAACACTCTACAGACTGCTACCAACTCTACTCGGTCCCCAGACACGAGTACAATGCATCCAAAGCTACTAAACCTCCCAACCCACAACTCAGGGAAAGACCACTATGTCCAGAATGACAACAATCACAAATGATGTGGGAGAACTAAAGCAGATGCATAATTCTAACAGTAATCATCTGAGTATGATAAACAATGCATAAAAGGTGTGCTAAGTCAAGTTCCCAATTAAAATAGTTCATATGTGGCAAGAGTTCCAATCAGATAATCAATTATAGCAATTACTAATTGTGGGTATTATCATACAGTTTGCACAGATTATTTAGCTCAAATACTATCATGCATGCATTTATCATTGCAGAATTAGAGTGCAGTCCATAGTTATTGCAAGCAGGATCACCCACCTGAACACGCTAACTGTCCAGTACGATACAGATAACAAGCCCAGCAACCGACAATCTCTAAGTCCACAAGGCGAAAAGCATAATAACAGTGCTTACAAAGTCCTGGGTACAACAACCTATTCCACAGTTACATTAAATTCCACGCTAAATTAACATTCCCAAAATCTGCATACATAGTTACTGTTCACACACGAAATTCACCTGAAAATAATTTTCCAGAAATTCCAATAAAAATATCACGACGATCTCGCGAAGTGTAGATGTCGATAGGCTCTTGAATCGTCAAAATCCGATATCCAGAAGTGCAGATAAAATTCCGCGAAGTCGCTGCTGTCAAGATTCCAAACTGTAGCAAAGGGGTGTGAAAAATGTACCCCAAACCCTTATAAAAGCTCAATTCAGGGAAAAGTGATCACTACGGAAAACGTAGATATACCTCTTGTGCAACCGCTGGCGAAGAAATCGTCCAAAAATGTTGTCGGGATAGCTCTGTAGGTCTCACAGAAGAAAATGCGACGGTAGTGGGCCTTAAACTGTAAAACGTCGCTCCGCACTACGAGGTAGGAAACACAGTCGTCACGGCTTCCAGAAATTCTGAAATTTCTTCAGGAGAAAGATAAAAGGGAGAGGAAGATTTTTCATATAAGGCTCAAGAGCTGATTCCCACGAAAAAGAGGTGAAACTTTCGGCCCAAGGTGGCCTATATATAGGCTCCAAAGAAAAAACCCAAAAAAAAAACAAGTTGCTGTTGGGCTTGGCCCAACTTTCGGGCGCCCGGAAATTTCCTGACGCGCACAGTGCGGCCCGGCCCAAGACTTTCGGGCGCGCACAGTGCGGCCCGGCCCAATACACGCCGTCGGACGGGATCCACGATCCGTCCGACTCGCCTCTGAGCCTGCCACGTGTCGCCCGAACAGCGAACACCGAGGCGGACCACTCACCGCCCGCCACGTGTACGCCCCCAGGCACAGTAAGGCGGCGGCGCCCGCCAATGAGCGGGCGCCACGTGTCCCGCCCGGTTGACCCGCTGCCCGGCCGGCAGCGCGACGTGGGTCGCACGTGGGCACGCGCCCCGAGGCACCCACCGCGCGCTCGGTGCACCGCGCACGTTGCACCCGCCAATCAGGGCATGACACGTGTCCCCTGCACCCGGTCCACGCCTTCCCCAGCAATTCCGTGGACCGCGCCGCGTGCACCGACCAACCCGGGGCTGCCACCTATCCCCCGCCTGGACCATGCACCGTCGCGCTCCACCCGGTAGACCGCGCGCCCTGGGCCCGCCAATCAGGCGGTGCCACGTGTCTATGCGCCGGGTCTGTGCACCCCGCCGCGCTGCTCTGTGGACCGCGCGTCAAAGACCGGCCAATCAGAGCCTGCCACGTGGCATCCCGGCGGTCTACGGCCCCTCCCATGCACCATTTTCCACCAAAAACTTCCGGGTGTCCGTTTTTGGGCATCCGGACTTCAAATTAAGCAAATAAATAGTCGTTTTCAAGCGTTTTTCCGTGCTGAATCCATCTACGACCTCTGTTTGGCCTAAATCTTTTCAAAAATTTCGGCAAACCCAGCCGAAGGTCAATACAGTAAATATAAGCTCACAAGGTCCATCAATAGCACCCACTTGATGCACTGTGGACCAGGTACACCAATACTAGGTGTCCTAACAGTGGATCCATCGGAAAAACACTGCATGGGAACTAGGGCCACTACACAAGGTGCGGGTTGCACGTCAGCGGTTGTTGACCGCACAGAGCAGGCAAAAGAGTTATACTGACCGGCGCAGACGTGACCTTGAGTTCCAAGTTGGTGATCATGTGTTATTGAAAGTATCGCCAACTAGGGGAATCAAGCGTTTTGGATTGCGAAACAAGTTGAGTCCTCGTTTTGTGGGACCTTTCGAGATATTAGAGCGCATCGGTCCAGTGGCTTATCGACTAGCACTTCCTCCGAGCCTTGCCCGTGTGCATAATGTCTTCGACGTCTCCATGTTGCGGAAATATATATCTGATCCTACGCATGTCATCAGCCCTACCTCTGTTCAGCTTCGGGAGGATCTGAGTTACGATGAAACTCCGATGCGGATCCTTGCACGTGATGAGAAGAAGCTGCGAAACAGGACGATCCCCTATGTGAAGATACAGTGGGAGAATCACGAGGAACGCGAGGCCACGTGGGAGCGTGAGTCTGAAATGCTGGAGCGTTTTCCTCATTTATTTGATTCATGATTGTATTCAAGTTTCGGGGACGAAACTTTTTATAAGGGGTGGGTGATGTAATACTCGAGAAATAAATTGTAAAAGTTATAATAAAATTTGGAAAGTTGAAAATTTTGAATTAATGTTGTAGAACAATTAGCAATTTCTATAATAGCTATTAGATCCGAGTTTGATCTTAAAAATCCGAGATTACCAGTAGAACCGTCTCGTCAAACTACTTAAAGAAAGTGTAATCCGATTTTCGATCTGACGGCCGGATTGTCGCAAAAACAGCGAAAAAGGTGTGGGGCCCACAACTTAAGTGGATGAATAGTAACCCCTGATCCAATTCCCCTCGTGATCAACGTTGGCCATTTCGTCATCTGGAGCCGAATATAGTGGTTCAGGTAGTCGATTTTAACGGCTTCGACATTCTGAACGCAATGGCACTGACGAAATTTTCGTTTGACGAGTCTAAGTTCTCAAAAAGCGTGCCACATTGGTTAACATCGCTGTATTTTATGGATTTTAAATTTATAGAAGATCCATTTCGACAAACCAAAATCGCTACTCAATAGGTTTCGTCGAGAAGGACGTCGTGGTGGTGTCCGTTTTTCAGTTTGACGACTCAATCGTCTCGAAGAGCGTGAAATACTCAGAAATTTGCGTTATTTTGCGATAAATTCTTATATTTTATGTACCAAACAACAAGGGAATTATTGGTGAGGGTTCTCTGTGCAAGATAGGTTGTATAGGGGTGGACCTAAGTTTAAAAATGGAGACATGAGGGGGTCAAATGGCATTTTATTACTTAAAATCACCCTAAAACTATACGAGAGAAACCTTAACTGAACCCAAGCATTTTCTTTGTGGAAACCGCAGCCCACGACCTCCTCTCCTCTTTCTCTGCGATCCCCTAACCGCACGCCGCCGGCCGCCTCACCCTCTCGCCGGAAAAAGCAAGATAACCAATCTTGTTTCTTGTGAAGTGTGAAGGAAACATTTGGGAGGGTTAGGATCTCTTTAGAGCCATACTGAGAGCATCCTTAGCCACCCGAGAGCCAAGTTCCCAAAGCCCTAGCACCCAGAACCGTCGCGCACACCACCGGGCCATCCTTCTTCTTCCTCGTGCCCGATAAGGTGAGCCTCTCTTTTCTGGTGCTTTTCTTGCAACTTGGACCCTTGCAGTCGATTACTGACACCAAGAGGGTGCTCCAGGTGTAGTGGCCCGGCCTCTTGACCTCCGGTTGCCGTCGGGTAGAGAAAGGTCGTCGGAACCCTAAATTCTTGGCCGGAAATTGCACGCGCTGCTCCGGAGCTCCGGCCTTGGATCCTATTCGACCAAAAACTCCTGCTGGTCCCCAGGAAGACCTCCAAAAAGTTTGGGAGGTTTTGGTGCAGAATCGAGTGCGGGGGAGCAAACCCTAATATTCAAGTTCTTGAACTTGGCCGCCCGCCCCCGCCGCCGCTTCCTCCGGTGCCGGCTAGCTTTGGTAAGCATACTAGAACCTTAATCTTGCCTCTGGACCTTTTGCATGCAAGCCATGCAGGGTTTTTGCAAAGTTGCCATTAATGGGTTAATTAAAGCTTCTTTATGTCTTCCTCGGGTTGGGGGGTTCACAGAGGGCATCCAAGCTGCGTGGCTGAGGTTCATTGCATATCTGGGGATACAAGAAAGGTGGTGCTCACCTTTGTTTGAAGGTTGACCGAGTGGGTAGAGTCCTTGGCCAACTCGAGCTCCATTAAAGGAAGGTTGAGGTCATCTTGCTCCAAAAGTTTAATCTTTGAGTTTGCAACCTCCCACAGGTGAGCCCTCAAGCTTTTGGGATGTCCTCTAGATGATGCTCATCTTTATTTCTACCCAGAATTTCTGATTGTATTGATACCCAAAATCGAGCTCTTGCTTGAAGTGTGTTGGCCTTACTTGTGGGTTTGAGGGTTTTGCTGAGGCTCAGAAGTGAGCCTCTGTGTAAATTCATGGCCCTAAGCATGATGCTCACATTAGTAATGGAAAAGAACCAATGAATTAATAGTTGTTGCAACAATGAGCCTCGATACACGATAATTATGGGCCAATGTGTGTTTTCGTTGCCCAATCTGAGTCCGGACTGTGAGCACGAGGTCCAGCACAGTAAAACATAGGTTCTGGTAAAATATTATGATTTTTGAAGCTTTAGTTTAAAAGTTATTAATTAATTAGTGAAAATGACCTAATAATTATGCAATTTTGAAATGTTTAAGGGCCTTACTGCAATTGTAACATAGTGGGAAGTTGTATTTAATATTTATATGATTTAAGGATTTTTCGTTGGGTTCCAAAAGTTTTTGTCACGCCCCGAGTCCGCCAATTTGTACGGTTCGGGCACGCCAACAGACCCGCCAATCGGGTAAAACCTTTTTCTACCCGAAAGGAACGGTAACATCCATAATAACACAACAAGTGTATGCAGAAGCACAATATCAGAGTACTAAAAATCACTATAAATTTAAATTTTTGCAATAACTAATGCGGTAATGGAAGCATACCAGAGTGAACCATAAACTAGAATTTATTACATCTTACATTCTTGAACTTGCAAATAAAATTATTACATTTCCTTTACATAATTCCTCACCATACAAGGTTCACTCAAGAAATACATAGAAAGGGATACCTCTGCTAGACCCTCCAGGTCACTATGCTGCTGGGCCCTTGCCCCTGTCGTATGCCTCGCTGTCGACTGCATCTGATCTGTCTCGACCGCTGTATCAATTCCCGAACCTGTGGGGGGGGTCACCCAAGGGGTGTGAGAACTTACGAGCGAGTTCCCAGTGGGTTCAACCACCGAGAAAGAGTGTCCTACACCACTTGGTCCAATGGAAGCAATAATAATAGTGTGCTAGGAAACTAAAATCCTCAACATCAATATGCAGCTATGCAATAATATATCACTACGCTATCTGTGTACAACCATCGACCCAGCACTACTCTGTCTAGCCACACTAGGCTGCTAAGCACCAACTCGGCCACTATGCCGCTGTATACTGGGTTCAACTAACCCGGCCACCCTGGCCACTCTATTTTTCTTTATTCTTTAGATTCTGGTGCTTTAGTTCAAGTTAACTCTTGGAAATTCTTATCCAACGGGCCCGAGCCCGGTAGTCTTGCTACCATAAGATAAGATTTCTAAGGTTGCCGATAACACTCGCAAGTGTTACCCCGTCCTGCCGGGGGGACTTGTCATACGGGACACTGCCCGATAGGGTCACTGCCCAACTCTGACAAGAGTACTCTATCTACCAGTCATACGGGTCGCTGCCCGGGAGAGGGACCCTGTCCAACTCCTGACCGTTGTACGTTCGCCCCCGGAGGTACGCCCGTTTTATCTTTAATTTTTCTTTCTTTTCTTTTCTTTTTCTTTCTCTTTTACTTTAGTTCTTAGCCTCTTTGCTTTTGAACACTTGCTTTCCTTTCTTATTCGAGCTTATAGCTCCCATTTTGCCACTGGCAATTTACTTTCTCTTTTCTTCGAGCATTTAGCTCCTTGCTTTCACTTTTAGCCCTTCGAAAGTACCTCGTCCGACGGGTCACTGCCCAGGGAGTCCTGCTCCACTTGACGAGTCTCAAATTCGAAGGCGCCATTTACATTCTCTTTATACTTTTTAGCCACTTTTAGCTTGCTTTTAAACTTTGCCTTTTTACAACAATTTACCTCTTATCCTAGGTCTTGCCATAAGGATAACTAGAGAGTCTCCTGGACTCTTAAACATTTCTCTTTTATTTCTTTAACTCAAATTGAAGTTAAAGTTATTGTCCATTTGCCCAGACACCCTATGACTTTCTAGGGTTATATTTGTTAAACTCTTTAACCTGGGATCTTATCCCACTTTTCCTGATTCCTCATTGAATCCTAGAGTTAACTTAACTCTATTTTCCTGTTCCACTATTAACTTAGAGTTACACTGACTCTAATTGCATGTTCCACTGTTATATTAGAATTACATGACTCTACTTTCCTGTTTTCCCTTTCATATATCCACATTTGATCCATTGTTCCATTCTCTTCATTCCTTACTGAATCCCAAAGTCAACTTGACTCTATGCTGACCTCTAATTCACCTTAGGTTTCCTTTACCTAAGATCCATGTCATACTCATCTTAGAGTTCCTTGACTCTATGTTGAACACTAATTCTCCTTAGGTTCTCTTTACCTAAGTTCCATGCCATATACACCCTAGAGTTCTCTGACTCTATGTTGATCACTCTATCCAGTGTCCTTAGGTTATCACCTAAGACCATGCCACTCGTCCTCCCTAGGATAACTCCTAAGTTGATGTCACTCGTTAAACCCTGAATCTAGGTTTTCTCCTAGTCTTACTACCAACATGTCCTTTTCCTTAATGCCACATGATTCCTAGGGTTATACCCTAACATGATCACACTCATAATCAACAAATCTTTCTCATACATGCAATTATTTCATTTCATTCATCAAATAGTAATTACTTCTACGCATGCGTATTCATCAAGTATCTTTGGCAACCAACAGTTGCACTTTATCTCTGTGTCAATTTGCACACACACACACACATCTATTCCTCTATCTCTGGCAACCAACAGTTGCCCTTATTCCATCTGAATCCATCTACACAAACAATCATAATTATGATCAACCTAACGCCTCTAGCAGGCTACTATCATGCTTCAAATCGAAAAGCAAAGGAGCAAGGGGAGAGGTCACCCAATTTCGGCAGAATTCCCCACCTTGTAGTGTACCCAATTGCTTGTAGACACTTGCAATTGGTCTCCGCGCGATTCCACTTATTCCCTCGAGCTTGCACGCAAACGATGCACCTCCCTCGAGTCTGCACGCGAAACGATTCACGTTCTTCTTACCTGCACGCAAAACGGTGCACGTCAATTCAACCCGCACACTCATAAAATAAATGCTCATTTATCCAATTTGCACAAACCACTTACACCCTACAAAACTCCCTCAACATACAAGCAGCATCAAATACTCACTCAACTCAAAATGCTCACAAACAAGCTTCCAAGCATCAACACCATACTACACTAAACATGAGCCCTCACCAACCATATTAATACATTTATCTATTATATTCACAATTCTACAGCTCATACATCTCTCTTCACAAGAACCTCAGCCCTCTACAATCCACAAAATTACTTCCTCTAATACATTTCCAAAGAAAACACAATACACTATAATTCTCCTTTGCCTCAATCCAATAGCAACCCAACACTCACAGGGCATACTTTACCAAAATCAACACCACCCTATACAAGCCCCAAAAGCACACCCACACAAACATCTCACAGCACCAACACATCTGCACACTCCAAGGTTCCAGCATAACAATAAATAAATGCTCCAATTACAAGCACATAACATCCCACAGTTCAAGAACAACATACAAACCAAGTTCTTCAGCTTAAGTAATCCACAATACACTATTTTAGTACTCACAAGAAAAACTCCAGTTGCACACAATTAATTAAAGTCCACATATACACAATCCCTTAATTCCACCTTTATATACTACATATGTGCATAATTTACTTCCATCATAATTAAACATATAACTCACACACAATTGCAAGCTCCAAGTGTCCACATAAAACCCACCTGCACCTTCCAAACACTTATGCATACAATGCCACCCCAAATGAAAGCTCACTTTCATAAATCTCTTAAGTCCCTATTACATACACACACATACACCTGAAGCTTCAGCACAAATTAAATTCTTGCTCCCATAAGCTCCAAAATCCAACAGCACACCTAACACACTTATATCAATCCACCATTACAACATTAAGTCCATTTGCACATTAAATATAATGCACAGTTAAGCCTCATCCTCACTTCCATACTCTAAGCACATCCATAATCCACAGTGCACTTACATTTCTCTTTACAAAAACCTCAGCACTCTACCAAACTATAAAAGAAGCACAAAACCCATCTACATCTTAGCTGCCACAACATACCACACACAGTTAGGTTGATGCACTTCCAAAAACCATAGCCATAAACACTTCACATTGTACAAACATACTCTGAAACTACAAAAAAAAAAAACCAACGGCACAGTGCCTGCGAGAGAAAGGAGGAAAACCAATCAATTAAAAAATAAAATAAAATAAAATAAAATATTTTATTCTCGGTCCGCAGCACACGGCACCGGTCCACCGCATGCGCGCCGACCGCACTCAGCCGCGTGCGCACCCCACGCGCTGCTGCCGCTGCCGCTGCGCGCCAGCCTGGGCAGCGCCGCGCGCCTGCCAGCGCAGCGCCGCGCGCGCGCTTGGGCAGCGCTCGCATGGGCGCCGCGCGCCCGCATGGGCGCTGGCCTGTGGAGCGGCACACCCACGCACAAGGACTGCGAGTCCAACACCCCAAGCACAAGAGAAAAACCTAAAGCACAAAAATCCAAGCTTCCCAAAACTGCAACGGGGCTTACCTCGCTCGGCGATCAAAGCGCGCGCTCTCCGCTCCATTTGGTGCCGCGGCTCCATGCAGGAGGTTCAAACCCTCAAACTCTTCCATTCCCTCTCTTTCCCTTCTTTCTTATCCTCCTCTTTCTCTTCATTCTTTCACTTTCTTTTTCCTCTGTTTCTTGAAGATGCAGGAGATGGTGACATGGCGTGGAGGCTAATTAAGTAGGAGGCTTAATTAAAGTGTGGTGGTGGGTGGGCAACAATTAATGCACCACAAAAGTATCTCATACCAACCACTCCTACACCAATTAATTTATTTCCCAAAATCCAAACTCTTCTAATAAAATTCTCTAATTCTTCACAAGCTTTAATTACCAATTAAATTAAACATTAATTAATCCAATTTGAGACAACTACAAGTCACTTTTTGCCTTCGGGGTCTCCGCACCGGTCCGAAACCTCCCTGTATCTTGATTCATTGGCGGATCCCGTTCTCGCAATCCGAGTATCCGATCAACTCGAAATTTTTACTGTAACCTTAAAACATAATAACGAAGCTCCCCAAATTTTCTCAGAATTTTCTGACACTGTTGGCGGAGCCCGTTCTCACTATCCGGCCTCCGATCAACGCGAAACTTTTTCTGTGGTCTTAAAACATATTTACGGGGCTCCCGTAATTTTTCCGGAATTTTCTGACACTGTGAATTTTTCACTAAAAATCTGGGCCCCCTTTTCTCCAATAAAATTTCAGAACTCTCATTTTAATCCCGATTTGGGCCCAATTCACTTCTGAGTAACCCTTTACTTTTCTACCTCCATAAAAATAGTATTTTATACTATTTTTATTTACATTTGTTTATATCCCAAGTTCTGGTCCACTACAGTTTTTCTTTGAGCGGAATTTTAATCAACGAACTGAAAATCGTCAATTTTCGGGTTATTAGTGATTCACGCTAAATATACATTTTCGTGACTTTGACGAACCCTATATTGACACGTGATATTATTGTAGGCCCCAGCAGTCAGGAGTCAGCCCGTGACACGTTCAGCGGTTATCGCGATCGTCTGCCTAGAGGTGGGTTATCCTCGGTCCTCGTTTTATCAGATCGGCCCTATGGGTATTATTGTAGGTTGGACTCCATAGTATTCCTATTGGTGATGATATTATTGAGTTATCTATCATGATGATTTCATTTTCAGTAGTAGTTGTACAGATCTAGATACATGCCATGCCTGTTCTGATACTCAGTGCTCTATACTATCTCCATTCTCTATTGCATGATTAGAATAGGAGATTTTACCTTCATTGGATGGCATGTTATATTCACTATTTGTATATACATCCCGGTGGGGATTTTCTTCGGCTTTTGCCGATTATTGGGTTTTTAGACCATGGTTTGAGCATCAGTATTATGATCGCCGTCGAGCCAGCTTTCAGTCACGCACACCAACGGAGTAGCTACCCGCAGTGGTGTTCTTTACCGGTAGAGAGGTCTGGTTGACCCGTGAGCCCGTTGGGGTTATGATAGCATTCTGGTTCCAGAGCGGTATTTGCCTGAGGTCTTTTAGACCAAAAGTGGCACGAGATTGGGTTTATTGTTACTTAGTTTTGATGCATCATTATTCATTGCTGTGCCTGTTTTACTTATCTTGTTATCAGTGCTTTACTATATTGTTCTTATCCATGTTGTTATCTCCAGTTTTATTTATCTGCATTTATTATTTTCGCTTTCTGCTTACCCACTTATTATTGTATCCAGTAGGTACGACTTGCTATTTCTTGGCCCGTCGTGCCCACTGGGATACATGTAGAGTGTATCTCACACCCCCTGGGTGTCTGTTTTTCAGGTTTAGTGGGTGCGAGAACATTGGGACGACCTGGTGAGCAAACATGTTAGAATTGTCCCTGGTATAGTTGGTTTGTGAGATGTTATGATGATTGGACTTTATCTAGGATTGTTCTTATGTGTTTACTTTCCTGTTTAGTGGTTGCTATCTAGGATTGTTCCTATGTGTTTACTTTCCTGTTTAGTGGTTGCTATCTAGGATTGTTCCTATGTGTTTACTTTCCTGTTTAGTGGTTGCTATCTAGGATTGTTCTATGATGATTATTTCCTGTTTAGTTGTTGCTATCTAGGATTGTTCTTATGCTGATTATTTCCTGTTAGTTGTTGCTATCTAGGATTGCTCTATGTTGGTTACATTCCTATTAGTTGGTGATATCTGAGATTATGATGTTGTGGGCTAAATGTATGTGATAGAGTAGATGTTGATTTAAATTTTCTGTTCCTGCTTGTATCTACTCTGAATATTGTACTCTTCGAGCCGAACATATATAGGGGAGACTCTGTCCGTTTGTACAGAGGCTTTTCTATATATGTGGCGGTCTGTGCACGCCTTGGAGTTCAAAATGTTTAACTCTGATTTAAAAAAAATAAAATAAAATAATAGACCCTTTTTTTCTAAACTCGGGGCGTGACAGCGCTTGGGTTAGGAAGAGAGAGAAAGAGGGGGCCGCGCTAAGAGCACACAATGCGTAATATTGCTAATTAATTGATAAATTTAAAATTTTTTATATTATATTATATATATATATATATATATATATTATATATATATATATATTATATATATATATATATATATATTATTATTATTATTATTATTATTATTATTATTATATGAGAGTTTTGATATGCAACATGGCATGTGTTTAATATGCCACGTACGTATCTTTCCTCCCCCTCCTCTCCCCCTACTCACTCCCTCTCTCTCTCTCCTCCTGATAGTCCGTACTCTCTCTCTCTTCCCATTCTTCTCTTTTTTTTTTGTGTTTTCTGATTGTATTTATTTTACAATTTTTAAAAAAAAAAATTAATTATTTTTATATTTATGTAGTATAATATAGTCTTTGAAAAATCATAATTTATTTATTATGTATTAGATAACTTTATTATTAATTCTTTGAACTTTTATTTGTAAGAAAATTTGATTATTAAAATTTTATTTTATAATATTAAAAAAATTAAACTCACTTTACAAAAATCTGAACTCAACTTAAAAAAAAATAAATAATTAATTTCAATAAATTTGAATATAGTTTAAAAAAAATTAAAACTTGAACTCAGTTTTAATAGCTTAAAAATATGAACTCAGGTAAATAAATATAACCTATAATTAAAATAAATTTTAATCTAATTTATTTTAAAATATAAAAAAAATTGAACACAGTTTAAAGTTTTTTTAATTTTTGTTAAAAAAAATAGATTTGAGATAATTTCAAGTTTTTCCGAATCTGTTGTGAGTCTTTTGGATCATGTGGAAAAAGTGAGAAGTGATGATTTTATTTTTCTTTTAATTATTATTAGTTATTATTATTTTAATTTGAAGCAACTCATATAAATATGATTTATTTATCTGTTTTCAAAAGAAGTACAAATAATTGAGAGTTGAAAATTATTTCATATATGTATTTGTTTACTTCTCTTTAAATTAGAAATAACTAAACTTTCATAATATTGTGGATTATTATTATTATTATTATTATTATTAAAAAGGCTAAATTACATAAAACCCCCCTCTAATATCCCGCTTTTCCACTTTACCCCCCCTGTCATTTAAAAGTCGACAATCTGCCCCTCGTAATTTCAGAAATGTGCAATAACCCCCCCGCCGTCAGTTGACCGTCAGTTGACCGTCAGTTGACCGTCAGTTTTTTTGAAAATATAATTTTATATACCCAAAATACCCTTGGAAAATATCCCTTAAAAAAAAAAAAGAAAAAAAAAAAAGAAAAACTTCGGAATAGAAAAGAAAAAAAAAAAAAAAAAAACTTTGAAATAGAAAGGAAAAAAAAAAGAAAAAGAAAAGAGGAGGGCATAATGGTCATTTTACTCCCTCCGTTAACGGTGTTGCCCCCTAAAAACATTTCTGAAATTACGAGGGGGCAGATTGTCGACTTTTAAATGACAGGGGGTAAAGTGGAAAAGCGGGATATTAGAGGGGGGTTTTCTGTAATTTAGCCTATTAAAAAATGTTAAGTGGACAAAATTATTTCTGGATAAAATAAATATCGATTTTAAAGTTTAAAATTTAAATTTAACTGAAAAGCAATCATATTTAATTAAAAAGATAATGTAATACTTTAGCCTAACATCTGAACTTTATGATTGTTATAAGTTCGAGTGTAAATATATATATGCATTTATATATATTTAAAATATATTTAATTATTTTAATTAATTCATAAAATTAGCGAAGGTGCTTCATTAAATATAGAAAAAAAATTATAAAGATGAAAAAAAGAAAAATTGATAAAATTATATTATTTTTAATACTATATATTATTTGAATATAAATATTTTAAATTTTATTTTGATACAAATATTAATATATATTAATTATAATTTTTTTTAACCGCAGCGAATCCCCGGTCCTATACTAGTACTCATTATTTACTAGGACTTCTTTTCTTCTTATATTTTCCTTATCTTCGAATCAGAATGAGGAACTTTGATATAATTATCTTTTATATATATATATATATATATATATATATATATATATATATATATATATATATATATATTGAGAAAAAAAAGGTAGCAAGTTATTGGTTTCATTCAACTAGAAACTGAATTCAGCAATAAAAGTGAGACAAGGAGGGTCTCTAAAAAAAAAAGTATATATATATATAATATATATATATATATATATATATATATATATTATTAATAATAAAAAACTCAATCCAACTCCAAAGCGCCACAATATTCCTAACCCATCGAAATCGAACCGTACAGTAGAGATGCGTATTAAGTTGCTAAAAAATAATTTTATTTGTGATCTTTCAAATCACCCACCAGTTCGTACCTAAGTATCGAGTTCAATTAAGACAAGGAAGAGGGCCGGTTGACTAATTATTAAATAAACCAAACAACTACTCCCAGCAAAATTTGTTTTAAAATTTAGACTCAGTATTTCATCGTGTTCGATTTTCTATCTGGGTTTGGGATCCAATCACTCGTAATTCAACCCAAAATTTCTAATCCAATATAAATTTTCGATAATCGATCATTCCTAACGAACGTGCCAAACAACTTAATGATTGATATTCGAGATTTCGAATTCAAAATTTAATTACTTTATATTTTTAAAAAAAATTAATTATAAAATAAATAAAATAAATAATATATTATCTTTCTCTCAATATATATATAGAATATATATATATATATATATATATATATATATATATATATATATATAATATATATATATTTGCAATAATTATATTTTTCAACTCTCTACCCGCAAGAACTAATAAAAACCATGAAAATAATGAAATCATGCAGATTAATTGTACCATTGGATTGTTAGGGCAACTTCAAAGCAGTTCATCATCATTGATTGTCCTTGGCTCTATGAAAGCAACAAAATCATTAGACTTAAAGCAGTTCATCCCCTCCTTTTATTAATTAGGCCTCCTTTTATTAATTAGGCATATATTTAAACACGAGTAATACTATATCTACATTCAAAGTTAAGATGTATATTTTATTTATTTTATAATAAAAATTTATTTATTAATTATTTTAAAATAATTAATAAAATTTATTTTATTTTAAAATAAATAAAATATAAAATATATAATTTTCATTAATAATGCTATAAATTTCAGTAAAAATTTAAAAGAAATATATAATATATAAAAAATAATTTAATATATATAATAATTAATATAAAATAAAATAATTAAATATTAATATATAAATGATAAAACTTAATAAAATAATAATATGTCAAATTTAATTAATTTATATAAATATAATAAAATTTAAATATAAATATATTATCATAATATTTATATTAGTATATTTATTTATCTAGAAGAATAAATTTGTTCTTAATTTTTCTATGAACAACTTTTAACGAATGTTCCTTATGTGACCAGCAACTTTTAAGGAATGTTCCAAAATAGCTCAGAATAATTTATTTATTTATTTTTTTGACCGGAGCAATCTGTTCCTTCTTGTTGCTACACCGGTTGGTCACAAACTTGAAAATACCGCTCTTGTTTGATTCTAAACAGATAAAGATAATTAAAAAAATAAATTTAACGACAGAAAATTTAATAACACAAAATACTTAATGTTATTAATAATATATTAATAATATAGTAGCCGGACTCCTCTCTCTCTCTCTCTCTCTATATATATATATATATATATATATATATATATAGTCAGTAAGAAGAATAATCAGGAGAGAAAAATCAAATAATTGAGAAAAAATAGGAAGGAAAAGAAAAATTAAGGTTAAGGTTTATGCATTAATTATCAAAATAGAGTATATTCATATTCCAAATCTAGTCTAACTAAACATACCATACTTAATTTATTTAAAGCATTTATAGTTTTATTAGTTCTATTTGTGTGATAGTTTTTATTATATGGAATTAGAAAATTTTATTTTCAGTATAAATGACCCAGTACCGAGTTAGGATTGTGCATGCATTAATTAGAGTTTGTTGTTTTAGCAAATTTATCAAAACATAGACAAGCAAAGATATCTAAATAGAAATTTGGAAGAACAAAAAAAACTGCATGCCTATAATAAGATACATTATCCGAAGCTATAATAAGATACATTATCAGAAGCTGCAGGCTGCAAACTTGGTTCTAATTTCATTTTGGGACTTAATTAGATGGAGAAACAATCTACAATAAGTTTAGAAAATTGCCGGATGGGCGCAGGGTGTTCGCGTAAGGGATCAATGCCAAGTATGGTGAGTTGATACGGCCGAGATTCTTCAGCTGTCGGCTGCTCAAACTGTAACTGTAAAGCTGACTATAACAGTAAAGCTGGCAACACACGGTGATAAAGATCAACATATCGCAGTTTATCAACGTGAACGACGTGACCTGCAGCTCATGTCCCGCAATCGCATCAAATCCTACTTCAACAATTTTCTTCCACGTCCCCGGGGACGTCGTATCCTCCTCGTTTGTCTTTAACAACCATAGAGCGAAAACGGAAGTCACCTTCCGATACTGGATCAAGCATAGCAGCCCGCTCTGGGGCCACCGCGCGATCCTGATATCGTACTGATCCGGCGAACCAGCGGCCACCGCCTCGGCCGGCAGAGGCACGATCCTAGAACGCTGGGCGGCAGCAGCCGCCGCATCGACGTCGACCGCCATCACGTAGGGGTCGCTGGACATGGATGCCCCGCAGTCCGACACCCAGAACACAGTGCTCCCGCACACGACGGGCTCGTTGAGCCGCATGTTTCGTTTCCCGACGTCCACCAGCGTGCAGTCGACCTTCCACTCGCCGTCCCGAGAGTCGTAAATTCTGCAGTGCATATTGTTGCCCCACTCGGACACAGGTTTCACATACACAATTTTGTAGTCGAACGTCTTCTTAGATACGACCGCGCCGACGCCGACGCAGAAATTGTGGGAGAACTCCTCCGTGTTTGAAGGCCACGGGACGGAGACCGATGTCCTGCGCACAGGATTGTAAACGGTAATACCGTCGGGAACTTTGGAAGTTCTATCCAAATAGAAGATGAGGCCATTGGTAGAAGAGAGAATTCTGGCTGTGGAGCGCAGAAACTCGAAAGCGTCGTCGGGGATGCCGGCCTGCTGGTCGACGAAGTAAATGCTTGCTCCGTATTTGTAGGCCGCGAAGAAGCCTGAGTCTGCGGCATCGGCGTGGCGGGCCTGCAGCATTACGAAAAATTCTTCGGAGGTAAGGTAGCAGAAGCGTCGGGCAAGAAGCTTCATCTTGATTATAGATCTTGCAGGTAGAAAAGAAAGAACATTAGTAACGATATCGTCGTTCAAGTAGTTTTCCATGTATTGGTTTCGTACGTAGTCGTTTGAATTATTATTATTATTATTATTTTTTTACAGGTATATATATATCTATATATATAATATATATTATATATAATATATATATATATATATATATATAATATATATATATATATAATATAAGTCGTTATTAATTAAGTAAGAAATTCTAGTCAAATTTGAATTTTATATATTTAGAATTGAAGCGAAATCTAATCTAATTAAAAATTAAATACTTATCTTATTTAACATATACGGTTATGTTTCTTATTTTATCTTTATTCTAATATATTTTTCGTAATTTTTTATTTTAGTTTAATTTGAATTTAGAATATAATATGATCAGTTTAAAATCTAACTTAATAATTATAACTATTTTACATATTTGAAGTCGTTCAATTAGAATATCAAAATTATATTATATTTATCTTGTTCGAGTAAATCAAATTTGTAAATTTTTTAAAAAAATTCTTTGAAAAAGGTAAAATATTTAAATAGTAAAAAATAGACATTATGTAACTAAATACGTAAAATTTATTAGAGAAAATGATATAATATTGAATATTAAATATGAAAAATTTTACAAAAAATCAAATAATTAAATATATTTTAAACTATAATAATATTGAATGATTTTAAAAAATTTGACACGGTAAAAATTTGTAATAGATAAAATATTAGATAAACTGATATGCAAAATATATAAATAAAATAATTTATTAGACAAATAATTATGATGATTATGATACATTTAGCCATTTTCCTTTTAAAGAAGGTGCTAAATTGTAAGCAGACCCCTCAACTAAAGATTATTTTAAAATAGACCCCTTGACTATTTTTAAATTTTTCTTGTAAAATTTTGAGTTATTTTTGTTGCGGATTTATATTTTCTTTGAATTTGGATTGAGTCAAATTTAATTAACCTAACATAATTTTTGTTGGTATAAAATTTATGTCTATCTATATACGTCCTAATCTAATTAGATCAAATATAAAAAGACTGATATTTTATAAATTTTAATTATTAGCCTAAGGTTCGAATTTTTTTTAATTTTTTTTTCAACTTTTTGTCAGATCGGTAAAACGGACAATTCAACTTATTTTGATATTTTAACGAGCCATGTCGTGCTCAAATATAAGATTAAATTGGTAAAAGTAAATCTATACCTCTATATTATTCCTCTTATCTTACTGCCACGTGGCAAAATACCTCTATATTATTCCTCTTATCTTACTGCCACGTGGCAAAATATTAGAGATTAGAGAGGTTCAATTTTTTTTTTCATTTATTAGCATTACACTCTTTCCTTCATCCCAATTTCCAATTAATTAAATCCCACTCTTTCCTTCATCCCAATTTTCAAATAATTAAATCCTCAACCTTCATCCCAATTTTCAAATAATTAAATCCTCAACAATTACCTTAATTAGCTCCAATTAATAATTATTATCCTATTAAATTCTCAACAATTACGTTAATTAGCTCTAATTTCTAATTAATTATTACCCCATGTATACAGCACTCTTTCTTTCATCCCTCTTTCCAATCAGCACTCTTCCTTCATCCTAATTTTCAATTAATTAAATTAATTAGCTCCAATTAGCTCCAATTAATTATTACCTCATTAAATTCTCAACAATTACGTTAATTAGCTCCAATTAATTATTACCCCATGTCCATTGCAACTTCACACGGTTAATTAGCCCATGTATACCATAATTCCAATTAATTATCTGTTCTTCCTTTCAATTATTGCAACATTTCATCTTCCTTCCCCATCCATTATTGCAACATTTCATCTTCTCCTTTCGGCTTCCTCTCTCATCCGGTATATTTACTTCCACTTCATATATATATATATATATATATATATATATATATATATATATATATATATAATATATATATATATATATATAATGCATTTTCCTTTTGTTTCGAGAATTTTTTCAATTTGAGTGTTGAATCGAGAATTTTGGTAGTTGGTTTTGGGCTATGCTGGGGTGATCTTGGTGGAGTTTTTTACGCCCTGTTGCTGACATTGCCCGACCCCTAGAACGTAGGAGCGTGGTGACTCGAGAGGTAAAAATCGCCACCCCTTTTTTTTTGATTCTTTGTGAGCGATTCTTTACGTTTTTTTTTTTTTTTTCTTTATTTTATTTTTTTGCCTCAGGAATCTATATCAAATTTTTCTATTTGGTGTTGCTGTAAGACCTAATGCAACCTTTTTTATCTAATATTTTATTTTATTAATTATTATATACGTAATTTAATTTTTTACTAATTTTATTTTATTTTTTTGCAGAAATCTGTCGGTGATTTATTACAATGATTTATCTTTTATATGCTGGTGCACTTCTCCGATTCTCAAGTAAGCCGTAATTCAACACACCTATATTTTATGTGGTATAAAAATTTTGGAACATTTGATTTGATGTTATTTTAGTTATAATTTTAAAATTTTCTAAAAATATTTTTAAAATTTATTATTGAAAGTAAACAAACATGCAATCTAAAACATAAATTTGGCGTGCATGTTTCGACAGCTTACGTTTGACTATATAGATGACATCGACCATAAACGTTGGCATAAAATATCTACAAGTGGAACAATCAAAACAGATTGTTTGACTATATTGATGGCATCGACCCTTAATGTTCGCATCAAATATCTACAAGTGGAACAATCAAAACAGCGTAAGAAAAGTTATCTAATATATATATATATATATTTTTTTTTTTTTTTTTTTTTTACATAGTACTTTATATTTTTAGCACTCGAAAAATTAATTATTTATAAGCTTTTGTATGTAACATGAGAAGTTATAAGTACAACTTGGATGAAGCCATGAAGCAATCAAAAGGCAAAAAAAAAAAAATGATTAGGTAATTATTGTATTACATTTTTTAATTTTTTTGTTCATGCATTTATAAATTAAATAAAATAACTTAGCGTTTGCATCTATGCTTTTTTCTTTAAACAATACCTTATATCTTTTACTTAAAAAACTTATTATTTATCATCTTTTTGTATGTAACATTAGAAGTTCTAAGACCGAAATTCTAAGACCAATTTGGATGAAGTCGCAAAGCAATCAATAGGCAAAAAAAGAGTGCTTAGATAATTATTGTATTAAAATTTTAAAATTCTTTTGTTCCTACATTTTAAAATAAAATAAAATAACTTGCATTTACTCTCTTTTATTTGTAGTTACGTTGAGAGTTTTGAAACGATGAAGAAAAGAAATGAAAATTTTCAAAACAAAAAGAAGAAGAGAAATGAAGATTGTTAAAGTAAAGATATTATAAGAATTATTTGCTATAGCTTTCGAATAATATGTGTGATATACTTACCATATTTTAATTTTGTGTGTTATTTTCATATTTTACTCCTACAATAATATATGTAGCTACAGTATTGGTAGTGACTTACAAAGTCAAAATACGTACTTTTTCGTGTTATTATAGTGTCAAAAATTATTCATATTTTTATTTTAATAATATCTGCCCGCTGCATCGCGCGGGTACTACACTAGTATAAATTGATTCATCCTAATAAAAGAAGCATCATTTGTACGCCAAAATTACAAAAAATCCCTACTAGGATTAAAATGAGCAGTAATTTTCAAGTTCATATGCAGTGTAATATATATATATATATATATATATATATATATATATATATATCTACAACATGCCAGTCTCTAAACTCTTACAAAATTTATACATCCTCATAAGTCAAAACTTATTGTGGCTAATCCGGTATTAATACAAGTAAAAAATTTGTTAAACATACATCGAACAAATAAATGGCCCACACTAACAAGTGTGGGAACAAAACACAAAGGCTTGGCACCCTATCCAACCCCTTATTGCCTACGGTGGGGATTTTTTTTTTTTTTTTTAAAAAAAATACTAATCATATAAAGCACTTCATTTAAAATACTAATCATATAAAGCACTTCATTTTTGTGATATTTCAATCCACATGTCTTCCATTTTTTCAATATTTTCAATTCTCAGATCAAGTTAAAATTCTTTAATAAATTAAAATATATAATTTAACCCATTAATATTTTAAAATATTATTCTTTAAAAAAATAATTTTTTAAAAAATAATGTTTATTATATATAATTTAACATGATATCAAAATAAATGGTTTTTAGTTAGAGTCATGTAATGCCCTATCGTGGTTTAATTTTTTTTTTTCATTTAAGTAAGTAGCAATCTCGAGTTTTTTTCTATTTAATTAAGTCTACTTTATGGGTCTATTAAAAATCTTT
Organism: Tillandsia fasciculata; assembly: GCA_029168755.2. Classification (NCBI taxonomy): domain Eukaryota; kingdom Viridiplantae; phylum Streptophyta; class Magnoliopsida; order Poales; family Bromeliaceae; genus Tillandsia; species Tillandsia fasciculata. Next base: position 5,254,512 of record CM054937.1, on the reverse strand, counting down.
GAGGTTGAGTTCTGGACTCATAATATTATTTAATTTTTTTCTATTTTATTTAGCCCACGTTTTGTATCTATTAAAAAATCTCGAGTCTAAACGTGAGATCGAGTTCTGTTAGTCTCTTAAAATTATTTAATTTTCTCTCAAATTTATGTCGATTCCAAATATAATATCGAGTACAAATATAAAAAAAAGTATTGAATAAAAAATATATAAATAGTGTTATTTAAAATATTATGCCCTTTATTCCACCGCTATAAGATTTCATATAATTTAACTGCAGTTTCTACCTCCGCAAATCTAAAATCGAGTTTTTGTACTGCCAAATCATTATCTCGACTTGCTAAAAAAAATTTTCTATACTAAAGCAATCTCTCTAAAAAAATTTCTGTGTTCTGTATTCTTATTATTTACTAACATATTTTTTTTTGTATTCTTATTATTTACTAACATAATATTTTTTTTCTGTATTCTTATTATATTTACTAACATGACTTTTTTTATTATTATTATTATTTATTGACATGGAGAGAAAATCTCATAAAGGACAATTCGACGGTTAAAATATCACTTAGGTGAAAACTAAACACCTCATAAAAAAAACATGCAAACTAAACACCTCATAATCCAATGAGATGAAACATATGTTAGCTAGGGTTCCAATGGACCACCAACCAATTTAGCTCTCCAATTTATTGTACTATGATGCACCTATTGCAACATCTTGTCTTAGGGACCCCCAAGGCATTTTGTGAGATCACTATCTTTTATGCCTCCTTTGAGGATGCATTAGCATGAATATTATCCTCAAAAGCAATACTTGGAGGATAAAATAGCTCGATTAGCATTGCTAATATTGATTATTATAAGGCACCTTTTAGCCCTTTAAGATAGAGGCTCTTTAGCTAGGAACTTAACTATCAAACACTGATATATTACACCTATACAATAGCTATGTAGCCTTAGCAACTTGAGTTAATTAGTGAGAAAATGGGTTTTAATTTTTTTAATCATTCGACGTGTCGATTGAACACGCCAGATCCAAGAACTAACTATAGGTTAATAGAAGAAAGAAATAAAACCCAACTTGTTGTGGTTAACGCATGATCACAGGGGAACACAGCACAATAACTTAATTAGTGGTAGGTTTTCAGAATTCTAATCATCTCATAAAGAAAATTCAACAATAATCATCTCATAAAGAAAATTCAACAAAAGATGTGAGAAGCATGCGAAACTATAAAAAGAAACGGTTCAAGTACTTCTTAGGTGAAAACATGCAAAGCAAACATCTCGTAAAGATCGGAAGAGATGAAACTTTAAATGTGTTGGAAAAGGTCAAGCCTCATAAAAAAGTTAAACAAGGTTCAAAAATTGTTGGAAAAGTTAAAACCTCAGAGTTAAAAGAAGGTTATCATAGAGCTCTCATAAAGGAATTTCTTATATTTCTCATCAAGGAGTTTTCCTTTATTGGTTTTTATTCTTTCGTTTATTTTAAAATAAATTTAATTATCGTTTTATTTATTTTAAAATAAATTTAGTTAAAAATATAAAAAAATTAAACTTTGAACTCGAGATTTTGGATTATCAACCATTAAGTTATTTACCACTTACATTAGGAGTAGTTGATTATTTATACATTTTATTTACTGTTCAAATGTGATATAAACATTATAAACAAAGACAAGTAAAAAAAAAAAAAAATTACTTGGTAGGTATTTTTATTTATTTTTGTTTGTTTAATTTTTTTTTGTTAATGTTGAAAAAATGTAAACTTTTATCACAATCATGCTAGAAAAAAAAAATTCTGATCGTTGAAACGGTGTTTTCGATTAATCTTTCACAAACGATAAAAATATGTCTTAAAATAGTATATCACACGCTTTCGAATTAATTATTTTTTAGTTTTATTTTTCAACAATTTTTATAATTTTCATAATATTTAATTCTAAATTTTATTATTTTATTTAATCATAAAATTATTAAATAATTAATTGATTTTTTTTTTAGTTCATCTTATATAAGAGTGTGAATTAATTTAATTATAATTTATCAATGAATGAATGAGTGGGCTGTTTAATTGAGATTATACAGTTATAATTATAATAGTCAATGTATGTGTACTATATATTAATATTAAAAGATATTTTTTAAAAAAACATTAGAATTTCAACGGAAAATAAAAATTAAATTAAAAAAACTATTTAGAAATAGTATAACATAAAAAATCTCTCTGTATATTTTTAAAATTAGAAAATTTTGATAGAAGTCGAAAAGTATGCTTTCTATTAAGATAACTGCTATACTTCATCAATTCTAAAATAGATAATGGTCATTTCAGAGCAATACTACATGTGCACTTTCAAAAAAGCAGTTAAAATATATATATATATATATATATATTCTATACAATAGTGGATGGTGATAGATATTAAAACCCTATATAAAATTACTTATTATCTATCACTATCCACTATTATAGTATGTTTTTTTTTTTTTACTTGCTTTTTTCTTTTTGGAAATATCTATGAAACCTCCTCTCTGGACATTAATTTTTTCTCAAAATTCGTGCTCTCTTTTGCGATGGCCCCTAGATCAATACTACTAACCTTGATGATGATGATGATGATGATAAGCTAAACCATGCTGCAGCCTGTAATGCCGCCGGAGCCCTTCACCGAAGAAGGAGGCGGATCAACGACGACGTTTCAGGCTCCCGTGCAGGCGTCCGCGACGGCCAGGCGCAGTATTCCAAAGCCGGGCCATTCCTGCTGCAGCAACAATCCCAACATCATCTGTGGGACTTGTCCGGGAAAAATTGACCTATATTTTTTCTATTTTTATTGCTACGTCCAGATCTTTGGCTTACGAAAGTCGTGGAGTGGGATCTTTGGCTTACGAAAGTCGTGGAGTGGTTTGTAGGGTTACTTTGGTGTTCTTTATTTCTTAGTTCATTACTACGAAGAAGGAATTAAATCAGTATAGAAGGGTATAAGGGTATAAGGTGGTTTTAACAATAGCTGTGGCAAAGGACTCCTAATGTGGTCCAAATATGTTTAACCCTGCGCGCGTGCCGCGCGATTGCTGCCGCTCGCGCGCGCTTGCTGCACGCTGCCTGCGCGCGCCCCTGCACTGCTCGCCTCCGCGCGTGCTGCCCTAGCCCGCACTGCGGGATGCCATGCCGCGCGCCCAGATGTCCTGCCTCAGCCAGCGCCGCGCATGGTCGCTGCCAGTGCGCCGCCCGCTTGCTGCTGTGCGTGCCGCCCGCGCGCACTTGCTGCTGCGCGCGCGGGAAAAGAAAGAGGTGCGATGCTACAGTTAGCAAGAGAGAAAGAGGGACGCTAGGTCTAGCAAAAGAGAGAAAGAGGTACGACGCTAGGATTAGGATGGGGGAATGGGTGGAAGTGGGATAAGATTTTGGGAGGCTTCATACCATGTAACCTGCTTGAGAGAGAGTTGGTTTTGAAGTTAAAAGGGGCGATCTCTGTGACCCCTTCCACGGATAGAAAGGGCGAAGAAAGATGGAGATGAGCGTGGTCACAACTCTTTTTGCTCAAATCGCTCTATGACTTCCTTTAAGATGGTGGCATTTCCGACAATAATTTTTCAGAATTATGGCTGATTAGAGCTCCCTCAAAGTTAATATCTTTATTTGGTTAGTGCTCAAGAAGGGTTCTCACCACGGATGACATGAAAAAAAATGGATGGGACGGTGATGACCATTGTATTTTTTGTCTGGACGAGTCGACCATCTTTTTTTGGTTGTAAGTTTACTAGAAGTATCCTACAATGACTCCTAAATAGGTCTACTCTCTTCAATTCGCTTCTAAGGCTCTGGAATACTTGCCGTTTGTTTAGTGGTGCTCTAATTAGAAGGGAGTTACTGGCAATCGCCACCACCTGGTGAGGGATTTGGCTGGAGCGGAACAAGAGAATATTTAACATAACAACCATAAATTATCGGCTGGGTGCCTAGTGGCGGTTATTCGGGTCTTCAGGGACCTGTGGGTCCAAGTTGCTCTCTAGATTTTTTTTTTTTTTTTCCTCTCCGGAGGCCTCGTTGTCTCATGTATTAGCCTAGTTTATTATCCAAGTTGCTCTTTATGGTTTTATTTATTTATTTATTTATTTATATTTTTTTTGGTTCCTCTCCGGAGGCCTCGTTGCCTCATGTATTAGCCTAGTTCATTATCCCTATGAATGAAGCTGCTATAAAAATCTCAAAAAAAGTTCTTACGATAGTTACGATATATAATTTTCACATAATTAAATATTGTTGTAGTGATTTATTGAGCTTATCGAGCTGAACTCAAGCCAACTTGATTAAGGAACCGAGCCGATTACGAGAATTCAAACTCGAAGCCAATCTCAAGCCCAAATGTTTAGCCATTTCAACACAAGAGGAGTTAACCTTATTCATTTATATCCTATTTCAAATATATATTATATATATATATATATATAGCTTATATATATATAATATATATATATATATATATATGGATTGACGGTTTTTATTCTGGTATCAAATCCATCCTCTTAAATTTAAATAGAAAAAAGAAAGAATAAACAAATCACAATGAACAGTAGATTTGAAATACAAGACAAAATGATTTGCTCATTTTGTTCGAAGTGATTCGCTGAAGCATCGAGTTCATAAAGTCAAGTGTTTATCTGTCCGAAGTGTTATATGAAGTTGGCAACATTCGTAAAATCAAGAAGTTCGATCCATCCAAATTCAGCCCAACTACTTTGACGGGGTGGAATGTGTAGCGGAGCAAGTCTAGGGCACCCAGTTCCGCACGCGGGAGATTCCATTTACCAAACATGCACAAAATGAAAATAGAAATGTAGCAGTGTAGGCACTAATTTTTTTTGACTATATGAAATAATATATATATATATAATCTATATCTATATATATCTATATATATATATATATATCTAGAGTTGGGCTGGAATGCTATTGATAGCACCAAGCCAACTTTGCCATCCATTTTGTAACCCTTGGATCGCATTGAGATTCGTGCAGGCTCTTTAATTAAAAAGAAAAGCATTTTACTTTTTATTTTTTCTTTTTATTTTTTATTTTTTTATTTTTTCATTAAAAGTCTGCACGAATCTCAATGCGATCCAAGGGCTACAAATGGGTGGCAAAGTTGGGCTGGTGCTATCATATCATTCCAGCCCACTCTCTCTCTCTATATATATATATATATATATATATATATATATATATATATATATATGCCGTTTACTATACTATTACTAATACCAAGTTATTTATACTATCAAGTTTTCTATTCTAAATCAACCCCTTTGATCATTTTTTATACTGTTAGATTTTACTATTTCCCAATTAACCACCTATTAAACCCAAGGGGCCTATTATCATCTCAACCACATATTTTTTAATCCAAGAATTAAAAACTTAATAACACCAATAACTTAGTACAATTAACAAATTCCAGCCTAGCTATATATAATATATATATAATATATATATATATATAGATATATATATATATATATTACTATGCTGTCGATGTCGCCAATGCTTTGTGCTATCAAGTTTTCCACGATGATTTACCATTTTAACTATTTTTATCTCTTAGATTATATTATTTCACCAACCATCTATTAAATCCTAAAGGACCACTCTCATCCTAATCACACATCTTTTAATTCAAAAACTAAAAAACTTAATAGTACCATGACTTTGTACTATATA